>OY735198.1:63994076-64146576 GCA_963457665.1 Thysanoteuthis rhombus | reverse complement strand
AATACAAAGGCAACCCAGTTTTATAACCAGTAAGAAATTAATTGATCATGTGTGGTTTGTGAGGGTAGCATGTAAACTACAGCGTTGTATCACAATCTCTCCCAAGCACACAATTATATCTTATATATAGGTGTTATCAATAAGTTTTCTATTAACTGGCCCTCTGTCCTGTTTATGGTTAATTTCATAAGGACTTTGTTATAGAAAAAAAAATGAATACTATTTTCTATTTTGATGAAAAAGTAAGTTAAACATGAACAACCTTATATTACTTTGTGGCTCTGGTGAAAATAAATTGAGCAGAAATAAATTTATTCCAATTAAACTTGAATTTTACTTGATATTTTGTGTGCATAATTTCTATGTAATTACCAAAATTAGGCTTGATCAAATGCACTAAAATGTCTATTAAGCCATAAAGTAATGCAAATTTAACAATGTCATTTTAATCATGAATAGTTTTATTAGTATTTCATTTGCAAGGGTAAATATAGACTTGGTATTCTCGGTTTAGGTCTCTTTGCTCATTTTTCAAAATGAAGACTAAATTCCTGTAAATCAATTCTATTATTCTACTCGTTTGTATGTGTGACCGTTAAGCCTTTCGTTCTCTCCACCCATCATTGAAATTTGATGAACAATTATTAGAATGGGAGTGATTGCTCATGCTTGTATTGATACAAAGGGGACTCAGCCTTCATTAAAACAGTATCTCATCTCACTGACCCTTGCTGCAATGCATTGAACAAGGGTAAAAATGGACGAGGTTACTCATGCTTGAATGGGAGCAAAAGAAACTTTCACTTTTTTTTATCAAAATACATTAATCATTATATTCAAATTCTTGAATTGCATAGATACACCGTGGAATTTCCACAATTACGGCTTATGTTTTGCTTGACTCAAAATAAAACACTTTTTGTCATCAACATAGAGAACAAGTGTTTAAATGTTCTCGATTCGAACTCATAACACATTTTTATTGAATGATGTGCACCACTATTTCCACTAAATTGGATGTTGCTCCCAGCAAATGGACCCTAAAATATTTACATCATCTAATTGAATATATTTGTGAAAAGTATGGCTAACAGCAATTCAATATCATATGTTGATGTCCATTGGAAAGCTTTTCGAACGGTTCTAATCGATTTACCAACTGCTTTTGGCTGAGTGCCACATGTCAACCACCCCCTCATACAAACAGTGCAAGTTAGGTATTTCCTCAACCAAGTCACAACAGCTTAATTTGTGCCAATCCAAATGAATTATATTGGAAAATTTCTGGTTTTACTTTTCAATTTCAATTGCTACCAAGTGATTATTTTTTAATAATGATAAAAATGTTTTTGTGTCTGACTTTCAGTTGAGCTAAACTTGGACTAGATCCAAGAACATCATTCTATGAAGGAAAAAGTAAAATATTCTGACCATTCGTTCAAAATAAGAAATTTAAGCTTAACATATTCCGATTTGCAAATCTCTGATCATCTTCAAGTCAAGATTTTGACTCTCCTTAAATTTGATAATTGTTAGAACAGACAATATGTTAAGTCACACGAGAGATTAACTGTTCAAAATTATTCCATTATTTCTATTGATATTCGGACCATCCACATCTTTGTTGTTTTTCACACAATGTTTCGGCCGTTGCACTCTACAGCCTTCGTCAGGTATCATCTGGTAGATTTGGGAAGTAACGAACCAAACCCTTCATTTATCTGACAGGGGTATATTGACCGTACTCCCCTCTTTAGCGTTAGTAGTATTGTTATACTGTCTCACACTAGGATCGAACCTAGAACCATCAGATTACTTAACAGTAATTTGTCTGATGCTGTAAACACTGCACTTTGTGTCCATGTGGACAACAGGTGCTAATTTTTAGGAGCCTTAAACCTAAGGTGACAGTTATGATTTTTTTTTTTTCTTTTTTTTTTTATATCAATAGAAATAATGATAATACCTCATCTCAAAAATTCTGAGATATACTAAAATTGTTCCAATAATAATATTCTTTCTGAAATACATGTTATCAACACATAATAACTGTGTATATTCATGAAGCATTCAAAAACACCTCAAGTTTTAATAAGAAACATTCGATAGGACACAGACTCTTACTCGCTGAGATATATCTCTTCACTTGCTTATTCATTATAAACAAAATATAGATAACTTTCAACACTTGCTGAAAAAAAATTTAGCATGTAAGTCACTTACATGCTATATTTTTTAGTCGTAGCTTGTGAATTCTTTCTTCCATCAGCACTCTATCGATGTAACTTTGTGCTAAAGCTGACTTATTTCTGTATAAATACTAAATGGTTTTATGCAAAACTATGATAACATCCATATTTTTTTCTTCATTCTCATTTTTTTTACTTTGATAAAATTGAAACATGGACTTTAAAAATGTGTTAGTTTCTACAATAATTAATACCTCTGAATTCATCATTATCATCAACTTCAGCCTTTTAAGCTCTGTCATTGAACAAAGACCTTTCCAAGGATTTGCCAGATCTCTCTATCATGGGCGAATCGTGGAGCCAGTACTTTCTGAATTTATATATTTCATCACATCATCATATATTTTGCCTGTCACTGTTTTACATTCAATCTCTAGAGATCCATGTTGTGATTTGCGATGTCCAGCGGTTGTCTGCCATATTGCAATGTGATCAGCCCATTTCCAAATGAGTTTTCTTATAGATTCTATGATATTCCTGACGCCTATTTTTTCTCTAATATACTGCCCTGTTTTGTGATCTCTCAATGTGATTTTATGCATGATATTCTCATATGCACACTGCATGGTTCTCAGTTTGAGGGTCAATCTTTCCGTCATGTTCCATTTTTTTTTCTATACAAACTTTTGATTTTATGAATTTTATGGTGATTAGAATGGCTCGCTTGATCTTCATTTCTTGGTTACTTTCAAGTCAGAAATTAGTTGACGTTTGACCAATGGTATTCTCTAGTGGTTTAGTGCTCTCAAAATAGTTCCCTTACTTTTCTTATACTTCTAAAATTCTCTATTTGAAAAATTCAATGAAGGGAAATTAGCTAGTATATATCCAGATACTCATCTCATAAGGCCTCAAAATATCTCTGAAATCAGTTAAATTTCAAAGATCTTTCTCATTGGTGGTTGGGGCTAAAGCTTCACTTCTTTATTTTAGCACTTGTACACTTCTGGTATCTTCCAGTAATCAAATATACCAGAAAAGAATCAAAGGCTTTGTTTTTAAAAATTCAGAATCAACCTGTAGGTTTGAGTGGAACAAATCTCTATTAGTAAGTCATGCTTCAAAGGGTTAAGGCTTATCTGGTTCTTATAGTCTGTTTCACTCTAGCCTTGATCATCTCAGGGTTAACTTAAACTCAAGAATGACCTCCTCTATAATAAAATGACACCAGCAGAGAGTATAGAGGGCTGATAGAACGTGAGAAACCATTCTGTCATGTATGGTTTCTGATACATCACATATGTTCAAACTAAGTTGTTCATTACAAACCTGACTCTGTAATTGATTTTAAGGAAAACTATTGATTTATCACTTTTGTTGGTCTTCAGTGATTGCAACATTTCTCTTTCCACTTTCTAGATATTTCTCCCTTGAAAACCCTTATGGTTGATTAATCAAACATCTCCACACTCACACCCATTCTATCTAATTCTGTCATTCAATGAATGCTTTGTTAAAACCAAAAAACAATGAAGCTAACTTAATGTAACACTCTGTCTTCATGTGATTTTCACTAATGAAGTGATTGTATATAAATGGTCACTCAATACCAATGACATATTAAGAATTTGGGGAAATTAGATTGAAATGTATTCTTTTTTTCCAAGATGAGCGAGTATACTTATAAAAACAAATCTCTATAAAAACCTCAATGGAAGAAGAAATCAAGTGAAGAATCATTCAAGGATGACAAGCGTTTGATAGAGCTAGCTCAACCTTCAAGAACAAGATAGTCCCATTAGTTCCAAAAAGCAGGTTATACAACCAATGCATCCTCCTGGTAGTCACTTATGGAACTTAACCAAGAGATTGACCCACAAACTGAGAACCATACAATGGTCACATGAAAGAATCATGCCCAACCTCACTTGAAGAGACCAAAAGACAGCACAATATATCAGGGAAAAAACAGGAGTCCAAGACATAGAATCCATAAGCAAACTCAAATGGCAATGGGCTGGTCATGTTGCAAAAATGACAGCCAACCGATGGACATCAGGACTCACTACAAAGATCCTAATAGATCACATGCAAAACCAAGATGGGCAGAATATAAGATGGAGGGACATACTAGACAAATTCAGAAAGTATTGACTCAACAATGCCCATGATAGAGAGGTCTGGTGAATTCTTAGGAAGGTCTATGTCCAACGAAGGATGACAAAAGACTGATGGTGATGATGAATTCATTTATAAATTCTATAGCATGGCTGTTTGGATACTGGTGTATGTCAAAATAAATTTGCTTACATTAAGCACATTGCTGACAAATATTCTCTTTTATATATTCCTGAATGACTCAACCTTTCTAACTGAATAGTTGAACTATTTTTTCAGAAAAGACTATTCTATCTACCTACTAAAGATAAATAAAGTTTTCTTGTAATGCCCCATTTTCATTTAGCAAAAATTACCATGAAACTAAATAGGAAAATAAATCCACAAATGAGAATATGAAACTAGTTAAGTAGTCCCATATCATGTGACATCAGTTCCTGTATCATCTAGCCCCCACTTCCGCTGCTCAGTACTCCCTCAATCCTTCTGGATTGCCGAGTAAAGCCCTGGTCGCACGATCAATATTTGCTATTAGATTTCTTTATGGTCTGCATAAGCGCCATTGCTAGTATTGAGGCCCTGTTTGCTTTAGAATGATATTATTCCTGTTTGTATGATAATTAATGTAATAACCTTTTTTGTCATTTGCTTTTATCACCGTAGAGTTTATTTAAGGGTTTTTCCCAGCAACTTGACTCATGTGCACCCTCTCTCTTGCCTCAGTAACTTCACTGGTATTTCACCCTGATTCACGAATCACCAAAAATTATCAGAACAATCACTTTCAGCTTCTGTTGTCAGCTAAAGGAACACATGACGATGATCCTTGCAATGTTATGTTTCTCTTCTATTTCGATTCACACTTTTTGGGCAAGTCCAATAATGAACGCTCTCTCCAATATTTGCTTTCTGATAAGCACTTTATAATTATGCTGGCCTGCATCAATTGATTGTATATTCTCGTAAAAACATATGAACCCATTTTGTGTCATTATTAGTCTCTTATTGAACGTATGTTTGTTCTTGAAGATCAAGCTTGCCCTGCTGAAAGCTTGCCAACCTAGTGTGATTCTTCGTTTAATTCTATCTTCTTTTGAGGATTTTATGGAGATTTGTTGTCCCAGGTAGATGTGGTGGTCTATTTTCTCCAGATCTGCATCTTTAATTTTGATTATTATATCTTTGTCTTCAACATATTCGTTGTGCATAACATTTGTTTTACTAACATCCATGTAGAGGCCAACTTTCTTGCTTCCCTGATTGTTCTGTCAAAGTGGAATCTTTTGATGGACTATTCTGTTTCTTTGTATTTTTTTGATAATTGTTTCATAAAACCAGTATGGGGTTAAAAATGGGAAAGAAATGGTAAAATAGTTTTGATCGTTGATCTTTTGATTAATCATTAACTAAATGAATTGATCACCAGTCAGATCTTACTTTGTATTTTGATTATAGGGCTCAACTTTTGTTGAATAGATCAGTGACGGGTCATCGCAACTGCAATATTTTATGATAGTTTTAACTTTCTCGTCAAGTTCTCAGACCTGCTCTTCCCAGATCTACATTTTCATATACTTGACCTTTATGATAACCTTGCCTTACATAATATCATTTAATAATAACTAACTTCTGTTAAATTTTAAGTTATTTATTCTCTTTTTTATTCAGGCAACATACAGGTACATGAAATAAACTCAGTTGAAAACTTTGCCTTGAACCATTCCCTTTGGTATGCCAAGGAATTAGATATCTAAAAGTTCTTGACTTTGAATCAAAAGCTGGAAATTCACCTTAAAGGTTACTTGGAATTACATGACCATGGTAAGGGAAGTGATATACAGTAACAAAGAATCTCCAATCATGTTATTCAATGCTATAACAATGGTTAAGAATGTAAATATTGGGACTGCTACTTAACTTCTTTTGTGTCTAATGGTTCTATTTACTAACCCTTTGGAAAGATGTTGACAATCTCGGGGAGCTGACAAACACTCTCAGTAATAATGTCAAGGCACTTGAACATGTAACTTGCTCTTCATTATTTGGTGTTTTTTGTTTTGCTCCTATTATATTGGTGTAATTCTGGTATAAATTTGCATCCTTGGTGTTCTCTGGTCTCATAGAGTAACAATAACTTCTGATTATTTGAACTGTAAATACAATTCATTATTTGTAGCACATAAATAACTTCACTCTTAACTCTTATTCACAACTTTGACTTCTACTTCTAGAATGAGGCTCTGCTCAAAATGCAACTTCACGCTAAAGCAAGACTCAAAGCACAAGGCTCATTGACTACCTGATTGTACTTTAAAAGAAGTAGTAGGAGGTTACATCATAGTATTAGTGAGAGTACTCAACAACCTGAGGTTTTCAACTTTGATTGGTATTTTTGTTACACTAAGTCAACTTCAGAATAAGACTATACATACAGAATACTTGACGGAGATTGAACTCACTAACAATGGCTCACAAGATCAGCATGCTCACTAATGCACATAGCTCTTTTCCATTTTGATATTTACTCTTGAGAGTTCAGAGTTTCCACCTGGTATAGCACTCAGACAATATTGGGCTAGACATATGAATCTAGAACAGAGATTTACCTTGAGTTCTACAAGCCAAAGGTTACTTTTTTCATTGGCCTATCTTAACTCAATGGGAAGGTAATCTACACTAGACAGTAATCTATATGACTTCTGAAGGAAGTGTATAAATTATTCTTGACATGAAATTGTAAATAGACAAAAGTAATATTAATGAAGAAATATATATATATGTAATGACAAAAATGAATTCCCGTATTAGTATACTATAGTTGGCTATTTGGAAACCTTGGTTGTAAACATATCATGTCTTTTGTCTTTGAATTGTAAGAGAAGAAAAAATGCATCTATTGATGGTCAAGAGAATCAACCTGCAGACCATTTTGGTAAAGTAGATGAGAGTGCGGAGACCTTAATTCTATGTTTTCTCTTCATTTCAAAATGTTGTAGTCAAGATTGGGCGCATCCTTGAGGCCAGTATGTCCTTGACATCGGGAAACACGGTACTTAAAGAATCGTCGAGGAATTCGTAACCGTTATAGGGGAATCGGTGTGCTAAATAATCGCTTTATTCAAACCAGAGTAGTCAGTTTACATCAGCATTAATGATCAATGCTGCAAGTGTATTGATGTTATTTGACATTTACTTGCTGAACTAGATTATAAATATTATTTTCCATGCTGGAGTAAATAATCTAAGCGATATGATGTTGGTAGATGAAACACAAGTCAATGTATGAGAAAACCATTATGAAACGATGTCATATTCATAATTTACTTTATTAAGTTCCATCAGATTCAATCCATAAATTATTTTGAATGAAGGCTGAATAGAATTAAATCAGATAGCATCAGTTCATATTTCCCGCAAAGCAGTATTGGCTACAAGTAGAAGTACCCAACCTCGCTAGGGTTTCTAAATGTCTAAAATGAATACATTCGCATGAGTTCACCACGCTTTCAATTGTTTTGAAAAGATGCTGACAATCTTGACTTGGTCCAGTAATGTTGATTTGATCAGAATCGTTGCTTCCAAGTGATTGAGAAAATATCTCTATTTCATCTTTGTAAAGTTTTGCAAAAACATATGAGCAAAAATAAGATTTAAAATTAAATTCTATCCTTACAATAAAAAAAAATTAAGTTAATTAGTACAGTATATAAATTCTTTTTGATCAAGAAATTTTAAAAAAATGTCAGTTGCATCATTCATTCCTTTTCCAAGGGCATTAGGATAAAGTGAATGCTGATTATCCAAGTTGGGATTTGAACTCAGCTCGCTAATTTTTCTTCTCCATCCTGCCATTCACTTGGCCGCCATCACATATGTTGATATTTTTAATAAGTAAATAAATCTTTACATACAATCCAGAGACACTTACATTAAGGGCTCTTCCATTTTATGCTGTGTTGTGTAAAAAGATGTCCCTTTTTTGCTGCTCAGTTGGAAATAGCAGTTTCAAGCCTAAATTGACCAGTAACAACCTCTAGTGGATGCCAATGCCACCAATCCCATGTTCATCCTCGAGTTGTTATCCTTTTAGATTAATTTTCAGCCCACAGGTTTCCAGCTCTTTGATAGGTCATGAAATGTCACTCAAGCAAACAAGTCAGCATTATATCTATAGATAAAAGATTTTAATGAATAAATTATTACAGATAGTTGCACAATAAAGACAAGATGCAGCAATAAGAAGTAAAGGTGCAGATCAACTTGGTCACTTGATAGAAACAGTCTTTTGGCAGCATGTCATGTTGGGCTCACCAATTGGAAAAAGGGGTGAGCAATAAATAAGTTACTTCTCCCGGATTTTGTTGGACAGTGATCACTAAAAAGTCTGGATTTTCAAAAAACAGGCAGACACAAACTAAAGGATTGATCTAGCATAAATCTACATTGTAAATAGAACCCCTTTCTAAAAACCTATTCAGTAGGTTGGGTAATTTTCAAAAGGACATATTTGTCCTAGACATAATAAGGAGTAAATGTTCAAATTTCTAGCCCTTTAGCTCCATTGGTGCAGCCTGTACACATGATACATACATACATATCCAACCAGCTTGAAAACTGAAGAAACCTTTGTTGACTGTTTTAGTTGACTATCTCTAATAAGGGATGTCCAGGGAAATCCAAGAATATCTGTTAAAGATTAATTGCACAAGTAATTTTGAACTCCTTGGGATTGTTTGATAATGCTTACCTACTGAATGGAGACAAGTATTTGATTGATTGATTTTACACAAATTGTACAAACACTTGAGCAATGCCATTCCTGAGAGTATCACGATTTTAATTTGGTCATTTTGTGAAATCTATGAAAATCAACTTGTAACTGGCAGAATTAGTTAGCAAGAGAGTTTCTTGAATACTAAGATCAAAGTAGAATCTAGAGGTCAGTTTTTAATCAAGTGAAATGATACTGCATTGTTTAAAGGATAGCGGGGCCGGAAGAAGAAGTATTATAAGAAGAGCAATTCCCAATGCCCCATCATTGGCTTCTTCCCTCTTGTACTTGATTGCTTCTGATTCTGTTATATGGTATCTGAATTCTTTTTAATACATCAGTGTTAACCTAACTATTAGTCCTCAGGAAAATGAAGCAAGCAGAAAAAAGCCTGTATTGAATGGGTCTTTTAACTTGATTTGTTGTTTCTGAGACACTTGCACTCAAATAAACTAATGCTTTAATGTTGACTTGTGACATATGTCAACTTGATATTGCAACATTTTGGCTCTATTGTTTACCAATTTTGAAAAAAAAAGTCATTTTGTCGGGAATGTAGTTCAGTAGATATACAGTAGCCGATGATTAGTCAACCATCCTGTGGTGAGCCAAGACAAGGGCGGAGGTAGCGGTCTGTCCTGTATCGTAATGCAGAATTCAAAATTGAACCTTCATTTTTTCACTTTCACCAACAGACTGAAAATGCATTGATAGTCTTCACTTGAAGACCAAACAAAATCTTCACTCACATGGGGGGGAAAAAGAGAGAGAGAGAGTGTGAGCTTGTCGAGAGAGAGGTAGTGAGACTGAGAGATTGATCAGTCCTTTGACCATGGCCACCAGTGTATCTGTCGCTCTACCATGCAACTCTTGTGACCAAGCTCTGGTCCCCTAACTTATAGGCAAGAATTCTTTTTCTTCTGCTATCTTTTTTACTAAATTAACTTACTTTCATCTTCTAACTGATATCAGACCTAAATGATCATCTACCCTTTTTTCTTCTATTTTCCTCCTGCTTTCTTCCCCTCTTTCACTCCACTAAACTCACTCTCTGACTTTCTTACTCTTGCCGTACTTTCCATTTTTTTATATAGCTTCTTGATAAATTTTTTAATGAAATTTCTATCAGTCTACATAATATCTCCAAAAGCACTCCATGAGTTTTGATGGAATTCTGTGGAAGAATGGACAATAGAATACAAAAGAAGCGATCCATGCACATTTACCTCCCCAACGTCGTAGTTATGTGCGCACCGCATATTATCAGCAAAATTTGATGTCTCTTCATACAATATCTTCATTGAATTTCAATGTAACTTGTGGAAGGGTGGGAAGTGGGCAACGAAAGAAGTGTTCAAAATTTTGGGCTTATCAATGTGCAATTACCTCCCCCATGTCATAGTTATACGTCCATGCCATATAGCAATAAAATTCCACTCTGTCCACTCATTCTTTTCAATGAATTATGATGTAAATCTTTGAAAGGATGGATATAGACCACAGAAGAAATTTAATTTTTGGGCTGATCCATGAGTAATCACCTCCACGGTCGTAGTTACATGTTCACATCACATAATATCACTAAAAGTTCCACACAATATCTACAAAAATTCTCCTTGTAAAAATTTTGTGGGAGGGAAGAAACGATCAAATTTTTGAGTGGAGCCTTGCTCAATTATTTCCCCTGACCATTTCATTGGCAGCGGTATGAATACTTTCTTGTTTTATTGAATAGTTTTTTTTTAAAAGAAACTGAACATTAAACATTTCCATGGTACCCATACTAATTTTCTCCATATTATTTCTTAAATCAAATCTTAAGTCAGCAATAAAAAATTGAAAACTGAAGATGAATAGAATTGTTTGTAAATGTAGGCTTATGTCATCAAGCTCAATTATATGGGAGAACTATGATAAATAATGAATATTATTAGTGCAAGAAAAAAATCACCCAAATTGTAGATATTCTGGGAAGAGAGAAAGTTCTGGAAGTGGATTGGTGACATCATAAATTAACACCCTGGGTAACACCAACCATAGGACTACCACTGCAGACATCCTAGTTTAAATGATACAATAACCAGCCAAATTTGCTTGTATATTTCAAACTGAAGTACATAGTCAACCATTACTATTATTCATCTTTGACTGGTATTTTCTCTCATCACAGCTTAATTACTGAACCTTTTCAGTTGCTTTTTATTGCAACTTACTCAGGCCATCAATCTATGGTAGTGAGTAAACAGTGCAGTTTGGAAATAAAGGATAAGCTTTTGATGAGACTTGAACTAGCATCTCTTTTGTCTTGAGGAAGCCTGGTCAGCCGTACCTTTTGATACAGATAACCAGGCTTCCCTGAGTTGGAGCATATACATTCTACAAGTAAATATGGTTAATACAAAGCTTAATCTGCATGAAATAGCTGTTGAGCAGTTTTACTGCTGTAGCAAATTCAATCCTCACTGAGTTTGACACAGTTGTGGCTCAGTGCTAGTCCAGACTAGGCTTACTAAATAACAAGGCTGAGCTATTGATGACTGCACAAAGATTTTACTAGTTTAGTAAGTGTGAACCTCCAAGGATGATCTATTGTTATATTATGGAAATTTTGTCACCTGAGTAAACTAAACAGTTTAAACTTAATTTATATTAAAGCTGCTTTGATTAAATAGTCTGAGAAGAAATGTGAGAAAAATGTGAATAAAAAGGTGGAAGTGATTAGAAGAAGAGGAATTCGGTCACTAAGTGTAAGGCACTCTAATATACAGTAATAAGAAATACCCCCTCCTCTCCTACAAAATAACACCGCCTAATTACTGAACCATTATTTTCTTTTTAATGACTATCTCTTGAAGTTTTTCTCTTTTATTTGTGTGTACATAATTGGAATACATGGAAACTGTTTTCCTCTTTAATATTTCAAAATAACCCTGTTGTTAAAAAAAAAAATTGGTTTGTATCTTCTGATCTGAACATACAACCATTAACTGGTTTCAACTTTTTTCCAGATATGATTTTATTCTTCATTTTGTATATATATATCAGTGATGAAACTTGGAGTTAGGGGGCATGCAGGGGGGACAGCATTCCCAGTTCAGTTTCCAGGAAGTGGGTGGAGGGTTTCACTATCTATCCCACTTCCTTCCCAACCTCAGCCTCACAGAGTTTAGCATATTCTTTGTTCTTAAAACCCTTTTCTATCACTGATATGTTTATTTACGTATGTTGTACGGATGTGAAGTGATCTGACAAGATGTTGATGATTTGACATTTGGAAGGTATAAAGAGAGAAAAGAAATGAAGAAAATTAGGTGTTACATCCCCAAAATTTTGATTATTTTTTATCACCATGTGAGCACGTTCTGATGCATTTCAATGGTTGCCAACCACCATTTTCAAAGAACTTGCAGTGGTTGCTGGGAAAACTCAAAAATCTTAATGGGACATGTTTTCCTCTGCCACTGCCGCAAGTTTTTCGAAAAAGGTGGTTGACAACCATCAAAATGCATTAGAATATGTCCTCATCATAATCAAAAATCTTAGGATGTAACACCTGTTTTTTCTCTTGAATTTCTTTTCACCTTCCAATTGACAAATTACCTACATACATAATTTTTGTCCAGTAGGATGTTAAGCAATTCTGAATGTACTGGATGAACCTCTTCCTGCATTGTAACAAAGTCATTACTAGATCAGTGATATAGTTGTTGAACAAATGTTATTAATCTTACTAACTTTTAACAAATATATACAGCTAATGCTCATGTTAGTACTTTTCTACAATTGTTCAACTGTTATTGATGGTCACCTTACTTTCTTATTTGGTCAGTCTTTGTTACTATATAATTGAAATTTCCACAGTATAGAGGTCTTTAATTGAAATTAGAAATTAAAAGAAATTATTTGTATGCAAATACATCATACCTACATGAAAGGCGGGTAAAGTCACTTATTGCTTCAGCTCTTCAATCATGCAGACTAAAAATGGAATGTTAACATAGGCCCACTAGATCTTCTTGGTTTGAGCATTTTTCGAACTCCCAATGGGAGTTTGAATTTGCCATGAAAAGATGTTCTAGATGTGCATACACAAGTCTAATTAGCAAAGCCAAGACTGTAATAAATCCACAGATGTCATCATCATTATCATCATCAGCCATTTCAAAGTCCGTCATTGGACATATATCTTCCCAAAGATTTGCCAGCTGTCTTATTCCTGCCTGTCACGGTGCCAATACCTTCTGAACTTGTCTAAATCATCTCACCATCATTTTTATTGGCCACCATTTCTCACATTTGGACTCAGAGGAGGGGTTGGTCCACGTTGTGATGTCTGGCAGTTATTTGACATTCTTGATACATGGTCTGCCCATTGCCACTTGAACTTTCTAATGGGTTTTTTATGATATATCTGACACCTGTTTGCTATCTTGTGGTCTATTCATGTGATGTTAAACATGAGCACCTCCTTACACCTTGAAAAAAAACTGCAGAAAAGATTTATATAAACAATTACACTTAGGCAGGCAAAAATTGATATGTATCTGGGAGCAGGAAGAGAAAAAAAAAACAGTATATTCTGGTCTTAGCCAAGAGATAAAAAGCTATCAAAGCAGATCTTTAATGGCCCTGTGCAATCTTGAAGCAAATTTCATTCCTTCCCTTCTCTTATAAGCTGATAATTTTGTCTTAACTTTTGTGCAAATTAATCAGGAATGATCATGATCATGTAATATGCCAGAGGGGAACAAGATGATCTGAAATAATGAAGGGTGAGTTGGATCATCATCATCACCATCATCATCATTAGTCTTTTATCGTCCAACTTTAGACCGACATCTTCCCTAGGATTCACCTTACCTCATTATCATGGGTGTAGCGGAGCAAATATTTTCTGAACCTGTCCAGTTCATATCGCCATCTCATATTCTACCAGCCTTGGTTCTCCATTTGATCTCTTGGGATCTATGTTGTGATTTGTGATGTCCACTAATTGCCTGCAATTCTTGCAACATGATCAGTCCATTGCCATTGGAGTTTTCTAATGGTTTCTATGATGTCTCGGACTTTTGTTTTTCCTGATATATACTGTGCCGTTTTGCAGTTTCTCCAGTTGATGTTGAACATAAGAATATGCGAACATCTGCAAGTAACTTTGCTGTTAATCTGTCTTAGAGGGCAGATTATCTATTACAAATGAATACACCTCTCCATTATGGTCGATGCAAAGCCAGTACTCATTTAATTTGTCTACCTCATCATGCCATCTTACTTTCTGTCAGCTACAATTTTGCATATAATCTCTGGAGATCCACATTATGAATTGTGATGTCCAGTGGTTGTCTACCATTCTTGCAACAGGATCAGCCCATTGCCATTTGAGTCTTCTAATGGTTACCATGATATATTCAACTCATGTCTTTTCTCTGATATACTGCGCTGTTGTATGATCTCTCCATATGAGGTTGAGCATGATTCTCTCCTATGCCCTTGGCATGGTTCTCAGTTTAAGGGTCAGTCTTTTGGTTACATTCCACATTTCAGCTCCATAGGTGACTATCATGAGGATGTATTAGTTGTAGACCGTTCTTTTTCAGACTGTTGGGATTTTTTGTTCTTGAAAGATGTGATTGCTCTGCCAAAAGCTTGTTGATCTAGTGTGATTCTTTGCTCTATTTCTTCTTCTTTTGAGGATTTTGTGGAGATTTGTTATCTTAGGTTTTGATTTTGATTGTTGTACCCTTGTCTTTAACATGTTTGTTGTATATGAAATTTGTTCTGCTGAAGTTTATGTGGAGACCAACTTTCTTGCTTTCTACATTTAATTTGTCTTGCATTATTTGAAGATCATAAAGACTTTTTAGCAGAAACGACAATGTCGTCAGCAAATCTAAGGTTACTTGGGTATTTGCTGTCTATTCTGATTCCTTTGTTTTCCAAGAATAGGTTTCGGAATTGACTTTTTTGTATAAATTCACATAAGAACTTGTAAAAACCCACTCTCTAAATATCTCCAATGTATGGTTAAAGAAAGAGATGAACTTGATGGATATAAAGTAAGGGTCTTGAAAACCAAGTCTTGCAATGACAGACAGATGGACAGACATTTGGTGAATTATAGTGAGAAAATTTTAAAAATTATTGTGAACCGAGCAGAAGCAAATTGAATCCTTGTTTTATTTATAGAGCTTTCTTTTCAGGGAATTTTTATCAAAGACATTGTTGAAGGGCTTGATCAAAAAGTTAAGAGATACCTTAATGGTGGCAGGAGACATAAAACAAGATTGTCAGGGTTTTTGTTTTTTTTAAATAAAAAGCCTTCAGGTTGGGTTGTTACCTTAAAAGGTTTTTCATATTTTGAGAAAGTTTCAATAAAATTATTTTTGCCTAATTCTGTCTACTTAGTGCTAGCTTTTAAGCACAAATTGTATGAAAGTTTTAACAAAAGAACTAGGTTATTATTTCAAAAATAGCTCTACATTCAATTCATAACTTGGCAGAAAAAAATACAATGATAAAAGTAATGACTGCAAGTCGTGTCATAATAAGATGAAATAATGCATGTTGAATATGTCTTCCATTATAATTGAATAGTTATTGGAAAAAAAAAATGCTTTAAATCGTTTATACATTACCGGATGTGAAGGGAACATTTTCACTCAGGGTGAAAAAAAATAAAATAAATGAATGAAAAATACTAAACTGAGGGCAATGTATAGAGCATAAATTACAGATAAAAAAAGTTAAACTAGAAAGAAGCAGAAGAAATACAGTTTATGTGGAAGAGAGAATTGAATTCCTGTCATAGAGTGAAAATGTTGAAGATTTTCACTGGCACATTTTTACTGATAATAATTAACACAGATTAGATACTCATTATTGATCTCTTCAGATCTCAGCTTGGATGGCAACTAATTTTTCTGAATGAAATTTCTGGTACACACCTCCCTATTACAATCGGGCTCTCAGGGATGCTATTTTTAGAATTAACTACTTAGGAAAGCCTGTTTCATTTTATTTATTCAATGATTTTTATTAAAAACCATTTCTATTGTGCTTTTCTGTACTACTTGTGATAGCGATGTTGTTTATGTATGAGAACTTCAGTCACTTTGTATATTGGTTTGAAATTTCCTCTATTATTTAGTACTTCTTTGGATGTATATTTGTGCCATATCGTCTAATGTAAATTGTTTTTGTACATCTTTCTTCAATTTAGACATACACATATTTAAAAGAAAGCTGAACATTGTGTGCGTATATATTTGTGTACATGTGTTTGTGTCTTTATATATATATATATATATATATATATATATATATATATATATATATTTATAAAATATATACATTTATATATATATAATATATATATATATATATATATATATATATATGTATATATATATGATATATATATATATATATACATGATATATATATATATATATATAAATATATATATATTTATACATATATATATGATATATATATATATATATATATATATATATATATATATATATATATATATACATATATATATATATATATGTATGTATGTATGCATGTATATATATATATATATATATATATATATATTTATATGTATATATATATATATATATATATATATATATATATATATATATATATATATATATATACATATATAATGTATGTGTATGATTATTTACTTGATTTTATTGTTTATATTCATGGGTACATGTGTAACTAGTTTCTTATATGCATATCCATGTGTACAAATTTTTAAGCATACATACAGCAAAATGTATAAAAGCAGATGTCTAAAATATCAATGTATGCATATTCGTATTTGTCAAAATATGGGCTATCTATGTATCAATTGTAGTAATGGCAGATTTCTCACTGGCACTAGTAATTGGCGTTCAAGCCCTGGTCAAGGCCAGGGTTTTAAATGCTGATTTTTGAGGCTAGTAGGCAGACAGGATCTACTTGATATTAAGACTTATTCAATAAAATGCCATGTGAGCCAGCCTCCATAAACTTTGAAAAGAGGGAATTCACTAAAAATCTCAAGACTGTTAACTTACAAGTACAACTATAAAGTTATAGTTCTTGTCCTAAGTATTATCTTGTTTTGATTCAAAATACTTCCACCAGGATCCCTATTGCTTTTATCAATACTATATTTAGGTTTTCTTTACTTTGTTTGTAAGTTTTATTTATTAATTCATAATTTCTTTTGTGAAAGATCCCTGATCATTTCATTCCCAGGTTTTCATCTTTGCTTGCAAATTCTTCCAATAATACAAACACATAATGGTGGGATTAATGTCAGGTTTAACTAACTAGCAAAAGACAAAAGAGCAACAACAATCAAAGAAATACACAAAAATGCTGTTGCTCTGTCATACTGAAGAGTTTCTCCATCCTCGGCTGAAGTGTATTGATTTTTTTTTAGCAGTTCCCTCATGCTGCAGTACCTTGTTCATGCACATGCAGATCTGTGTACACGCATCCGTCAGTACATGTACATAAGTGTGTAAAAGTGTATGTTTATGCTTTTTATGTATGAGCATATGAGTGACAGAGAGAGAGAGAGAGTGATATACCTCCGTTACTTGGAAATTGAAGAAGTCACAGTAGGTGTTTTGGCCAGAACCATTGGAGATCTTAAAAGTAGGGGTGACTTCTCTCTCACAGCTGATATGGATTGCCTTTTCCTTCTTTGTTGTCTTTCTACTATGATTGATCTGAATTGAAGACAAGATTGACACACAGAAAATCCAATCAACAAAAAGTATTTCCTTTAAACTGGAGTCTACCCTTCTAGAGGAGGTGGTCAGAAGGCCATGTGATTATTTATATCCCTTTTTTGGATGCAGTTACCTGGCGCACATATCTTAAGCCTATCTATAAATTTCATTAACTCTTTCTCTGTTGACATTTTCTATGGTTTTTTTTTTATCTTAGAATTTAAAAAGAAAAACAAAAAAAACTTGTCCCCTCCCTTTTTTATAGCCAACTCTTCTCTCTGTCCCTTTCCTTTCTCTTTCCCCTAGGTTCTCTTTTTCTCCCTATCTCACTTTCATCTAACTCTTCTTTTTTTTCTATTTATTTCACCTCTCCTCTCTCTTGCCTTTTTCCCTTTTAGCTCTTTATTCCACCTTTCTCTATCTGTTTGCCAATACTCTCAATACTTTCTTACCTTTTTTTTTTCATGATTTTATCTCTGATTTCTCCTTCTTTTTCTCTTACGTCTTTTTTCTTTCTCTCCCTCTTCTCTACCCTTTATTTTCCTCTCTGTGCTTTTCTTCCCTATCTCTTCTTTTCTCTTTTTTTTGCTTTCTTCTTTCCTATCAGACATTTAACTCTGTAATTGTTTTCACTCAGAATATCTCAAATCTATCTTTAACAATGCATATATACATAATACCATTAGATATACAAAAATTTTCACTGTATCCCGCCCCAGATACTTATTCATACACAGAAACACACTGATTCAAACATAGTTAATTTCATAACAGCATTTGTAATAAGCTCATCAATACTAATGTATAACAAGTAAACTTTATTTAGAAAAAAAAATTACAAATGCACGCATTTTACCCTATACAGAAATTCTTACCTTTCAACAATTACTGTACACTCACACAAACATATTTACTGATTGAAGCTTGATACACACCTACCCATTATTCTGAACACACATGTGAATGGGCTCCTCCATTCGTTTGATTATTGTCTTGATCTCTTACAACTTGGCTCCACCTTCTCCTCTTCCTCTCCCTGCTCATATCTCCTGGTCGAGGATCAACCACTATAAATGTTTCAAATCTGTGTAGCTGCTGTGATACTGGAAGAAGATGGCATCGCACCGAGAGGAGGTACGTACCAGCTAGACCTTACCTTATTCTCAGCTCTTCCCTTTTTACGTTCCTGAAAACTGAGGAAAAAAAAAAATCAAGGAAAATCAAAGGTGTAAAAGAATTCATGACAAATGATTAACAGTTGATCAGAAGAAAAAAAATTGGACATGAACATTGCAGATAGATTATTGTTTTTTTCAATATTCCCTGTTCTCATTCATATTATTAGAATCATTATTATAATTGACAGCATTATTCACAACATCTATAGAATTTTGTTGTGACTTCCTGAACTGAGATTTCACTTTTCTGTGCTGTTAATGCTAGCAGCCTTCATCAATTTATTGAGAAAAGAAGTGCACTTTTGAGAATTTACTTGAAGTAATCTTTTTAAATTCTGGAGTTCAACTTATATTTTCTTACACACACAATTATATATATATATATATATATATATATATATATATATATACTCTCAAAACTACTGAGAATTTTTAAAACCTGATTTCTTGATCTAATGAACATATAAATAAAATACCTCAACAAAATTTTACAAAGGGTTTATTTTGACAATATTTTTGCATAACATGAGATTGATGCATTTTTTAGTATTTTTTATCCCAAAGTAATGAAGTACTTTTCATTATGAGTAAACATATTTCAAACTAAAGCATTTTACTGCAGAACCTTAGTATTAGCAATATTAGAAAAAATACTTATTCCAAAACCCTAAATAGCTCGTATACACAAACATTTATTTTTAACTTGGCTTTCCCTGTTCTTTACTAATTTTATCATATTAACTTCAGTAGATATCTATTCTTTTCTTAAGGCCTTTATTGATTCCTGGGAGTTGTATTAGCAGAATCATGATAGTAAATAAAAGTCTGCACATGTGCATATTGGCTGCTTCATTGGTTCATATCGAGCCGTTTGTTTGCATCTTTCCACTTCAGGATTTTTATATTAATATTTAGAGATAATAATAGATTTTTTCTTTGAAGTGCAAACTTTTTCCTTTTTTCCCCCAACAAACTATATGAAAGATGGATTCCTTTTCATGATGATATCTTACTATTGTTCAAACAATAGGTTGATGCAGGCAGTATACTTTTACTTATTTTTAGTTTTGATCCAAGTTTCAATAATGAAGGTTTTTAATGATACAAGATTAGTAAAACTAAGTTAGATGAACATTCTCCACGAATTTGAAAAAAAAACACAGTTTCGCAAAGCCAAGGTTTAGAAAAAGTTTTCTTGAATTTCATTTTTAATCTTGCTCCGTGTACAAATCTTATTTTGAATTTATTCTTACAAAAGAAAAGTTGTTTTTATTTCAATGCTTTAGAATATCTTGCGGAACTCAATTCACAATTTGCAACACTCATTTCAACTCTCAATATTTTTATTCTGTGGAGAGTTTTTTGGGGACAAAAACAGAACAATTTTATATAGCGCTCTTAACTTATATCTACAAATATTGTTTCCATCCTGAAACTTCTAAAATTATCTAAAAGTAAATTTCCTTGGAGGATATTTTTTTATGATAAAGGACATCGTTAAGTGGTACCTGAGTTGGAAGGAAAATTCAAGAATTGATCTTTTGTGTTTGTTAACTTTAACATCAACTTACAAATGATATAAACTTTTAATATCTTTATCAATTGAGCCTTAGCTTCCTAATATAGGAAAATATGGTTGAAGACTGTAAGAAAATAAAGAAGGGAAAAATCAATATGAAACAAAGAAATTTCTTCAAAGAGGTTTTTTCTTTGATGATTGAACTTTTTGTTGTTTGTGTTCTTAATGCAACACATCGACCGATCAATTCTACGGCCTTCTTCAAGTGTACTATCTAGATTTGATGGTGGTAAACAATTTTTTTTTTCTTCAGAAAGAAGTTTGTATTTATATAAAAAATGGAGATCTTGAGATTTTTCAGTTTTTTAAGGTTTTGCCTGCAAATCACGAAAAATCTTTGATTATTGATTTGTTAGAATCTTTTGTTACATCCAGTTTGGCTTATCAAAAAAAAAAAAACATCATGTTATTTGTTTATTCATCTCATTTGTATGATTTTATCAAAGAGTAATAGCAAAAATTCTTTTAAATTGGAATTCCTTATCAAAGTGTTTTTGTACTCTCATGAATATCAGTTGATTCTGTTGGGAATGGGGCATAACTGAAATTTCAAAAATAAACAACTATTTCGAAAACAAATGTGCACAGAGATTATCAACGTATTTTTAAATTTATATGTTTTCAAAAACTTATCTACAAAGGCACAAACTTTTATAAGTACATTGAGTTTTATGAATGTCATTCTCTTTTATATACAGACACAGACACCTTGAGTAACTCAGAAAAATTAATGAAAGGTATTATACATTGATTTACTTTGACTAGTGTTCTCATCTTCATTGTTATAGTCACAACGTTTCGGCCTCTACACCCTTCATCCTTCTTCGGGAGTCTGTCACAGTTGGTCACCTTCTTTGAATTTCGAACTGAACTTTTTATCAAATCTATTGGGTAAATTGTCTTCATTTCTCTGCCCATGCTAGAAGATATCTTGTATCAGTTAATTCTTCTTAGTCAATTTATCTTTGTGATGTAGCCTGTCTGCCTCTTCCACTGAACCAGCATATATAATTTTTTGCCCTATCCAATCCAGGGGCTGAACATATATCTGTATATTTTGGGTTGTGCAGGAAAGTCATGTAATCCTGCTCAGTGTAAAAAGCAGACAAGCAACATCTTAAGGATGAATTAACCAGAAAGAAGTATCTGATATGAAATATTCTCTTGTATGGACACTGGAATGAGAGCAAACTAACCCCCGTGAATTAGATGAAGAGTTTGGCTCAAAATTCCGAGAAGGTTACCAACCACAATGGACAGTGGGAAAAGGCTGGAGGGTACTAGAGCCAGAACGTAATTATAGCAACTAAGATAAGGGTATTAGTCCCAATAAAACAGTGTATAATAATAACAATCCCTCTGCTCAAAATTCAGACAAAAATTATGGAAGGTATCTCAATATTCATAAAAGCTCATTCATATGGTCTCTTTTTTAAAAATCTCTCTTTCTTCTCCCCACCTTTTCAACGTCCTCCCTCTCTTGCTGTTACTGTCATGTTCAATCTGTTTTGCATGTAAATTCTCACGTTGAATAGATTATTTTTCTTTTGACGTATTACCTGCTTGGCTTATTGGTTATTGAACTAACAAATGTGTTGCTTGTATCACTTCAAAAAACTTGCTACAACAATCAAATAAATTCTCTCATACAATTAATCTTTGTCTTCAAATGATTATTCAACTAGATTCTATCAAACTTCTCAGTATCTAAATTCTACATTCTACAAAATAATATTTATGAATTGCAGTATGAAACTATAATTTGTGGAAATTAATTATTGTCAAGTCCTTAAATAATGAATAAAAGGCAAGAAAATTAATGTTTAGTTTATAATAAAATTATTTGCTACTTCTAGTCAGGGCCAGCCATAGGAGCTTCAGGGCCCTATTGGAAATAATTTTTGCAGAGCTCCAGGTTTACACCCTGGGTCTGTAGAATCTTAGATATATAAATAAAGTTTATTACAAAGTCTATATCTCTATGGTCCAAGCTGTTACACACACACACACACACACACACACACACATATATATATATATACATATTTGTCTTCTGTTTATGCTGTTCTTCAGTGGATTAAACATATTATTTAATTCAAATACAGTAAAAACAATTCAAAATACAAACATTATGAATAAAATCTACTGACTTTTTAAGGATTCAGAAGAAAATTAAAGTTGTTGTTGCACTTAGTAAAACCTGCAATGTAGTATTTGGTGTTTGTTGCAACGTATTATGTGTATTTGACAAGAGTAAAATAGATTACCCTAGTGTGAACCCCGCTTAGGCATGGGGCCCAATTGGGAGCAATTAGTCCAGTTGATTAAAGCCATCACTGCGTCTAGCATTATCATTCATTTATTAACATAAAACAATCTTTGGTGCAAAAGTAAATTATGGTTAATATTGTATGACTTGCAGAGTTACAAATGAAGGATTTTATATTTGTACTTCAATTAGGCTTTTTTTGACAGCAGTTAATTGCGTCATTAAGCCAGTTTTAGTTGAGGCCAACCAGGCAATAGTAGGCACAGAACACCTCTAAAGCTATATCTTATCTCAATTTCACCTCAATCAAGTTTAATTAATTGCCTTTTTATAATTAGGTGTTTATGATCATTCGTCAATCGTTGGAACATTGGAGCCCTTGTAGTACACCAACTAATCTTGCCCATTTAGGCAGATAGGGTGAAACCATTCTATAGGACCAAATTTTTCAATTTTAAAAATTTCTCCTCTATATAAATCCACCGACAATAATGATAAAACAGTTATTACTAATAATTTTCTGATTGTATTAAACTGCAAAAGAAACTTTATGTGATAATTCAAAACAATGCTGTAAGTTGGATTTACACATGTAATTATGATGAAGATGGAAATTTAAGGTGATTTAAAAGAAATCTTTTTACAAACGCTAGAATGACAATTAAATTGGAAGAAGGCATGAGTCAAAACAATTTTATTCATTATTGATGTCATAATATTTAATTGTTTTTCATACATTAATGTTCTGTCTCAGACAAAATTTTCTTACCATTGAAACATCTTTTAAATCTTAAGCTTTAAAGATTTTAACATTTATCAAACTACTTTATTTTGTGCATTACTTTCTGGGATTAATACGCCTGAATATAATATAATCAATAGATATTGGAAAAATATGGAAGGCACATATGGGTTCTAACTGGATGTGTTAGCTTAAAGCTACAGAGAAAGAGAGAGAGGGTAGATTGAAGGGTAATAAGGAGAGGGAAGACTTTTTACAATACTAGCATCAACCACCAATTTGCTGATAGATATGTTGTTTGTTTTTTTTAGATACAAATTGATACACCCATAGGTATATTTATTTACACACACACACACACACACACACACACACACACACACACACAAACACACACACACACGCACGCACTCACACACACAGAGTTGGATAATTGTTAATTGATAACATTAATCAAAGTTTAAATGGTTAATCTAGCAATATTGAATCATATAGAAATGAAGATTATATGGAATTGAAAGAACATTAGAATTTGGCAACAAAACAGTCATCTTTGATTGGAAACATAATTTTTACAAGTATTTAAGATCGATGACAATACAAGAGGACCCTTTGATTCATGGAGAATTTTAGAGGAAAATAATTTCTCTCTCTAACTGTTAATCAATGGTTTCTTCAGTTTTTAAATTGTTTTGGCTGACTGGCTGACCATATGTGCATGTGTACTTGCTGCACCAATCGAGCTAGGGGGGTTGAAAATTTGAACATTTACTCCTTATTTTGTCTTGAAAAAACATTTCTTTTGTCCCCTCCTCCAAAAAAGTTTTTGTGGAGGGTTCAATTTGCAATGTAAATTTCTGCTAAACTGATCTCTTAGTTTATGAAGGGCAGCATTCATTCTTGTTTTTAAAGGTTCAGACTTTTTTAGCGAACACTGCCCAACTAAATTCACATATCAATTTTTTTGGTAAATTTTTAGCATTTTTAGCCTATCTATAGCTATTTTTTGTGATTTTAGGCTAATCTAGCCTTTTCTAGTTATTAAAAATGGCCATAAAAAAGCTAACAAAGTGATATTTTTCAACACTTTTTAGCAAGGAAAATCTTTTGATATGGCACCACTTCATACAACATATTTGAACAGCATATTGGAAATAGGCAACAATATAGGCGGTGAATGCAAATGTAAGAATGTTGTAATCAAATGAACTGGTCACAAAAAACTGATCAAAAGTTGTTAAAATTGTTTGAAATGGTTGTTCTTGAAAGTTTACTATAAAAATTTCAAAAATTGTGTCAAATGGACACCAAATTATGAGAACCTAAAATCAAAGTAAAAATTGTGTGAAATGGACACCAAATTATGAGAACTTAAGATCAAAGTAAAAATCATGTGAAATGGACACCAAATTATGAGGACTTGAGATCAAAGTAAAAATCATGTGATACAAGACAAAATTGTGAGAAATGGCAGGTGTGAGTTCTGTACAATATCTTCAGAAATGTTTGCTATTGCTCTCAAGGAGACATAATGCTGCAGAGAGAACCAGTCCTCCAAGAGTTTAGATCTTTTCTCTTTCAATCTTTGTATTTCTGCATTGTCTGCTACTTTGACCCTATTTACATAAATCTGATCTTTGCATGAAATTCTGGAGTATTTTTCATTGAAGGACCAAAAATGCTTTTGTACTCTCATTTTCTAATAGTTATATCACCTAATATCTTTTCTAAATTCGTAAAGTGAATCCTTGTTAAGAGTTTTTTGTTTTCATCAGATATCAAAACAATTGCTTATTAGGGATATTATCTTTAATTTAATGGAAATATTAACATAAGAGCAAAAATATTAATTCCATTGGATGAATCAGTCTGCTGTGTGTTTACAATTCATGTGAATTTATACTTGTGATTCAAATGAGAAGTGTTTGGGATTTTTATTATCATAAGACAGTAATATTTGAGCTTGATGAAAAAATGATTTTAGATAAGTTGTTATCCAGGATTCTTTACAAAATTCTTTGTATAGATCTTTTTTAATATAAATTGATTCTAATAGCCCAATGATGGTCTCTTAGTGACATAATTCATCTGTGCACATTGCTTTCCTCTTTTCTCAGCTTTTGAAAATCAACCAATTTTATGCTCTTGTCTATGTCATAAAAAGTTTTTTGTCCCCAGTAAAAAAAAAAGCCCCCAGGGACTATCATTCTCTAGGCTGTCTGTCATTGTTGTTATCATTCTCAATTTGATAACTTTGTTATTCTTTAAAATATATTTGAAAGAAATTTTGTATATAGGCTTGTGGAGAGATTTTACCTGGGGGATGGTGAGTTATGGTTGATCTGATTGCTTGTTTAGATTTTATCAGCATAAAATGTGGGTATCTTGGATTTAAAGGTCCCATTGAATGACTTATTGACACTCTCTTTCTATTTTAACATCCCCATCAGAAAAATGTCAAAATTTCTGATGGGTAGGGGCAGACTATCATATTTTCAAGTTTTTTTCACCTACATTATATACCTTTTCTTTTTTTGTCCTCTTTATTTTAACCTTTGTATTGTTGAAATTTTTATGACTTCCCCTGTCAAAAATCTTATTTGTTGATTTCAAATGTCACCTTGATACTAAACAGTTGATATTTTAATCTTTAGGAGTCAAGAAGGTGATACTTATGGTCAATCAGCTGAAATACCTGTTTTACCAGGTAACAATGAGAAAGTACAAAGAAATGAAAAAAATAATTTTAAGATTAAGAAATTGCTCTCTGTGATCATACGAAAAAACTCATAAAATTGTTTGATCCAATGAGTTAAAGCTAATGTACTCCTCTTGAAATAAATTTAGTAAAACTCATATTTTTTATATTTGATTAATAATTTTGTAAAAGAGAAAAACTTTGAGCTATAGGAAGATGATAGGTAGGTCAAATTACATTTTCAGTTTACCATTATACTCAATAATGGATTGAATTTCTTTTGTAATAATTTTTCTTTTTTTACCATTATCAATGAAATCAAAACCAAACCCTCCAATGTTTCTTGGCTCTACATGCCCCATTATTAGACTTTTTTTCTTTTTATAGACTATTTTCTATTTATAGACTTTTTTTCTATTTATAGACTTTTTTTTATTTATAGACATTTTTTCTACTATAAGACTTTTTCCTATTAATTGTCTTTATTATGTACTTTGAAAAATTAAAATTAATGCAAAAATGCCGCTCAAGAAATGTACAATTGGAGAGCATTATATAAGAGTAGAAACTGAACACTTTGGCGTAGAAAGTTCTAAAATTCATTCATATTCATAAGTTACTTTAATACCAATGCCACACAAAAAAATTTCAAAATATGCTAAAAAGAAAACAACAAATCATTGATATTTGGAAAAAAAACAAACTTTCATCAGAAAAAAGCTGGAGAATTAAACTACTGAAAAGTGGGAAAAGCAATTATGACAAGAGTTCAAATCTGAATAAATCATTGCCTCTTGAAGATATGTCATTTTAAGATCTTAGATACATAAGTAGTTCTTTGATTAGAAAAATCATACATCTCCATCACCTGCTCATGTTAGTTAAGCTGGTGTCTTGAAAAGATAAAGCTGGATCATCCAAGTTGGGAGCATTGTGTATCTAATTTGTAACCAGTTAGTGGCAGAAAAAAAAAACAACCTTTCTGGAACAAGTGATTTAATAACTTTTTACTGCTTTCCAAAATAGTCCAGAAAACTTTATTTGTATCTGATATGATTATATCCACTCTGTTTCATCTGATGATCAAATGAAGATTCTGGGCATTATTCTTGGTGGAAGTCTACAGAAAGTGGCTAATGTTGAGATGTGGTAGAAAAAGAGATAGCCTCTGCCAAAAAATCAACCTGTGCCATTTATGTGTGTTTTGAGCATTCCAGATTTCCAAGGTTGGATGCAGGCTTTGAGTACTGAGTGAGAACCATTGCACTATACCATTCCAAGTGATTGCTGATTGCCCTTCAATTTTCACATGACCTGTTTTTTATATTCTGTACCATGTGAAATCCTACGAAACTACAGCATAGTTATGATATAGCGACCCTATAACTTACTGAAGACTTTTGACTACAGTACTAGAAAATAGACTTCCTGTCCCATAAGTCTTCATCAACGCAGTACAAGGTTTACAAACTTTCCGGTACTTTTTAATGTCATGGTCATTTATCCTTGTCTTATATCATGATTGATGTAATTACATACATAGGGTTTCCATTGGAGTTTTTTCATGAAACTTTTTTTACTTTCACTTCTTATGATTATCAAATTTGGTCAATATTTTAAAAAACTATATTATAATAGTAACATTAATCTTTGTATGCAAATGATTATGATATAAATTCCGTACAAAGGAAGTAATTTGACTATACTGTCAATTGTTTTGAGATGGGTCATTAACTTTCAAAGAGTTTTTTATATGATTGAACTTTTTTCTGTTGTTTGCGTTGTTATACAACATTTGGACCAATCCTTTCTATGGATTTCTTTGAGTGTGTTATCTGAATATAATGGTGGTGAACAGATTTTTTTTTCCAATGATCACAATGCTTGAAATGTTGGATTTTGGTGATGCGTTTTCCTTTCCTTGTTAAGCCTAGATTTCTATACCTTGTCACAGTTGAGGTGCAGAAGCCACATTGGGTTGAGAAGATGTACACAGGATAAACTGGTAGACCTCTAAAGTCCAACTTGAGGAGCATGGAAAGGCATAATCAAAGGCAAAGTAGAGAGGTCTGGGATGGATAACCATATCTGCAGAGAGAAAGGTAAACACTATCCTTTCTAGGATGAAGTGAGGATTACAGGCTGGGAATATTGTTGGAAACTTAGAAAAGTCAGAGAAGCAGTACACATCAACGTGTCTTCTGAGTGTATGTCAGACAAGTATGGAGTACAACTTGGTGTGGCTTTTGCTACTCAACAAATCTTTGATATTTTCATGAATTTGCCAGCTTTATCATTGTTAAAAATCACTGATCTCAAAATGCTTCAAGATGTCCAATATCTGAAATTTTACAAAACCTATTGAGATATGGCATTTTGACATATTGATTATGCCATCATGGTCATATGGTGCTGAACATTTTTTTGAAAATTAGTCTTTTTGTTCTGATCCCAGATAGATATAAGTTTTTTCAAACATTACAGGTTTTAGATTGAAGCTACCTAGCATAGAGTAGGGATCTTGAAAGTTTCTGTCCCTTTGTCTAAGCTTGGCTTTTTACATAGTTTTATTTTATCTCAGAATCAGTCAGATAATAGTGTTAGAAACGGGATAGTTGTGAGTAGAGTGCCAGTTGGGTGTTTCAAACATTTCAAGTATAAGAAGTTGTGCAGTCAAAAAGTTGGTTGGTTTAATTTACAAAAAGCATTTTATATATGCAGGAGAACTCTAAAGGATAGAAAGCATTAGGGATATGCTGTTTTTTCAATAAAATTTTGACAGTATAAGAAATTGAATGATTCTGTATGCAGAAATGAGATGAAACTTGAAGTAAAAAATTCAAGATGATTCTCCAGATGGTGATATACATAGTAGTTTGAGGATCCAAGATTGTAAACGGAAAGGATGTTTTTATTTTTCTTCTCCCTCTTTAAAGTAATGTGTTTTATCTACAACAATTGTACAGAAGAACTGGGGATCCAGTAACTACTCTATGCTTATGAGAAAACTATTGGGATTATTCAACTGATTTAGGCTAAGACTACCAAAGAAAATTAGGATATTTTTGAATTGCTTTCAATTGTTACAGTCTGATAAAGAAATTGTTGCACTCTAAATCTATTGGTCAATAATCTGAATATATTTTGCATCTGTCATCTATAGGTGGTTTGAAGATTTTGGCAAGTTAGTGTGGTAACTCCAAAGATAGTGCTAAGATTCAATTTTATTGAGCTGCCATGAAATCATACCCAATATCTTACCCATATTTCTAAAAGAATATATTTTCAAATTAGAAAAAGGAGCGACTATGTTAACAGTTGTTAGTCGTTCAATAAATGTCAAATAAACAGACATTTTAATCACTTGATTATTGTCAACTTTACAATAAACTAAGTGTTAGCTGATCTAAAAATGATAACATGAAAATATTTAATATTTAGAGGCCCTGACTCTACTGAAAATAAGTATTTGAAGTCTTGGCCTTTATTGTCAAACTCCTACTGAGTTGACTTTATTTTTTTCACCTAACAACAATGACATATTCAGATTTCCAGTCAAGACTAAAAAGTGAAAAGTTCAAAATGATAGATATGTCATTTCAGTCAATCATTTCACAATATCTGTTAATGTAATTTATGTATTTTTATTCAGTGTTTTTTTACATTTTACACAGAATTTGATATTATGATACCCTGTGTAAATTTTTCTGGTTAGGATCATCATTTGTTTACCATGTAACTGTTTCAGAAAATTAGAATCAAAACAGATATATATATATATATATATATATATATATATATATATATATATATATATATATATATACAGAGTTTGTTTTTGCATATTTGTTGAAATAAACATAGTGCTCCATATTTCAGGAAAGGACCATGAAAGGTTAATAGCAATAATTCAATAAAACAGAGCATATGATAATTGATAATTTTATTGTATGAGTTGAAAAAATGAAAATAAAAGTAGAAACAAAGAAGAAACAAATGAAAATAAGAATAAGTGGGGAAGAGAAAAAGCAAAGAAATAAAAATATATAAATTGATAAACATCCAAAAATTCTGTGTGTTTTGAACAAAAGTGAAATCTTTGCACTTGATAAGATGTCACCATATTGAAATAGGCCAAGTTGTAGTGCAACTCATACAATAAAACAATCACTTATATATATATTGTTACATTGTTTTTGTCAACTGAAAACTGACAATGCAAGTTTTTTTTCCACTTACAGTCATTACCTCCCGTACTGGCATACCTCATGCTTAAATAATCACGTCCACTTAAAAAGGATCCTGTTTAAAAGAGGTTGCCATTTGCAAAAAAAAAAAATGTCTGCAGCACTCATGTTTAATGCTTCAATTTCAACTTGTATCAATTTATTCACACAACAATTGTTGATGTGAAGACCAACTTTCTTGCTTTCATCACTCAGTTTGTCTAGCATTGTTTGTAGATCATGAAAAATCATGATGTCATCAGCAATTCTGAGCTAACTTAGGTATTCGCCATCAATTCTGATTCCTTTATTCATCCAATCTAAGTTTTGAAAGACCATTTTGAGGCAAGCTCTGTAAAGTTTGGGTGAGCTGGTGTCACCTTGCCCTACTCAACTTTCAAAAGGGAAGGGATTTGAGTCTTTGTCTAATCTGATAAAGGAGCTACTGTGTTGATAGGTGTGTCATAAAACTTGAACATAAACAGGGTCTATAATTTCATGAATTATTGCTTTGATGACTTGAAGAATTTATCAGTAATCAAAGGCCTTCTGGTAATCAACAAATGCTACAGCGAGTGGCAATTTCTGTAAATTCTGCTTTTTTCTCTTTGTGTTGGTTCACTACATGAAGGTGGTTGATAGTCAAGTAACCCTTCCTAAAGCCAGCCTGTTCCCATGGTTGGTTTCCTTTTAACGTATTGATAAGTTTCTGTATTCAGTTGAGTAGACTTACTGGCCTGTAATTGTCAAGATCCTTTGGATTCCTTTTTTTGTGTTGTAGCATGATGATTGCACTTTTTTGATTTTCTGGGACATTACTCTGTTTGAGCAGTTATTGAAAAGTGTATAGGTTGTTGGTGATGTTATCTGGTCCAGGTGCCTTTTCTTTTTTTGACTGTTTAGTTACTCACTCTACCTCCCATGAGGTAACTTCTTCGGAATTGTTCAAACTGGTATCTTACGTCTAGCATATCCCGTTCATATCATATTGAAAGTTTATTTAAAAAGTATTGTTTTCTTTAATCAAAATGCTTTTTTATTTTAGGTTGAATTTGAGGAATACATATTTAGAGCATTGCCTGCATATGGGACACATCTAATTCAAAAAAACAAACTTCGTAAATATTACCCAGCATCCAATGCATTATTTTGACTGGGAGTCATCTCCTATTGCTCAAAATGGACAGCTATGGGGATTTGGAAGATTTGCAGTGTGTAGTAGTCCCCTAAATATCCTTGTAAACTGAAGTCTCACAGGCTGACAAGTATGATAAGTAAACCTGATAACAAATTTATACAATTGGATGCAATATTTCAAGATTATCATAGTTTAGACACTTTAATCAAGTTAGTGATAAAAATCTTAGAAACAAAATTGCATCATCACACCTTGATTGTTTCAATGCTGTATATCAGTAAACACTGCAGATATGTGAAAAACATAGTAAAGAATCAAACTATATTCAAGGCCAGTCACTATGGCCATCGTTTATTTGGTACCTAGATTTATTATCTTATTAGTATAGATTATATGTCCAATTCTACTAATGATTATATAATTATATTTATGACTAACCAATCTGCAGCTAATATCTCCTTGTGTTAATCCAATCAAGCATAAGCTCTAGGGTTGGCATATTATATATAGCTGTAAGAAGTCCTATAGGAGTTGGTACTATTATGTTCATTTATCCCCAGAATCCCCACAAATAGTATTAAGGAAAAAATAAATAATTAAGCGGAAGATTAGAAAGATAGAAATTATTTACTAGAAGGAATGAAATTAGTCATCATAATTATACTACTGCTGTCGACATTGGTATCATTACTAATATACCTCACAAAGTCCATGAGTTTATTTTAGACATTAAAGATTGAACAAAAATTGAACAACAAAAGAACAAACAAATGTTTAGTAATCAACAAACAAGAAAATATACCTAATTTTGACACTTCAATATTTATACACATCACCCTCGAAACATGAATGTTAAAATATTCATTATCTACTGGTATATTTTTGGAGTTGCTTTCTATTCAGTATCATTGTTTTTGTTTTAACCTCTTGCAAAACTTAAAAAGTGGTTATTATGCCTGAATCCATTTAGTACCTACTGAGCTGATCAGAGACATTTTTTAAAAAATGCAAGATATTAGACGTACTAAGAAAGTAGCTCTCCACCTGCCCAGAGAGAACAAGTTCCAATGATGTTGTGTTTAGAGGATTCTTATATTCACTGGACACTATGCATCAACCCTTGATACTGACTACACTGTTCATTGCAGAGACTTGAAATTTTGTACATATACTCTTCTCAGGGAAGAGGACAAATGTTGATTTTTATTTCTTTTTCTGTTTCCACCCCTGAATAGAGGGGGGTTCAATCAACAATGTAAGTTTCTCCTAAATTAATCCCTTAGTTTTTGCCCAACAGAATTTACATGTTTTTCAAAAAAATGTTATTGTACAAACGGTTACTGGAGTGGTAGGTACTATTTTTTGTCAAAACCTTAATTTTCATTATTATATTCACTATTTATTTTATTATTATTTCACTATACATTTCTATATATCTGAACTTGGCACAGAAGGCTGGAAGAAGGAGGGGGCAGGTAGTATCTGTTTATTTATCTATCTATGTATCAGCTCTTGACACAGAATATACCATTCATTATAGAGACTTGAATTTTTGCACACATACTCCCCTCGGGGACTAAGAAAAATATATATTTTTTTTTAAAATTCCTTTCCTGAATAGGTTTTCAGGTGTAAGTTTTCCCCAAATTAATCCCTTGGTTTGTGTCCATCTGAATTCAAACTTGTTTATCTAACTTCTATGTACCTTGACATGTTTCAACCATTTTTTGATTGAATAGTGGAAAACGAAATGTTTTTAGTAAAACTTACTATAGACTTACAATAGTCACTAAGCCTCTAAAAGGGTCATACACTCTAATACTGATTTATTTTCTTACTCAATAATTATAAACTGAAATTTGTTTATGTACGGTTATTTTTTGTCATTCAGAATTCACCATACTATGAAATGTAAGAAATGCACCACACTTTATGATCATATTGTATATTATATATATATTATATATATATTATATACATGAGTATTGAGCTGTAGAGATGTATTTAGTCACTATCAAAAGCAATTGTTGGTCACATTTTCATCAACTTTTATTTTATGAATACAGGATTTTTCTGACTAAATCCCTGATTTTCTTATCTTAATTATTGATCAACCAGAACAAATTGACACAGAAGGACAATAAGACCTTTAATTGAAGGTGAAATTTTGAAGGATTTGTAATACTTGATATTTAATCAGGTGCTGCAATGACTTAGATATCTATATGACAGAGGAATGTCTCTGTGTGTTTAGAAATAATATCTAAAGGTAAATGTTATCACTTGTCAAGGAGCACCCTGTAGTTTTCAAAGGTTTATGGTGTTCATATTTGATAGGTTGCAAGATACCAATTACAATACCACAAATGAAATGAATTGTTTGTATAATTTGCAATGATATATGAAATAAACAATGAAATAATCAATAACTGTAATATTTTCTAAAACTTAAAATAGATGAGAAAAAGAATTCTTAACAAGAATTCATATAAAAAGGTGCATCCTGTAAAGTAGAGAATCCATGGAATAATATTTTCCATATTTCTTTTCTCATGTTCTATAAGATAAGCTCGGATGAATCTTTATCAAATCAAATATCTTTATAATGAAACATTGCAACAAGTACCTTATTGAGTCTTTAACTTGGTTATCTTTTATTCGCTTTTAAATACAGCAATCATTTTAGAAAAATTTAAAGTCTGGCATTTTGACAGTTATTCAGCTTGAATCTGCATGAAATTATTAATTCTTAAAATCATGTTCTATGTCTACTATTACAATAGAGAATAGATCATTTAACTAGCATTCCAAGGGAAATTATGAATTACCAACACCCATATATGCAGCTTTTTACCTTGTAAATTATGCAGTGGTGATGGTAAAATTGAGTTATCTTTATGAAAATGCTACCAGTATGGATTGAATCATCCACTCTGATAGTGTAATGGTTTGCATATCTGCCTCAGAGAGAAGGTCCTGGGTTCAATTTCTGGTATGAGCACAGAGTGTGAAAAACTCTTCTCTAGGACATATTTCCCTACGCACTCATAAGTTAATTGAGTACACTTGAAGCTGTGTGATTATGATGGAGGTATCCCTTCAATGAACTTGTCATCCTGTCAAGGGGTTGGTCATTTAGACTTGTTGGTATCAAGTCCTGATCTTGACCAGTCTTGAGATTTGCAGAGATCACTAAGCTGACACATGCAACATAAACTTGGACTTGATCACTAGCCATCGTACTCTGCTTTACCTTACCTTGGAGTTTGAATCATAAATGACTATGACTAAAAAAAGTAAAAAAGTCTGATTAGTCACTTGATAGGTTGATCAATAAAAAAGATTGAAAAGGGGTGATCAATGAATAAATCACTTTTTTTGCCTTTTTTTGTCTTTTGATCACTGAAAATTACAAATTTTCAAAAAAACAAGCATTAATGCTGCTGGACATAAACTGAGGGACCAGTTTGGCACAAACCTTCATTGTAAATTGAATTGCTCAATAAAAACCTATTTAAGGGATGGATTTTCTAAGAACAAAATAAACATTTCCCTTATTCATTAGTGTGTGCGTGTAAAATCTCAAATTTCTACTATAAATGGTTGAAGCTGGTCAAAGTCCAGATAGATAGATAGATAGATAGATAGATAGATAGATAGATAGATAGATAGATAGATGTAAATGTCAAAACACATGGATACCTAAATCCAGCAATAGTAATTAAACCAGTCTGTTGTGGGTGGTGGTGATTGGAAAAAAAACAAAAAAACTTAATCAAACAGTATTTCAAAGTCTAAAAAGTTATTTACTGAACTTTTAAATTTGCAAAGACAACAAAAAATATGGTAGAGTAAGTTGAAAATATTCACCATCTTGACTTTATAGTTATTTGGCTTTCATAATTAAGTTTGCAAATAAAATGACTAATACTTGAATCTAATGCATTGAAAAGGTACTGAGAAGTACAAATTAGGTTAGATAATTAGATAATTTTAATAATCATGGCTATGTTTGAAAAAACCAGAGTGAGTGTTTACTCTCTTTGCTGTGACTCTATTAAAGTATTGTGTCTAAGAATCAAGAAATATCATAAATTTTTTAAACCTTGTCTTTTTAAGTCATGAAAAATTATTATATTTAATCTTTCTGCACTGTGAAGCTCAGGACCTGGCAGATCTTGGGGAAGATCTATGTCCAACCATTGACTTTAAAAAGCTGATGATAATGATGATGATATCGCTGTTACTTTTGAAACCTTTTATAAAACTGTAATGAAAAATTAATGAACTTATCTGATATAGGGGCCGAACTAAAATTTTAAAACTCAGTTGTTTATTAACAAGGGTTGATCGATATGTCAGCAGCATGACACATAGTTATTAGCTGAATTTTTATCTGAACTGTTCACTCAATGTAATTAATGTTCAACAATGAATGAAGTGCATTTACAAGGAAGGAAATCATATTGAAAAATATGTAATTCATTTCAAGTGTCTCATGCACTTTGTTTCCGAATCTTGCTCAGACACATATTTTGAAGATTTCAATTGAATCATAAATGGGTTTGTTAGGTGTAAGTTAAGTCATGATAATAGTCAGTATGTTTTTATGCGCATAAGAATACTAAAAGTGTTATGTACAAAATAGGTATTTTGGTAGGTAGGTACAGACAAACATTACATATGAAGATTATTTATGAGTATATTATGAATTAGAATGGTACCGGTTCAAAATGATAGGATTATTTACACATGGATAAATCATACAAATATACATATTAATATAAATGTATTTATTGCAAATAAAAGATGTATACCTCAAATGAAATTTTTTTCTGTCGATTTTCTATGACGCTTTGTATGTTCTGTTCATCAATAATTTTGAAGGAGGTGCTGGGTGGCTGAGCAGAAAACAGCTTGGAGAATTAACTGGGTGACCTGAGTTCAAACCCTGTTTGTGTTCACTTTACACTGTTGCTCTTAGGAAAGTCATAAATCTATCTCTTCCTCCGGCTAGGGGTAAAATAGCCGCCACTATTCTGTGTATCGAACGGACTGAATGAGTAGTAATGTGATATTTGGAGCCTAGGCAAGTATAGCTGAAGCCGAAGCCAGCATAAGGCACCACTTACTTACCTGATAATTTTAAGATGAGGCAACAAAACTGGGTGAAAAAACAAATTTCTTTTTTGATATGGGAAAAACTTGTTTTTTTTTCATGAAAACTTGTATCTGCAAATATGTAGTGAAATTGTTTTCCTTACTACTACTGAGCAATCAGCATCATTTGCAGTACAAGTATCGCTGTAGGGACAAGCACACATTCACAATTGCTCTAGTTTTTCCTTTCTCTCTGTTTTTCTCCTGTGAGACAGAAACCAACAAGTAAGAAAAAAAAAAAAAAAGTGACAGGCTTTTGTATTATCAGATTATTTGAAAGGACTGTATATTACATGGCAAACAGAAATGCTGTCCAGAATTACCTTACAGGAAGTAATTGATATTCAACTGCAATTTTGCATCGAACATAGTGGACGTAGGTGGCATATAATGTTCAGCCATTGAAAAGGAATCAAGCCTGTTCATCACTTGCTTTGCATGGTTTATTCTCAGTGGAGTTGGATTGTCTACTTATCTTGTTTACTCTCAGGAGCTGAAGAATGATAGAAGATGCAAAATGTCCATTGTATTGCTATTTCCAATATCATCTCCAACCATTACAGATTGATGGGTTTTACAAACATGACATATGAAAGAGAAACAGAATCCCTCCAAGAAAATCATCCTTGTAACCTGGGCAACATGTCTAAGAAGCATCAGTTTGCAGGAAATGGGTTACTATTGAATTTACAAGAATATTTACAAACTATTTACAAATATTTACAAATACTATTATCTGAAGATTAGAAATCCCTGCAGATCATTATTTGCATCTCGTTCAAAATACAGATAGTATAAAAGAGTAAGATCTCAGCACTGAACCTGTTTTGTTAATTTTGATTTTACATATCTGATTCAAAATATTTTGACTAAGAGCGGAATGAAATGAATAAATTGGGAAAGCCTATTTTCTGGATATTTCTAAAGCGTAACATGCAGCTAAAGTGCAAATTCATGTCAGTTCTATGAATTACATTGTAAACATTTATTTTGCATGTCTTGTACAATGAAGATTTTATGAATATGGTAATTATATGACTAATTTATATACATCATTGATTAATTATATTTAATGTACATAATTAAGTGCCAGTCTCAAAAGCAGAGACTCAGTCTTTATTTTGTTTGTTTGTTTGAGTTTTAATGTAGTCAGGAAGAGAATTTTGTATATTTGTTACAAAGGAAAACTACCAAGATAAGATACATCCTTGAGTTCTATTCCTATCTACGTTTATTTTAGTCCACTACTTTCAGTAATATAAAAGCATTGAATAGATTTCCATTTATGAGCAAAAGTATGTAAAACAATACTTGTTTAATGTATATCATAATTTGATGTGTACATGTCGTACACACACCATCTATTATACAAATAGGTAAGTTAATAAGTACTTAGCCTGATGATGATTAAACATTTTATTTCACACAGCAAATAATTGTTTTTCAACATAATCTCCCTTTTTGCCCATGCACTTAACACTCCTGCATTAATCATATAGAGTGAACAACTAGGGAAAATTTCAGATCAAAATTCAGCTAATAACTGTCAGCTTATGATCTTATTCATCCACCCTTGTACACACACAAGACAAGTTCTGTCCATCAATAAATCGCTTTGAATATAAACAAGAATTTGAACAACACATTTAATTTGAAAGTGATTTCCTCATTCCAAGTGTTGTTCAGACTATTGAGCTCAGTCTTTGTGCTACTTTATTTGATATCGCAACAAAAGCAGGTAGGCAATTGGAAAGCTTTCTGTGTACCAATATGGAATCATTTATGTTACAAAGGATGCTGAGAATAGTATTGCACTGCTAATACTGAGCCAAGCTGGTCAGTATATCAGCCACTGTTTGAAACCATCAACTAAAACTGTGACCATAGGTTTCTTTAGGTTTTCACATGGGTCTGGATATCTATGTATGTGTTGCATGTACAGGCCACTCAAATGGAGCTAGGGGTATGAAAATTTTGATATTTACTCATTAGCAGAAAACTTTTTTGATTTTGACCCCCCACCTCATAATAGGTTTTTAGAGGAAAGGGATCAATTTTTCATGTTATTCTATCCTAAATCGGTCCCTTAGTTGTATCCAGCAACATTCATGCTTTTGGTAAATTCAAACTTTTTTTCAGTTATCATGGCCAAAGAAAAGGCAAGAAGAGTAACTTACTCATTGATCAGCCTTTTTTCCAATTTTTTAATTGATCACCCCCAACACAGCCTTCTACCAAAAGATGTTGGTTATTTGGTAGTTTCTGTTGAGTGACTTATCAGACCTGTCTAAATCCATTTTTAGCTTTATACCCTTGGGAAAGATACTGATCCACTCCATTGATCACCCCTTTTTTAAGTGTTTTTAAGGAATCATGTACAACATGTCATGCTGCCAGAAGAAATTGGTCACATGACAGTTTCTATTGAGCAGCTAACCAGTTTCTCTTCTGTTTCCCACCTATTTCTGTTGGAAAGAGAACCCTTTCTTTGCTTACAGATTGTATGTCTGATTGACGACTGTAAAATGAATTGACCAAAATATTGTTACAACAAAAGCAACACAAAAATGAGTTCAGTAGTTTGAATAACTGCTGAACTCATTTTTGTTTTGCTCTAGAAATGATAACTCTGTTCTTAGGTACAGACATGGTTTCTTCATTACTTTAATTAATTTTTTTTAATGTATCTTTCATGCACTAGCTTATATCAAAAGAGGTGAATTCAGGTAGTCCAAGTGGAAAATAAGGCTATTTGCTAAAAATAAGTCTATCAAATGATGTGTTTCTAATTATTTTTGCTTGTTTTCTTTGAGTATTAAATACACAACAGCTGCACAATTATAGAATTAAACTAATTTTTATTATAAAGCTATCTAATTATGTGCAAAATGAAATAATTATTTGAAATTATTCCACATTACAACTTACTTAGATGGAAGCGGGCACTAGTGTTCTTATTAACAAAAGTGAGGAATAACATTGAAAAGGTTGGAAGGCACTGGTCTAGGCAGATTTTTGTTTGAAATTTGTTTGGTGTGATACAAATTTCCTTTCTCATAGTAATGCATGAGATAAGTTTTTACAGGCTTTCTTATAACACAGTTCATTATGGCGCAGTTCAAAAAATGAGGTGAGTGATGGGTGGACCGATTGTATCATCTAATTCCTTTGAACTACCAATGAGACAGGAAAATTGGTCATATAGTTAAATATAGTTATATCAGGGAAGGATCATCATCAGTTTTTGATTTTTGTTGAACATAGACCTTCCTTAGGATTTGCCAGATCTCTCTATCATGGATGTCGCTGTGCCACTTTGTCTCTCCATCTTGTATTCAGCCAGCCTCAGTTATGCATGTGATCTCTGGGAATCCACGCTGTGTGTCATGATGTCGATCAGTTGTCTGCAATTCTTGCAACATGACCAGCCCATTGCCATTTGTGTTTTTCAATGGATTCTATGATGTCTCAGGATTCTGTTTTAATCCTGGTATGTTGTGCTGTCTTGTGATCTCTCCACGTGAGGTTGAGCATGATTCTTTCATGTGAATGTTGCATGGTTCTCAGTCTATGGGTCAGTTTCTCGGTTAGGTTCCACATTTCAGCTCCATAGGTAACTTTCAGAAGAATGCAGGGAAACATTGGAAGTAATAAAGTTCTCCTAGAAATTCATATTTGTATATAGCAGTTGTGACCCAGGGGAAAACAAATAAACATTAAAAAATGCCTCTGTTTATTTGTTCAGATCTCACTTTGTTTTTAAGTAAGCCAAGTCTGTGATTTTTCATCTATACCTTGAATATACCCACTCCACAGTTATCATGGCTCAGTTATAATGCTATTGGCTTTCTAGGACCCCAACATCCACGTTACCTGTATTTTGGAGCATTTTTTTTTAATCTCCAGATTCTAAAAGTTGCTTGACATCCACCGTCAAGCTCACCTGAATTTGAACACTGGATGATGGCAGTGGATATGAACTACTTATGTGATCACTGAAGCATGCCTTCAACAAAAGAAACCTGAACTACTTCTATTCCTATTTCATCAGGGTGATATGTCTTTGAAATAAACCAACCATTTTTTTAAGTGCTGTTGTTATGTAAGAGGTTGCTTCAAAGTTATTCAAAGTTATTCAAAGTTCTGGCTCCGTCATGTGCCATTCTGAGAACTGAGCCGCCCACTATTTGTCTTGCGTTTGAGTACTTCTCTTGTTCCCATAAGTTAGTGCAGGATGAATTGCCTCTTGGAATTGAGAAACAACTTTTAGTAGATCAAAAGAAGGAGGGTGTTTTTCATGCTTCACTAGTGAAAGGTGCCTCATTATACTTCTAAAATTAAGCTCTGCCAGGTTTGGTTTACAAGCACAGCTAATTCTTTTCAAGATAGCAAGGATATTTTCATCTTCTTTTTCATCTAGTTGTTTCTGTTAGTTGAAAAAAAAAAACACAGAAAAAAAAATTAAGGTGACTTTTATTTGACATTGTACTTTTGCCATTTTCTTTGGTTCAAAAGAAACCAGTATTGAAATAGCTCTTATTCTATTGGGCTTTGCCTCTTTTGGAAATTATTTCTGGCTTATAAAAGTATTTCCAAAAGCTTAAGCCAAAACACATGAGACTGTTACATCAGAAAGAAAATATTCGGCTTTTATTTGCCTTCCTATTTAGTCTTTAAGCTTGAATGAAATAAACCTAGCATTCCAAGGGAAATTATGGTTCACCGCCATCCATATATGCTTTATTTTATCTCATAAATTAAGCAGTGGTGATGGTTAAATCAAGTTACTTTGATGAAAATACTACCAGTATGGTTTGAGCTGTAAATTCATGATTTTTAGAAAAATAAAACAAAAACAGAATGGTTCTGGTTTGTCACTTCATAGAAACCATCACATGACCATGTATTTAAGCAGCATGCTGCATTGTGGGGAGATCAATCAAAAGGGGGTGATCAATGAATAAGTAACTACTTCTGTATTTTGTTGGGCAGTGATCATTGAAAAAGTATGAATTTTCAAAAAACAAATGTGAATGACACAAACACAAACTAAAGAATCAATGTATGATAAACTTACATTGCAAATTGAACCCCCTTAAAGTCTATTTAGGGGGAAATTCTAAAAAAATAAATTAAAAAAAAAACATTTTCCCTACTCATAGGGGGAGTGCATGTGCAAAATTTCAAGTTTCTACTATGAATGGTTTGGGGTGGGCGAATTCCGGATTCATAGATACATATAAATGTCTGAATACATGAATAACATAAACCCAGCCATAGTGTTTAAACCAGTCGGCTGTGGGTAGCAGTAGGTAACAGATTCACTATATTTTGTTTGATGAGTCACTAAGATAATAATTGATGTCACATAACGATTTGGGAGGACATTATGTGTACTGTAGTAATTTTCTCTCTGCTGAAGCATAGTTTATTGAGAAATATTCAGTTTCTTTTTTAAATTCATACATTTCAAACATGCTTTTAATTAGCAAACTGATATTAGAAATAAATGATCATATTTATGAAATTTAGACTTGTTAGACTCATTTACTAATTAAACAAGGCTCAATTATACTAAATTTTGTTTTTGTTTTAGATTTTGAAATGTACTATTGTTGATATTCAAAATATCTTTTTTACTATTAGTATCATGGATATTTTGTATCAGGTGAATTTTTTTGTCTCATGTAATCTTCTGTTGATTCAGTTTTGAACCGTCATAGCCCCACAGATGGCCTACCTGACCAATAAATTCTTCTCTCTTTGCTCATCTGTGTCTATGTGATGTGTGTGTCTAAGAGCACCCATGGTCACATTTTCGGGGCTACAATCTTGTAAAATTGTATGACTGCACCACTACGCATCATCTGAAAACGTATTTTTTGTTCTTTCAAAAAAGTGATTTTTGGGGTCCCTATGATGATTTTGGAACCAACAAATACCATAACCTGGTGCTGGTATTTTTTAGATAATTTTACATTTTATCTTTTTTTCATAAAGATAGTTTTAGATGATTAGTTCTAATACATGCTGGGGCTGTGTTAATTCATTTATGTAAAATATGAATATTAAATGTATTTTTAATTACCACTATATTAGACACTGTCAACAAATAGTTTCATCAAAACTGTCAACATAGAATTCTTCATTTTTCATGTTGGTTTTGCTGGCTATGTATGTAAGTATCATGCATACAGGCCACACAATTGAATCTAGAGGACTAAAAATGTTTTTTGGTTATGAACACCCCAGCCCCGCTAATAAGTTTTTAGTGAGGGGGGTCAATTTGCAATGTAAGTTTATGCTAAATCTATTGTGTCCAACAGCGTGCATGCTGTTGTTTTTAAGAAATTCATACTTTTTTGTGATCACTGCCCAGCAAAAGCTGAGCATTGTAACTTATTTATTGATCCATCCTTTTCCCAATTTTTTTTCATTTATTACCCCACCAACACATCATGCAGCCAAAAGATATGGCAGTTTCTGTTGAGTGACTAATCAGACCTGTTGGTGTTTCCATATAAATTAGAATATTGCCCAATCCCTCCTTCTTTACCTGGGCTTGAGACTGGCAAGATGACTCAAAACAATCACCTTGGGAGAGTTATGATCATTGAGTGATTGGAAAAAAAGGGCTGAAATCTAAACCAACAAGAAACAGATTTTCATGTGGCAAGTAAATAATGTCCAAGCAATGAAACAGTAATAAATCCTTTGAATAGTTTTCTTCGAAATTCCTTCTTCTTATATGCCAAGATTCTGGCATATGTTTGGCATCTAACCACATCACGATGAAATATTACAGCTTAAAGCTAAAAAATGATACAGACAAGTGTTTAAGAGCCAGTTTCCGATTAGGCTCATATTTTCAAAAGCTTTCTGAAATACCTATGATAAACTTGATTTTAAAATTTATTGCACTAATCTTCGTGAAATGAATATCACTTATTTCCAGAATTCATTGTCAAAAAAAACAAATCTAATTTGTCTCTGCAAACCTCAAGTTACTAAAAATTTTTGGATTATCTTCATCTGTACTTTTTTTTCTCTAAACATTTTGGCTGGTTGATTCTCTAGTTTTTGTATTTTGTCTGAAGCTGAGTCTGGTTTTGACTCCTTTGCCTCATTGTATTGTAGATATGGATTATGTCTCCTTGCTCTTCTGGGTTTTGGTTTATGGAAGACTTTTTTTTTTTCATTGTGAGCTTCTATCTTGGATCAGTTTCAATACTTGGATTATTGATGGGTTTTTTTGATTATACCATACTGGTTGATTTGTGGTATTGTTTATATTATTTTACAATGACGTCATTACTGCACTTTTTTTTTTAAGTATGAGCAATATTTCATGCCAATTGAGAATGGTATGTGAAGGTTTCTTCGTAAAACTGTGCCTAGAATTTTGATACCTGTTAGAAAGAGCCAAGCTCATCCATCTGATTGAAAATGTAACATTGAATCAAAGCAAATTGCAAACAGATAAATAAAAAATTGAAAGCACACAAAACTGAGGAGAAAATAAAATTTTTTCTATCAGCTTTAAAACTCAGTCTGCCAATTGTATTTACCTTATTCCTAAACATGAGTCAATTGTTGCTCCCACTGATTTCTTCAGCGATAATGTTTTTTTCCATGTGAGCGTAAATGTAGACCCCCAGCAAAATTTACAGTTTTCTCATAATGAATTTACAGTGGATGTTTAGAGTTGCATCATGACTACACTGCAGAATCATCTCTAAAAACGGATTTTTTTCTTTTATCAAAACTAACAAATCTACAGAATAATGATACTACTAATGCTAAGAGGGGAGTGCGGTCAATATACCCCCGTCGGTTAAATAAAGGGTTCGGTTCGTTACTTCCCCACGCCTACCAGATGATACCTGATGAAGGCCGTAGAGTGCAACGGCCGAAACGTTGTATGAAAAACAACCAAGATGAGGATGGTCCAAATATTAATAGAAATAATAATAATACCTCATTTCAAAAATTCAGATATACCAAATTAACAGAAAGTTAAAGTACAAATAGATAGAAAACAAATAAAATTGAGTAAAAAAAAATGAACCTTATCTGTTGGAGTTTGAACTTGGTCTACTAAATACATCTTCCAGGCCTCTAACCATGTAGCTATGGAGATACTATGATTTTGAAGTTTACACAAAAAGACATTTAAAAAAGCATTGACCCCACCCCATTACGTGTGTAGGTTTAAACAATGAGGAAAAAAAACATCCCCTGGATGATGTTGATTCAATATTTTTATATATATATGTATAGTTTTATGGATCTAACTCCAATAGTTTTTGAGAGAGTCATAGATAAAAAAAAAAAAATTGATTTTTATCAGACAGACTTTTTTTTTACACGAATGCAGACTCCAAAGAATTTTAAAATATTTTACTAATAGAATTCATCCTAAAGATATTTTGAAACCTGCTGATATCATACATGCCTTTATTTCTGTTCTGTGATGCCTAGTTCTTGACATCCTGGAGCACAAACATATATATATATATATATATATATATATATATATATATATATATTCATTTATCGAATACATATGAAATTTGATCCAGTTATTTACCTTCTACTATGCCTGATGCGATTTTTTTAATTCATTTTTGATGGCAAAAAAATGCAATTCCTTGGCAAAAAATTATTGATTTTATGGCCATTCTGTAAATAAGCAAAATAATGTGTTGACCATTTTACTATACTTGATAGGTTACCATCTGAAATATGAATAGAAATATTCAGGCCTATTATTTCTATGACAATATTCTTTCTCCTTCGTAGAAGACAATTGTAAACAGTATAAGTTGAAATTTGATGTTGGGAAAAATGATCTCAATGAACTTTTGTTTTGAATCATAACCAGTAAAGAATTGTTTTAACTTGGTTGGTTTAGATGACTATTTTGACATTTATAAAGTGTCAAGTTAATTCTTTCTAATGCAGTAAAGAGTGAAAAAAGTAAGGTAAAAAAAACAAACAATCATTCCTTTCATGATGCAGTGATTGGTCGAATTTCTAACCTAACATATGTATCACTATCTATTTCATACTAGCTGAAGTACACGGTATTGGCTGGGGAAAAGTAATCAATACTTAAAGGTTATGTAGTGAATTCTAACACAGAGATTCTCAAAGTAGGAATCACAACCTTTCAGGTGGATTAGAAATGTCTAAATTATCCTTTTCTTAATAATGATAAAGTTGACCAGACCTTGAAATGACCTTTACTACCCTTATACATAAATTTTCAGCTTGTAAGGTGCAACTGTCTCATCATTACCATCTATTTTTTATTGTCCATCATTGGACATAGCACTTCCCCAAGATTTGCCAGACCTCTTTATCATGGGCATAACAGAGCTAATACTTTCTGAAATTGTCTAGTTCTTAACGCCACCCCATAGGTAGCCTGACATGGTTGTGCATATGATCACAGGGGATCCATGTTGTGAGTCATGATGTCCATTGGTTGTCTTCCATTCTTGCAGCAGGATCAGCCCATTGCCATTTGAGTTTTCTAATGGATTCTATGATATCCCTGACAGCAGTTTTTTCTCTAATATACTATGATCTCTTCACGTGATGTTAAGTATAACCTAATCAAAAGATTGACCATCAAACTTTGTACCCTGTGACCATTTAGGAGTCTATAAAGAACATGGTCAACAAACATTTTTCATCTTTATTTAGTATTAGATATCAGATTGTTATTTCAGTTACCTTGAACCAGTATTTAATCCTTTTCAATCAATTAATCCCTCCTTGAAAAAAATATGCAACGCAAATAATTGTTTTTGACGAAAATGGACACGTCAATTGATATATACTTTTTGTAAGTTAAGAAATATACATTGTTTTAACCTTTTTCTAAAGGAGGGTTATTTTTGTGGTAGCCTCTAAAGAAGACTTTAGGATTTGGTGTGTTTTTATTCTAATCTAAATCGCATTTTGTGATAATAAACAGCGCATCAATTCATACTAATAAAATATGTAATGTACTGAAACAAAATCATAGCAATGATTTTATTTACATTACATGTATAAAGAAATTTCTGAATTCGGTCTCTTTAATAACATTAAAACAAATAAATGCAAACTTGAAAGATTTTTCAATAAAATGTCTTGTATTTACTCTTGGAAATATCTTTTAAAATCAAGAATAAACATTTTTTTTAATTTGGACATTTTATGAATATAAAATATGATAAAAAGGAAGGATTACATCTCCTTTCTTCTGACAGTCACTCTAATTTTATGTTTAGAATTTTCTTAAAACAACTTTGATTTCATATAAAATTGCTCTTTGTCTTTGTGTAATGTATACTCATTCATTATCCATTTTCAAGAGTATGCCCATTATTCCAATAACTTTACGAAGTTGAGAGAAGTACGCACACAGCCATTAGCTTGAAACAATGAAAATATGTCAGTAACTATAAAGGGCCATCATTGTCATTTTCATCTTTGTGCTTAAATATCCACTACTTGAGGCCTAGTTAATTTCTTTTACACTTTGCATGCACATGCACAGGATGGAATCTTGGGATGCTTGAGCCTCTGGCTTTTTTTAGTTTTCATATCAAAAGTGCTTTTTTAGTTAAAATATATCTTTATAGAAGACATGTTACTAGTAATTGGTTTTCAGCTACTGCTTCAGTAATTTATGGTATTAGTAATAAAAAGAAAAGAAAGTTATTCGGTATATTTGGGTGCTGGTATATAGTTAATGTATATCATTGTAATTAGTGGTATTTTTTTCCAGTCGAGTATATGTGTCTGTAATAAACTTCTTTGCTAGATTAAGTAGCCTGAGTAAATTACTGGAGTGCGAAACATTAAAAGGGCAAAGGAGTAATGAAACTCATGGCCATGTTAGAACAAATACATCAACAAGTTTTATTGGTATGAGAAGACACCTGGGAAGAAATGTGCAAATATTTGTGATAGCATTTTTTAATACAAAAAGTTTGATACAATTTTCAGTGTGAGCAAATATGTTTTTATGTATTTTATATATTTAATGTTTGAATTTCTTTTCATGAAAAGAGTTTATGTGAGTTAATTGAAATGTTCTTCAGATTGAAATACAGAAAAGTTCTTATGAAGGAATTGTTAGAAAGTTTTTAGTTGTGGGTTAGTGTTAATGTAAACTTCTTGTATCTTTTTTTTTTTAGTGGAACATTAACCAAGTTGATTCTTATTGAAAACTTGTAAGTTGGAGATGGTTAAAGAAATAGAAAACTTTGATGTTTCCCAAATCAGAATTTTTCTTGTTGATTAAGGACTAGTAAACCTTTCTTGCTGATGGAAGACCTGGTGAAAAAGCTTGCTGAGAGTCCTCTGTGGGATTTGGTTTACACCATTCAAAGAGTCAGCCTTAGAATTAATTTTCACTATGGCAACTGGTTCAGTCAGTTGAGGAAGTATGCATGTTATGCAGCAAGGGTTTGGGAATGTGCAATGTGCACTGCCAGAGTTTGGACAGTCATGATGTGACTTCTGCAAATGACCGCCAAAGGATTGAATTAGTTTGAAATGGGCATATATCACCCAGCAAGGGTCTGGACAAAACTGTGATCAAAGGGTTTTATAGCAGTCATTATCAAATATCATCCCTTCAAGAAATCGTATTAAGAGTATCTTTTCACAGAACCACATGAATATTCTTGTTTCACTGTGTCAGCTTAACATGAATCTTAAATATTTTTCCTTTCTTTTGCAGTTCACTGTTACTCCGGTGAAGGTAGACATTGTATCTGACAATGACAAGCCTGCACCAAAGAACAGGCCCCAGGCTTTAGACTTGCTGGATGTTGAAACGGAAACCACAGAGACGCTTACACAATCTAGTATAACAGAATTGCTTTCATCAAAATTCAGGGTAAGTAATTGAAAACATTTCAGTTTTAAATACACAGAAATAGGGTGTGCATTCATATTTGAAAACCCTACGTAATATTTTTGAATATAGAAGGTCTGTCCGGAAAGTATCCAGCCATTTTCAATATCTCGAGAAATGGTTCTGTGACTTTGACGTAACTTGGCAACCAATCAGAGGATACCTTACTGTGCAGGTGTGAACAGACACTCTCATGGGATTTTTCAGTCAACAGTAAGACATCATTGAGTGAGCTTGTATACTGTGTGTCCTTTGCATTTACAATGACCATGAACATTTTTCACTTTATGTTTTTTGGTAAAACATTACAATACCCAGGTCTGTCAGCTACCCCTACAGTCAAGATTTGGCTCAATGTATCTTCTGGCTTTTTGTAGAGAGAAAGGGAGACTATTTCAGACTATAGACAAGATTACAAAGAACTTAACCATGCAGTTGATGGCATTCTTAAAACAGGATTTTACATATAATTCTGATAAGTGGAATGGATAATGGGATAAGTCTGTAAGGTCCCCGGGGAAGATCTTTGAAAGGGAAGAAGGCGCTATTGTCCTTAGCTGGCTACTTTTCCATTATCATTAAATGGCTGGATACTTGGAAAGACCTCATAAGTATTGAATATAATATAATGCTTTACGTTTTAGTACAGATACCATTACCGGAATATAATTTTAAAATGTTTATGATAACATGACTTGTAAAAAAAAAAAATGGATTTTTAAAATGCTGTTGGTTATGTTCAGGTATTATTAATACAATCAATAATGAAAATTTATTATGTTAATGATAGAATATACTGTATTTGCTATTCTATCAGAAAAATATTTTACAAGGTAATCTCACCACAAATCATTGCAACCATTAGTTTTACAGCATATGTCTTAAGTTCTTTGTTTCCTGACCATTTACCATTGAGACCAATCTCGAAAAACATTGAGGATTTAAAGCAATAGACAAGGCTCTCAGTACAGGAAAGAAACAGATAACTAGCATTCTCAAAACTATTGGAGACATAACAACAGATAGAGACAGATCAGTTGAACGCATCCAAGAATTTTACCAGGAACTCTACTCTTCAAAACACGGACAATACAACAACAACGACCAGAATACACAAGACGTTGACAATCAGTTTGAAGACTTCCCCGAAGTTACACCATGGGAAGTAAAGCAAGCCATCGAACAAATAAAAAAAAGGAAAAGCCCCTGGACCAGGTAACATCACCATCGATCTACTCAAAAAAGAAGTGGAGTTTATATTTTCTTTTTTATTTGTGCATTTCAGAGGGACATCAAATATATCATATGCTTTTCAATCGTGTCCAGAATCAGGTTTGAAATATGTAAAATAACATAAAAAGTATATCTATCTAAAATTCAAATGCTATGAAATTAAAATCAACTGGAACATGGTTGTGCCCACCGAAATTTCATTTTGAAATATACAGGTCACTTATACTTTTTCTTCATTTTCCGAAGTATGAGAATATAAAATGAAAAAAAAAAAGCAAATTTTAGACATTGAAATTGAAAGCACATAGGGTTACGGAATCATTTTCTCTTTTTTTCTCCTTCAAAGCATCAATCTTCTCTACAACCTTAGAGACACCTTTGAACAGATCAAAAGATATATAATCTACTTCGTCTTGGTAATAAATATGGCTGTAATATCTACAGATCTGAATATCATTTCATAAAAATGTGATTCTAACACATTGATTAGAAGAATTATATAAAAATGAAACCACTGAAAATGAATGAAACATAACATTATGTCAGGTTTATATAATTCTATTAACTAGACTAATTACTCCACCAAATGGGCAGATTGAATTGAATTGAAAAAAAAAGAAGATTCAATGAAACTGAGAGGTAGATTGAAATCGGAGTATTTAATTCAATTTGTTTTTACAATTTATTTGGTTAGGTAGGACTGATGTTGAAAAAGTGGGGTTTTGTATAGAAGATGTGGTTTTGTACTTGTTTACAATCTGAACCACCATAAAAAAAATATGAGTTGTTAACGAAGTTAATGAAGTTTAGCGTTAAATTATTTCTCCTCCTCTCTGTCTCTCTCTTTTTCTTTCTTTCTCCTAACTGTAATTTTTTAACAAAAGAAATATCAATTCAACAAAGAAATCGAACGTGAATCTTCTTCTCTCCTCCACTTCTTAGAAACAAAATGAATTTTTGAAAGATTATTAAATTTAATGATAAAAAATGAAAGAAAAACAAAAGAGATTTCATCTCTCTCTCCCTCTATCTGACTCTGAAACTGAAATTTAAAGAAGAAATAAAAGAAACGTTTAATCAAAAACAACATTAAACCTTATGAATGTTCAACGAATGAATGGTACACTATTTTTCTCATTATACGTCACCTCTGCACTTATATTTACAGTTGTTTCCTTGAAAGGTATCTTGATTTATTATCTACCGTGTAATAGTGATATTTGTTCTTGATGTTATTTACTATTTTCTCTCTTTAATTCAAAAAAAGAATCTCAGAGATACGATACAGTAGATCAACAAATAGATGGATGGATGAATGGAAATAAAGTAGTTTATTTTTTTTAAGTGATATTTGAGATTTTTTCTGCGATCTCTAGAATATAAATGAAAAAGGATTAATAAATAATATTACTCAAAAGTTAATTAAAACAACATAACCATAGATATCCATGCCTCACATAAAGGAATCACTGTAGCCAATGTGTATACCAGAATTAGTTATTTAAAACAAAATTGATGACCAATATAAAAAAATTAACAAAAAAAAAAAAAAAATGAGCTGAAATCAAGAAAATCTTACTGAAATGAGCTAAAATCATAAAATTCACCCTGAAATATAAGTCCCCTATAATGAGAAAATCAACTTATCCAGCAAAATATTTGGTAATTTGGAATCAAAGAAATTTGAGAAAAGAAAACATATCAACATTGATGCTTGAATTTAGTAAGCATTGAGTATTCAAAGGTTAAAATCTATTCTTTAGTTCTCGAATGTATTCCTCGGCTCTTTCTTTGAGCTACTATCCTATTAGATAAGTAGGGGCTGTAACTCCTATACCTGGTTTGACAACCACTTACCCCAATCCAACTCTTGAGTGCAGAGGAATTGAGTATTATTTCTTAAATTTTTATTGAAAAGCCTTTTGCATGACTCAGTTTGGTACCTGGTATTCCCAGATGGTCACCCATCTAGATTATAACTAGGCTCAATGTTGTCTAACTTCAGTGATCTTCTATAAATGAGTGTGCCCAATAGGAATTGACTGTACTGAAATAGAGAGCAACTTCTCTTGAAATTACTATTGTTTATTACTTTAGACTTATTACTCCATCTTCAGATCAGTCCTCATTCATACACATTTCAAAAATAATTTTATAAACTGTTTCAAGGATAGCAGCAGCAGCTCTTTAAATTTTAGAATAGTTCCGCTGGAAATTTTCATTCATGAAATTAGATCTGATTTCCTCAAATTGCAAAACCTTGCCTATTTTCCTATTTGTATTAATTTCAGATATGTGTGTTACCAGGGTACAATTTAAACAAACTGTATCAAATTTCATCGAGATTAGTCTGATCGTTACCACTTGAAAATCTGTTTTGATCATAAACTTTAATATTTTTTATTTAACAATCCAGTCATTTGCTAACAGTGGTAAAACATTAACTGATTGCCAGTAAAATATCAGATGTTTTACGTTAAAAAAAAAGGCCACCATATATCCTAGCATACAAATAATCTGTCATGATGATAGCCATTCTTTTCTGTGAGTACATTTTATCTTAAGCTTTTGACACTGCTAAGTAATAGCCTAATTGCAGAAATGTTATTCTTGAGAATTCATATTCTTAAAAAACAAGTCTTTGAAAATTGCTTGTGATAATATTTTTGGTCTTTCATGTATTTTGTAACAACATAGTCCTATGATTAGATATGCCTAGACTTTTTGTGCTATATAATGAAAAAATTTCCAGTTGTCAATGAGAATTGATGCTGGAGAAACTAAAAAATACCGTGAAGAATAGCTTTTATCTTTTTAGGAATATTTTATACTTAGTTACCAGTATGTTTCATACTCACATTCTCTGGCCTGAGTAAATCGTTAATGAAGTTGAAGATTTTCAGTAATTTTGTTTTACAGCATAAACTATGACAGAAAATTTCAAAATTTACATCACAGAAGTGTCTCAATTTCTTTATAAAATGCACTTTTTAATTGAAAAATAACAGTTATTTTACAATTATCAATTTGAAGAAAAAATACCAGTTGACTAAATATTTAATGGTTTTAACATTTATTAGTAAATTAGTTTTTAATAGTAAAGATTGACTCCTTTATAACCTTTGTTTCTCTAGAGAAATTTTTTTCTTTCAATTTTATGCGCATTCAATTGATTAGACTCCACAGATATCAGGAAAATTGGAATTCTTGGGGAAAAAAATTTTATTTCTGTTTTATGAGAAGGTTTCTATTCACAATGTTAGTATCATGATAAAGTGAGCACCCACTTAATGTCATTTTTATAGAGTTACAGCTGACAGTACTCCTTCTGGTTCAAACTATTCAGTTACTACCGTTGTGATGGAAAGAAAAATTTTCCTCTAAAATCTAACAAATTTCCAGATATTTGTAGGGTTGAATGGATTGAATGCATGTAAAATTAAAAGAAAAAAATATTTCCTCTGGGAGAACCGAGGTTGTAGAGAAGTGAATCTTTACCGTTTTAATTCAGTCAGTTAAAACATTTCCAATTTTTGTAACTATCTTGGCATTTTACTATAATGTTATCAAGAGAAGAGGAATAATTCCCGTCAGCGATTATAGAGTAAATACAAAGATCAAGGGTTGCAAGCACAATTTCAACTAAGAGATCAAATGACAATCTTTGTATCAGGTCAGAAAAAGTCTGTTTTCTATAGCGACAATAAAAATGATACATGAAGGACTTAAATGACCGTGTCAGACTCCTAGATTTGTTTATTGTTCCTGCAAGATTTGATTTTTATTCTATAGTAATTTGAGGGAATAAAGATACATAGACAGATTGATAGTGCTAGGGACGATTATTTTTTTTTTTGATTAGTGAGAGTTTTGACAAACACCAGTGTGTTATTTCTTCATAATGCTATAGAATAAAAATCAAAGTTTTCGAGAACGATAAACAAATCTGAAAGTCTAACAGTCATTTGAATCCTCCATGTGTTATTTTTATTGTTGTTTGGAAAACAGATTTCCTCACCTGATGCAGGGATTGTCATTTGATCTCTTGGTTGGAATTGTGCTTGCTTCCCTTGATTTACATTGTTGCTCTCTCATCAAAGCAAACAAAGATGAAAAAGAATGTCCTATATTCTCTTTTCTACTTGGTTGATTCACATTCACAAGGTCAGAGAAACAGCAGACTCTTTATAAATTATTTGTATGGATTTTTTCTCGTAAATGTCTGACCAAAGCCTCAGGAGATTCAGCAGAAGTCAATATTCTACAAAGAATTGATTTATAGGAACTCAGTTGCTTTATTCGACTAATTCAAGATTAATACAAGTTCTTTTTCTACAAAAACTGATTAAATCAATCAAACAATGTCTTACTGCTGCACAGATTCTCATATAATAGTCATGTAATTCTAAAAAATAATTTCACAAGATTTTCTTTGATGAAATATTCTTTTCTTTCCATAATATTTGTTGAATATTGCATATCAAAAAAAGTCTGAATGGTGCTACATCCGACTCAAAGAGGACCTTGATTGTTTTTTTTTTACATTTTTCATCCTTAAATTTATAGGCATTTCTGTTGCTTCTTAAAAACCTGTGGCTCAAATAGAAAATAGTTTTATACAGTCATCATCATCATCAGTCTTTTAATGTCTGATGTTGGACATAGACCTTCCCCAGGATTTGCTACACCTCTCTACTGTGGGCATTGCAGAGTCAATACTTTTTGAATTTGTTTAGTTCAACCCCCAATCTTGTATTCTGCCGGTCTCAGTTGCACAAGTAATCTCTGGTGATACATGTCGTGAGTTAATTTGTCCAATGGTTGTCTGCCATTCTTACAGATACTATGATGTCTCGGACTCCTGCTTCTTTCCCTGATATAATGTGCTGTCTTGTGATCACTCCATGTGATGTTGAGCATGATTCTTTCATGTGCACATTGCATGGTTCTCATTTTAAGGGTCAGTCTCATGGTTAGGTTCCATGTTCCAGCTCCATAAGTGACTATCAATAGAATGCATTAGTTGTATAACCTTCTTTTTAGGACTAATGGGATCTTCTTGTTCATAAAGGTTGAGCTTGCTCTGCTGAAGGCTTGCCATCCTAGGGTTAGTCTTTGCATGATTTCTTCTTCTTTTGAGGATTTCATTCAGATTTATTGTCCAAGGTAAACAAGGGTGTTGTGGGTCCAAGAAAGCAAGCCCTGTTATAACCAAGCTGAAATTACTGCAGGGTCTGTATGGCAATATTCAAGGCCAGAACCTGATGAAATATGGTAGACATCAAAAAACAAAGAGAGGTTTGAAGAAATAAATTAAAGCATTCTTGAAGCTTGTTTATTTTTTCAGAAATACCACCAAAATAATTACAATGTGTTGTAAAGTATACCAAATTTTAGTATGTGATATATACATGACAAATTTTCAATACATATTTCTAAAACCATATTAATACGTAAATAAGTTATGGTCGGGATTTCAAATCACTGGAGGAAAAATGTTGATTTTCATATATTGGTTTGGTTCAAGATGACAGGACAGACTAATAGCAATGAGTTTACTTCCCTAGAGTGAGAATTATCATTGTTGTTACGGTAGGAAAAAAAAGTCAACTCCAACCTCCAAATTGAACTGGAGTTTGACCAAAAAGTTCTGACAAGTTCTTTTATGCACATTCTTAATCCAGGAAGAAGTAATAAAGTATTATCTTGGATATCTTGAACTCATACTGACATTTTGCATAAGCCAAATTTTTAAAGGATGAGGAATAACAATGAGCAGATATTGAAAGGATTGTACATCTTATTTCTGGTTTGTCTAAAATGATTTTCAAGCCAGTGTAATTGTATAACCTAAGGTTAAGATTTTTTCTGCTCATTTATGATTAAAACGGCATCTGAAAAAAAAAACATAACAATAAATCTCGTATCTGTAGACATGATTATTTCTGGTTGGCCGTCATAAAGATGAAAATCTCCTTTGCTATTATGATGTGCAATAATAAGGGAAGAGAGAAAACAATGAAATTCACAAGGAAACAGATTTATAAGATAATCATGATTCCACGAATGTATGCCAAGAAAAATAAGTAGAAATCAGAAAAAATGGCAAACCTCTCTCTCTGAACTGCTTGAAGCTTCCCAGAATTCACATAACATTTACATTGATACATCATATCAGGCTTAACCTGTGCAATTAAAGGGTGGAGATCTGTTGCAGGGAGCAGTAGTCTCCCAAAATGCCCTTATAAAACCCTTGATGTTATATGCAATAAAATATTCTATGTGCATAAATATATGTGTGTGTCTCATTTCGTGATGGATATATGATCTGACTGAATGATTATAAATTGCATTATATAATATTGCAATGATCTGCCATTATTGTACAGTGAATGTACCACTTGGCCTAGAATACATAAATAGACTAAACAATCAAAGAAAATGAACTTTAACTGGTCCTTGGATCTTCTCCTTTGACCAGGGTGCATGCCCTCACTTAGCTCTCCATATTAGACCTGGTATAGAAATCTATGGTCATCCTGGAGACTTGACCAAATCATCTAAACTTTTGAGTAACAATCATAGTCTCAATGCTAGTGTTATTGGTATTTCGAAGAATTATCACATGTGGAATACAGTCGTACCAAGAATTCAAAAAGATGCTTTGTAGGCAATGGATGTGAAATGCCTGTAACCTTCTGAACTGAGCTCTGTCATTTTGATAATTGGATAATGTTAATCTCGACTTGGCAAAGAGAAATTTTGCATCAGCAGCTTATGACGCTTTCATTGATGAAATCAGCCCTAAGATCAATTTTTGGTAAGAGTGTATCATGTAAAACAGCAGACTGTGCTAGTATTCACTTAAAGAAACCGGGTATCAAGTTTGATAATCAAGGCATCCTAAAAGGTACAATTCCAATAAATCAACTTGGTAAAAGAACTGAATGTTTGAGAGTTTTTCATTAGGCCAAAGACTGCTGAGAAAAAGCAGCCTCGGTCAAGATTGGTGATGATGTGTCTATGACTCATTACACCCAAGTATAAAAGAAATCGACGGACAATGAAATATTTGTCATGGAATAATGAGGGCCTTTAATGATTGACACAGCATGCACATGTACTGTTTGGTGTTACATGAGTTGTTTAAGTGACCGAGACAAAAAAAAATGTTTCTGTTTCAAATAATCGTAAAGCCTTCAAGTTCGGTGATGGAAATGTTATGCATTCATTCAAACGAGCATTGATACCATCCATCATTGGAAGTACTAATTGTAAGATAGACTCTGAAGCTGGTAAAAATGACATTCTATCAGAATTGAGTTTGTGCTCTTTGAAGAGAGCTGGAACTAAGCGGGACCAGAAGGAAGACAAAACAATGATTTTCAATGAGTCAGTGAAGTTGTAGTTTACCTCTAGTGGACACTATTGTATCAATATAAATCCTCATTGGAAAGTCAGATACTTCAGCATGCTCAGAAACAGAAGACCAGGTTCTCAAAATAAGTGATGACATGAACATTAATAAGAAAGAAAAAGCTGTGACTAAATTGCATAAAATGTTTGGCTCTGAATCTGCTGAAAAGGTCATTAAACTCCTGAAATCAGCAGGAGCAAAAGACTATACTTCTTAAAGTTGTCGACAACTGTGAAATTAGCAGAGATCAGAGATTAACAGGAATATTTATCTTCATCCAGCAGTAGAAAGTCCCTTGCAGCTGGATTTGTTCAGCTGCAACAAACTTGTAGACGCCTTATTGTATTAGTTTAGTAGAGTGCGCAAAAGTCATGCAACACAGTGGTACAAAGTTGTCATTAGTTGACCTTGGAGTTTTCTATTGGATAGACACAGATTGTCAGATACATGCTATTTGACCTTGGTTTTAATGGTTTAGTCCCAGTACAGAGAAACACAACCCCTGAGTCAGCTAAAGCTTAGGCTGCTTGACCAATCCAGTTTGATGAATCTGGCTTTAAATTTTACTTTCATTATTGAAGTAGGGGGTGAAGATGCTCCCAAGAAATTTTAAAGAATCCACCATGCTCCATCTGTTGTTTTTTATTGAAGGTTGAGCTTGCCCTCCTAAAAGCTTGCCATCCTAGAATGATTCTTTGCTTGATTTCTTCTTCTTTTGAGGATTTCAGGGAGATTCGTTATCCTATGTAGATGTAGTGGTCTACTTTCTCTAGTTCTGCATCTTCAATTTTGATTGTTGTATGTTTGTCTTGAAATCATTTGTTGTATTGACATTTGTTTTACTGAAGTTCATGTAGACATCACCTTTTTTGCTTCCTTTGTTCAGTCTGTCCAGTATCATGTGGAGGTCATGAAGGTTCTCAGCAAAAAAGACAATGTTATCTGCAAATCTTAGATTGTTTAGGTGGATCACCAAAGGCAAAATATAGTCCAATTCTTCTAAAATGAAGTGTATACAAAAATCTTACAATCTATGAAATGAAAAATTCAATCTTTTCTATTTCTTCATTTCTCTATCGATGATTTCTACTAGAGTGTTCAGATACTACACTTTGATTCTAGGCAGAATACACTGATGCTCTGATCCTGAGCAGAAATGCAAATCCATGTGGAAATAATCTCCACATTTTTGATGGGCACTTTGCTAGTTCAAAATAAAACGTAATTCAAAATAATTATTTTTTAATATTGTGTTTGTGGAATTTTTTCTCTGGTTGTACAAAAGCAAAAAAAACTACAAGATTAGTTTTCTACCATCGAGTTCTTGTTTCAGAGTACACAATTACCGAAAAGTAGACAGGAACCTGAGAATGACGTCTTTAGCTGGAAGTATTTATCTTGCTAAAATCATTAAAGCTTGATGAGCTGGAATAAGTGTGAGCTTTGCGCATGTTTCCAGAAGAGCGATACTACAGAATAGTTTTTCACCATTTTGCTCTTCTCCTTATCAGTGGTTTTTACAAAGGACAAGCGTCAAAAATAATCATAGAGTTATGATAAATACCAGGGAAATTGTCATTCCATGCATATAAGATTACATTCCGACATTAGTTTCAAAGTTTTTTCATTAACTTTTAGTTTTCTTGACAACAACCAATATAATGAATTCTTATTCAATGGAGCTGCCTGCTTTGAAAATAAAAACCATAGATTCAGTGATGTGCCCACCATCCTTACGTTCATATTTTCAAGAGATTCTAAACAAAGTATTCGTATTGCTAGTAGTAGAATTACAAGTTGACACAGTAGTGGCAGGAGAGGGAAGAAGAAGATGATGATGGTTCAACCTAATGTCTGGACCAAGTTTCATATCAATTCAACATGATACAGCTGTGAAACTTGATATCTAGCATTACTAGCAGTGGTAGCACTAGTAAGAGGTAGTAAGAGGAGGAGGTAAGTGGAAGATGAGGAAGATGAGGATGGTTCCCTGAATTGGGTGTCTCAATGAAAGTGGTGAAATCAAGATAGACAGAAAAAGCCGCTTGTTGTGATCACTTTGGGACAGGTTCATTTAGATAAGGATAACCAAAGGATACATGGAGACAGCTGCTTATTATGATCACTTTGAATATTAAATGTTTGGAATCAACTGAATTTGATAACAATAACCATTGAATAACATTAATCAAGGTTATAATAAGTGATTTCCACTGTACTTTCCATTCAAAGTTCATTGGAATTCAGGATATTGAGAAACCATAATGGAAATTAGAGGATGGTATTGGGATGGGGGGGTAGGGAAGTTTGGGGTGAGTTTAAAATTGTCTTTGGGTCATTGCTTGAGGCTAGGGAAAGCAAAACGGTGGCTCAATATCAGCCTTGACTACTGATGTCATTTCCATTTTATGCCATTAGAGATGAAAAAAAAACAACAATCACCAACCTCCTGGTGAAAACTTGAATAGTTTTCTCACTGAAAAGATTTGATTAAATCCCTGATTTTAATGGTCTTGTCTAAAAAGTCAATTGGTATTTAACAAGCAAAGTTATTCTCTATCATTCCGTCTGTCTGTGGTGTCGTGGTGGGGTTCAAAGGGTTACGTGCTCGGCTTAAGTGACTCTGAAGTGAAAGCTTGGTGTATAAATGGATAAAGAAGCCACTGTGAAAAATTGGATCACCAATTAGCTCAAACTCATTGTATTCACTAGAGCATAAGGTACAGAATTCTCATTTAAATTCTTCTGTTAAAAAGCCGCTACAAGAAAGAGAAGGAACATTATAACCCAGATTATTTCAACTTTTCTACTCACGATATTAGGAAATAATTAAAGATTTTCATTTCATTAGACTTTGAAACAAATCCAACAGGTGAAATGATATGGAGATAAATTGTTAATCACTGCTAACCACAAACAGACCAGTTTAAACACAGTTGTTAAGTTTAGGTTATTCTTGTCTTCTGACATTCATATATATCTATGTATCCAGACATTACACGGCCCTAAATGTTCATAGACAAAACTTGAAATTTTGCTCACACACTGCCCTCAACTGGAAGTGAAAATTCCCCTCCTAAACAGCTTTTTGGGGGGGGGGTATTTATAATTTATACCACATTAGTCCCTTCCAAAGTGTCTATTTTCTTTTTTTGTTTTTAAAAAAAATCATAAATTCATGATTCAAACCATACTGGTAGTATTTACCATCAAATAAACTTGATTTTACCACCACAACTGCTTAATTCTATGAGGTAAAAAGCAGCATATATTGGTGACAGTGATCCAGAATTTCCCTTGGAAAGCTAGTTTTGTAGTGTTTTTATTTCAATCCTCAAAATTATAACTAAAAAATTGAATATCCAACAGAATTTCCGCCTCAAGATGCTTAAATGAATTGACTTGCGAGTTCAACTTGTGTCCCTTCGAATCTGACATTATAAGATGATAAAAAGCAACAGTGCCATGTTAATTTTTCTTGTTATAAGTTTGCTACTTGTTTCTATATACAGTTGAGGATATCAGTGGTTCCAAGGAAAACTTTCCAATTTTTAATCAACTTCTTATATTCATCTGGTTACAGTGAAAGATCATGAATATTTGTGGATAGAAATCTTGATTTTATTGAGACATCTCCATGTGATGTTGAGCGTGATTATCCCTGGTGCACATTGCATGGTTCTCAGTTTGTGGGTCAATATTTTGGCCAGGTTCAATGTTTCAGCTCCATAGGTGACTATCAGGAGGATACATTGGTTGTAGACTTTTTTTTAAAAGACTGATGGGATCTTCATATTCTTGAAGATTGAGCTTGTGCTACCGAAAGCTTGCCATCCTAAAATGATTCTTTGTTTGATTTTTTCTTCTTTTGGGGGTTGAGGGTCACTTAGTTACAATACCAAAGATACCTACTTCCTGTACCTTTGCAAATGAATGCATTTAGCTGGGTAGAGGAGAAGAAGTAGGGAACACATGGCAGCTGCAACTGTTGTCAAAATAAGCATTTAGTATACTTGTAAATAGATTTTATGGGAAATCAAAAGTTTATTCTGAAGGTCTGTTCAGGAACTTTGATATTTTGTCTTTGATATATAGAAGTAATCAATAGTTAAAATTAATCAAAGTTCTGAAAACCCATGAAAAGGTATGATATTAGTTATTCATTTGGAAAATTTTAAATCAGAGCAATCTTTGTACAACATCAACTTGGGAATATTAATTTCTAGGAAACAATAACGTACAATGACAGTTCACTAAGAATAATCAGTAATATATGCAAAATCATTTTTATTTGGATTTTGTTAAATCCCATGAGTATGATTTTTCTTGCAAGTGATTCTGATTGTATTAAATTTACATGAACGCAGCAAAATCTATTGCCCCAAAAGTGGGACAAGTCTCTAAATGTTGATTTATTAATTAAATATTTCTATTTTTGCTGATCATTTTAATGAAATTTCCTGATGTGTGTCGTGGGAGAAATTATGTTCCCAATGATAATTTCCTCTCTTTTTGTCCTGGTAAAGAATTGCCTCCTTTCAACCAGCATAAAGGCTGCCCTAATTTTCACTGCTGATGCATTTTTAGAAGAGATGATGTAAACAAAACCATGAGGCGATTGCTGGACAAAGATCTCTCCAATTTCTTTCCATGTTGACTGTGACTGTATTGATCTTTGCTGTGTCATACTGGCAAATCTTTCTATCTCATCCCTCCATAATGTGTCTGGTCTTTTCCTATTGTCTATACTTTCTCATGGGCACCAATCATTTAACATTTTGCTCCACCTGTTGTTATGTCTTCTTGCCAAGTGTCCAGCCCATCATGTTTTTAATAATAAATATGATATTAATTTGTTATTTCATTGTCTAAAATGAATAATAACTTGATCAATGAAGTACTGACAGGATTTACAAAAAGAAAATATTTTGGCCAATTCAAAATTTGCATTATTGCCAATTAGCATAAATCAACACAGTGTGAAATCAGGGTAGCCTGTATTCCTATCTTCAGAGTTTGTTTCAGCTCACTGAATATAATATTTCTATGCAGGGGTTCCTTGCGATATGAAAGTTATTTCAAGGGTTCCTCTGGTCCAAAAAGGTTGAGAAAGGCTTCCTTATAATCCCATGAAAATAGGTTATGACCTAGAAAAAATAAGGCTCAGTCGAATATCGAGGCAGAATCTTGCACTATTGATAGGACTGGGAGCCTATGATAGCATATAAAACACCAATTTAAATCTGACCCTAGAAAAGTTATGAGCATATGAAAAATAGCGATAATTAAGAAATATATCACTCAGATTTTGAGCAAGAGAACTACTTTGATAAAATCTCTATAACATCCCAGTGTCCTATACTTCTCACAACTCCAACATCTGAGAACTCGGCCTTACTTACTATCATAACAAATTTGGGGTTCTGGGATTGCTAAAAAATTTCCCTGTATGAATTAATGGTATCTGCTTTCTCACGTAACACCCTTTCAACTTATGAAAGGTTTTTACAGGAAAATTCTACTTTCGGATAGCAAGGGAAATCTGTACTTACCAATATGTTGGAATGATGACTGATTTAGTTATTTGCTCTGCACTTGTGCATAGATATGAATCAACTGGACATAATGGAGATTTAAAAATCTTTTAGCACAATGTCAATTTAGAAAAGTGACTAAATGAAAAGAAATTGCTATGTATTTTACATGGGTTTGCACCCAAAGGTAATCTTTTCTTCCATAATCTATCAACCAGCTCTCCACAAAATTTTGTTGACTTTTATTGAAAACTTTAGGAGATATTGTATTGACAGTCATGAGTATATAGATAAATGTATGAACAATAATATAGAAAAATATCTCTCAATCAGGAAGATATTCCTGGATCAAACCTTAAATTCTTATCAATTCTTTCTGATCCCATTGCCTATCCTTCCAGAGATTTTCATTGAAATTCCTTGAGAACTTTTGGAGATCTTGTGTAGTTGAAGACAGTGAGCTAAGATGTCGGGGAGATAATTGTCCATGAATCCACTCCAAAATTTCATGACTTTTACAGAAAATATTTGAAATTCATTTAGAACTACTGAGATTTTATAGGGACAGACAGAACTTTTGGAGATATTGTGTGGTGTGGACAGATAGCTAGAATGTAGGGAAGGTAATTGTGCATGGATCTGCCGGAAAATGTCATGGTTACTTTTAGAGACTATTACCCAATTTTCCACATAATTTCATGGAAATTCATTTGAGATGTGTGGATAGACTGATGGAAATAACAGTCGGGACTAATTGATTCTATTCTTTCCGTCTGTTTGTCCACATGTATCTCAAAAATTTCTCAATGAATTTTAATGAAATTTTGTGGAAGCTTGTACAATAAACTGTGGAAGCAGTCATGAAATTTCAGACCAGAACCAGGCACAGTTATCTTCCCTAAACCCCAGCAAACTGTTCACAACTGCACAATATCTCCAAAAGTCCTCTGTCTGTCCACACAATACCTTCAAATATTCTCAATGAATTCCAATGAAATTTTGTGAAAAGGTAGGCAAAATGACTTGCTCTGGGGCATTTATTTCTTTTGTAAACTTTACTCAGGATGAAATTTCCTTCCCAACAATATACAATATGCCCATATTTGATTTTCATCAGACTAGTGCACCACAGTGAAAATTCATGATTTTGAATTTACTAAAAAAATGAAGTACTCAAGCTGTAAGGCTCAAGAGATCATGATGTATTAATGTTTTCATATTGATCCTATTGAGATTCTAATTCCACTAATGTGCAGCCATCATTTGTTATTGCATGATGTTAGAAATTAAGTAGGTGAACAATTATTCATAAAACTTTTAGGGGCTCAATTGATTTGAAATCACCCCCTTCTCTCAGCTACGTCCCTGAAACCAGAGTGCAAGAAGAGAAACAATCTGAAAAAAAATGCTTAACATCATAATTATCAAATTACTTCTCTTTTAATGTCACAAAAACAATTCCAAATCTTAGTTATATACAGTGTAGGTTGGAGGAACTCCTCTTTGAAAACTGGTAACAACTTCATTACTTATTGGTCAACTGATGTCAAACTAGCTTTACTTGAAACCATGTAATTATAGGTTTTGTCTGCTGTGTTGAAATTTAACCTTGGTACTGGCATATTAACTAATTTCTGTAAGCATTTTGGTATAGACTCAAGAGACCTTTGCAGGGAGTCTAGCAGTATGTTGATCACAATATGTTGAATGCGCTCCTCAAGTTGATCCAGAGTTTGAAGTATGATGCTGTACACATTCTCCCTTGCTTATTTCCATTGGAAAGAGTCATGAAAATAGAGCAATATCTACAAAAGCTACGTAAGATTTCAAACAGGAAGTCAATTCTCAACCAATCTGAAATTTGATAAATATAGCTGTTGTCTGTATCCTCAAAACTTTTATATTATTGCAGGCATCTAAACTTATCAATAGTGCAAAATTCAGTTGTGCCTTATTTGTTTTATTTTTTTTCGGATTCAACCCCCAAATGGTTTATTTTTACTAGACTATTACTGTACATGCTACATGTATATAAATTGTTGGAAGTTATTTTTGGCATGCCTATTCTCACTGGATGACAGTTTTATATTGTTGGCAATGTATGAAAGGTATTTTTTTTTACAAATGGGAGGAAAACACACAGAATATCATGTTCAGATTATGTCAAAATCAAGTTGAAAACAATACTTATGCAGTTGAAGACTTTATGGTGGTTGGTTTTAGATTTTGAATGTTAATAGGATTCCCTACAGAACTTTGTAGATTGTGGTATTATGAAACTACTCAGTAAGTAATTAATAAATGTTTCCCTATATAAATTTTTCTTTCAATTATTCCTAAGATTATCTATCAAATGTTATTTACGTAGCAACTCACCAAAATGCTGTCTGAAGCAATTCCGGTGACATATTACAAATATGTCCAAGTTTTTTCTATTTGAGGAGGAAACAATTATAGGAAATAAAGTTTAAGTGAAAGGAAGAGCAGCCTGTTATGCTATTGTTTTGTATTAATGAGTGGAAACTTTGTTTTATTGAAATTTGGCTTCAGGTGTTGATTTCTTACTCACATTCCTTCATTGTTATTTATTTACTAGTTCACCCATCCTGTCAAAAAATGATGGCTGTATTAAAATAGTAATTTCAATGTACTTGAAAAATATCAAAAACATTATGTAGCTCAGCATTTTTTTTTATACTGAACAATAATGAACCCTGATTTTTTACACTTTAGCAAAAAAAATTTAGAATAAATGAAAATAAAAAACTTAAATAAGTAAGGGAGACTCATTTAGTATTTAATAGTTAGATTTCTTGACAAACGTTACAGATAGGAAATGAAGATCATCATGTGGTGAGTTAAACAAGTACATTATTTAACTTTTTAAGGGTTAGCGTGAGTGTCATAGATATTTTGAATTTCATTTCCAAGTACACCGAGAAAAGAACTTTGCAGCTTTTCATTTCTGACAGAATTCAAGCAGTTTGTCTGGCTATATTGACTGAAGGAAGAAATTCATGGTGCTTGTTCATTGTGAAGATTGCATTTAATGCAGAATTATTTCAAACATTTAGGTCTAAAGAATTTGCCAAAAAAAATGCAGTATATAAATAAGAAGAATGAAGGGAATAAGAAGCTATGTATAGGTTTCCTCAAATGGAGTTTATTTCTGTCAATTTCAATTCGACCAAATAATCCATGTAAGAGTTACATTTACAACCTAAAATCTTCTGAAATAAAAGTTTCTGTTTCTCTTTCCTGGATTAAAATCAAACAGAAATTAATTAAATTCTCAAGAACTAAATGCCAGATCATTATGTAAGATATGGTTTGACTATTTTCCTTGTTTATGTGTTCATTTGTTCACAACGTTTTGGTCTTGTGCCCTCCACTCTTTATCTAGCATTATTGGTTCTAAAATAGGGAATCATTAGTCAGAGCACACCCTCAGTTGGGCTAAATTCATCACATCCATTTTTTGAATTTCTGGGTTGTGTTTCTGGTGTCAACTTCCAAGTCACTTCCCTTGGATTGGATAATATGCAAGCTTTTTAACATGGAGACGAGGGAAACAGTCCTATCATAGTATGCATAAAGATTAATATACCCCATCTAACAAAATTTCAGACAATAAATGCAAGATATTTTCATAAATTATTGATAAAATGTATTTGTTTCATTCAACAAAGAAAATAATTTATAAGATTTCAATATCAGTAAAAAAGAAAATGGAAGAAAACCTAATACGAGAATTCTGGAAATTATTTCTTATCATTGCCAGTTAAAACTGATTAAGCTCTCTTTCTTCTTCAAAATTTTAACGGTTTTACATTTACAAATAGAGCATGATATTTTTGAAAAATTCATGCCAATACTTTGGAATAAATTTAGAATTTTTCTCCCACCATATCAAAAAAAGTGTTTTTTTTCCCTCATTTACCCTATTTACCGTATATACTGCAATATGAGACTAATGTTTTCCACGGGTATTTGGAGGATTACTGCTCACTGCAACTCATTCAAGTCCCATAACTCTCTATATCAAGCTTCTGTAGAAGTCCCTTAGATATGATAAAGACGGCAATCATGAGGATCCTGTTCATAACAATTCAAGATATTACGACTTAAATATTGAAGATTTTTCCATCTAGAAGTTATATTATTATTTGAATGAGAAAATTGATTCGAAAAAAATTATGTTTACTTAGACAACTAAGAGATTATCCTGTTCTAAACTGATCAAGTTGGGAGGTGTCAATTTGCTGGGCAAATCTGGAATTACATATTTTAATCCAGTTCTTATCGCTTTAAAACTCATGCACAAAACCACGGGGATTTGTGAATATGAATTCCTCTGAATGGGTTAATGACCAAGAAAAATTTTTTTTCCCACTCAGGGAACTGAACCGGAGATGTGGAATTTTCATTTTGTACTCAGTTTGGGGGTTTTCCAAACCAACTGCATTGTGTTTGGTTGGTTTGAAGATCTTGGCTCAAATACTATTTGACTCTCTCCAAAACATACACACTTTTGATCAATACTCAATTTTGATGGCTAAGAAAGGTGAATCTGATTGGCATATAGCTAAAATTTCTTGAGTTTTGATATTATAAAACACATACACACATACACAATTATATATATATATATATATATATATATATATATATATATATATATATAAGAGGAGAGAGTGCGAGAGACAGAGAGAGAGAGGGAGACAGAGTGAGATTTTTATAAATCATATTTGCATAAAAAAAGATCAAAGGATTTCAATGTGTGAATATCTTAATTATGTCAGTATATATATTGAAATATAAGGTGGTTTACCTGGAGAGAGAATGTTTCCTTATCTTGTCTTACAGATTTTATTCTACTTATCATTTTAGCTTAACAAATGCAATATCAAGTATAGAATAATATCCCCACCTCCAGGCTAGTAGTCTGCCATGAACTCAGATTTTTGTGTAGGTTTTGAATAAAACCATTGGATGTCTTTTTTTTTCATTTTTAGAAAAAGAAAGATTGTAATCACATGTTTTGCTGTAATCATTGGACTGCTTCCTTGGCACCTTTGCTATATCATCATCATCAGTCTTTTAACGTCTGTCGTTGGACATAGACCTTCCCCAGGATTCGCCCAAATTCTCAATCATGGGCGTCGTGGAGCCAGTATTTCCTGAATCTCTCAAGTTCATCAATCCATCTTGTGTTCTGTCAGCCTCGGTTTCTTATGTGATCTCTGGGGATCCATGTTGTGAGACGCGATGTCCATCGGTTGTCTGATAGTTTCTATGATGTCACGAACACCTGTTTTCTTCGTTATATACTGTGCTGTCTTGTGATCTCTCCGTGTAAGGCTGAGCATGATTCTCTCATGAGCACATTGCATATTTCTCATTTGTTATATACATATTATCAATTTGAATTACCATAAGTAACCTTGTGATGCATTTTGAATGGGATGAACTAAGATGTGAGATTGAAAACCTCTGTCATGTACAGGTACAAGTTGTCCTCAAAGTACTTCATTATAAGGTCTTCCTTAGCCTGAGAGTAAAAATGAGGAACAAACATGAGACCCCAAAAATAAAACAAAACTGGACATTTGAAAAATCTTGCACACAAAAATAGCCTTTATATATAATTAATTTCTGAGGATCTGTTTGAAAAAACCTGTGCATTTCTATAAAGTCATATAAACACCTACTCAACAATATGTAGACTTCATCTTCTATGTTAAATGCTTTTACTTGGAAAGTTTGATGGTTTTATTTGATAAATCCTCATGTTCCACAAAATGTAGGAGTTTTTGTATATATATTTGTAAAGCAGTAAACTCATAATAGCTGATGATGACATATATATATATATATATATATATATATTGTTTTTTTATTGTCTCATCTATTTGGTGAGTTAGTCAGCAGTGTATGGTTATTGTTGTAACATAAAAATGTTATATAGGTGTTGATGAACCCGCAAACCATGTTTATTTAAATTATTTAGACCTTTTGGTTGTATAATTTGTGAATTTGGTTCTTTGTGCTTCAATTCAGATTACCAGTACAAATGCCAACACTTTTTGGATGAGCCAAGACATGTACCCAAATGGTATTGACCTCCCGTAATTATCCCGGGCCTGTGCCAAAACTCCGGATAATGCCAACACTTATCCTGATGTAAAGTTTTGTTCGGACTTTCATCCTCATCTTGGTTCATTTCTTGAACACAACTTTTTCGCAATAGTACCTGATGGCCATCTTCAGGTGATGAAAGGGTGTATTTTTGACCATCAAGACATAAATCTGAACAAAACTTTACATAATGATACTCTCTCATCTAAAAAATTTAGACAGAACTTATTCTAATGTTGGAAGTTTCTTTCATTTCTGCTGGTGAAACAAGGTATAACACTGGAGGCATTTTTATTCAGGAAGAATATACTCGACATAAAAAGATAAAATAAGTTTTCATTGACCTCATAGCTACATGATACAAAATTGATCTTAAACCTGAGTGACTCATCATTTTTAGCAAAAAAATTAATAGGAACCTTTTCTCCCCTAATTTTGTTTTATAAAACTCTGCAAGAGAAAATAATTTGACATAAATACATTTTATTCCAAATTTCAGAAATCAAAGTTTTGATTATTGTCTTTTAGTGATTTCTAGCAGTCAGTAAATACACTAGACACCTTCTTCTGCCGTGAAAGGTTATGTATGAAGAAGTTTAACTTAAAATTGAGGAAGAATAATGCGTAAAATTATTTTAAGATGACATGAATTTTTCAAATATTTATAGCCATGAATCAAATAACTTGGTAGTGCGTATGTATATTTATTAATTTATCTTTCTATCTCTACCTCTCTACCTCTCTCTATCTTGGGGAGGGTTGGCTTTGTTGGAACACATTTTACAAAAACAATTATTCACAACATATGGTCATATTGATAAATCAACTACATCATCTTTTTTCATAAATATACTTGTGTACAACAAATTCTGCAGATATGTACAGTAGAGGCTTAGAGAGATTCCTGGAAAAAATTTTTGAGACCCAAATCCAGATGTTCCAACTCAGCCCACAGCAGGGCTGGGGGTAGATTGGAACATGATGGTCATATTGGAACATACAAGTGATTGTAAGACAATTCAAGAATTATACTGGTTTCGTTTCAATTTTCAATTTCAATGATGTATTTTATCTGGTAACTTTAAATATGCATGATTGTCACTTTCATTTTTCCCCTGTAATTAAGGTTTATTGGTCAACAACATGTCTTTGTATTTTCTCTTGCTTGTAAGCAATAAGATCAACAGGAAATACAAGCTTCTGCTGATGACACTTTGTTCCCCCACTACTGTACGGAGCAGGCAGATGATTTCCCCATGTTCATGTGAGCACATTTCAGCATCATCTGGCATTGTGAATATGTGGCACTCAAAATCTTTGTTCGAAAAGATTTTAGTGTTTACCTCATCATCTTTGTTCATTCCATCAACTAATGCAGCATAATAATGCACCTTCTTCTTCTCTACAAAATACATAAGAACATAGTTCTCAACCCCTACATTTGAAAGGTCTCCATATTTTTTGGTGAGTTGCTCACTGTCATATGGTTCCTCCTCATCGGGTATGATCTCTGGGGAAACATCATGCTCTTCACTATTGCCCTCACTATCAATTTCCTGTGGGGGTTCTTGACCAATCGCATTGCAGTCTTTGTTTTTCTTGTGTTCCCCAGATGATTTCTTTTTCCTCTTCTTGACCTGCGTGATTTTAAATCAATCAAGTGTGTCAGTGAGGTCTCTTGTCCTCTCAGGTTTTCTTCAGCCTTTTTTTTTTACCTTGGGCCTGCTTGAGTGAAAGGACAGATACCATCTGGCATCTGAGCCTGATGGTCCCGGTTGACTTGATGTTGTAGCATTTGGGGTCAATTGGGTAACTACTGGTTGATGCACTTTCTGTTGCAGCAAGATCCTCATCAATGATTAAAGGACAATCTGTTACATGAGAAAAGAGAAAACCATCATTAGTGCGTAGAAGAATCATATTTATCTAATCAGTTTTAAGTATAAGTGTTACTATATGTGTTGGTGTACTTACGATAAGCAGTGGGGTTAGTTGGAACATTTGCAATCAGTATAACAAGGAATGCATTTAGTCCTGTTTTGTGGTTCAGGTTGCTAAGTTTCTGAGAAATGTTTTTAAATAGAATTAGATTTTTAAATGAAAAAAATTATTTGTCTTTCATTACTCAGTATGTGTGTGATCTCTGATGGTCTTTTATGTATTATTAGCATTTTGCACAACAAATCTTCACAAGACAAAAAGATGTCGTTGTTTCAAAGATTATTTGTGCACTTGTGATGTATTTACATCACCTCATCTAATGAAAGCTTCTACCATAATTGAGTCATTACTGTTGTTATGGAAACATTTTCCTGGTCTTTGGCATTTAGAGCAAATTTCAACTCCAGATTAGTCACCTAATTGTGCTATTTGTTTGAAATAGGTGATTTCCTTTTATATGTTTTTTTTATGTATGAAATTATTATAACTTCTTTTTGACAACACATTTCAACAAAAATTATTTCCCCCTTATTAACATTTTCTGTTTATCATCGTAGATTATGTTTAAAAATTGATCATAATATTAAATGATATTGAACTAAGCATTAGTCTTTTTAGATATGATCTTATGTGAAACAAATAACTGGTATCATGTTCCCTGTGATGCGTGATTGTAAAACTAGATAATTTCAGTGATGTGAAAAGGATATTGTTTATTTTTTATTTTTGAGCTTGAATAGCTGATTTTTTCAATAAGAAACCAAATGATGCAAATAGCAAATTCTGGAATTTTTCTCTCCTTAGATGGTTGTAATCATTGCTTCAAATTCAGCTCAAAATGGCCATATCTGCTGAATTTGCTCTAGACAGACAAAAAGAGGTTATATCATGATAAATCACATACTAAAAGTGTTCTATAATGAAACATGCAGTGGATTTTATGGAAAAAAGCTCTTCTCACTATGTAACAGTTTATTTTCAAATACCAACTTTTTAATGCTTTTTTCCCATTTTTATGAAGAACCTCTATTTAACAAGGTTTAATGATAGCAACGTTATTTTGATTTTAAAAAATGAAAATATAGAAATATAGAATTATTTTTTTCAACATTGTTTTTTTTTTTTTTTAAAAATGTTTCTTCAAATCCATCCACTTGCCAGTTAAAATCACCCAGGGAAAATACTTCTGATTGTTTGATGGGCCCAGTCAGCTTTATTTCCATCAACAAGTTATTTTCCTAAAATCAATATCCACGCGTTCCTTTTTTGCATAAATCAATCATACAAATTTTACATTTTTTATATGCTCTTTATATATCACCCTAATATTTGGATAGATTTTCATTTTTTGAAATGCAGCAAACATCATTACATCTTGTCTGTAAAAATCACTGTAATTTAAAGTCCTGTTGTAGAATATTTTTGACTTGTCTGGCAATAACTACACTTATATCACCCAAGATTGGTTTGGTGTTAAAAGTTGATCTATTTCTTTTTATAAGTATACAGAGAAATTATGTTATTGCCCATCAATCATTTAAAATTATCTAGATCAGATATAGATGTATTTTATAACCATAGCACTTGATAGCCATACACTATCTAGGAAATATCCTGAAACAGTGAGAGTTTGTGAATGTAAGCATAAACTCCAAGAAAAAAATGTCTGCTTTTGTTTCATCAAAGTTTCTATAAAACTAATGAGAAATACTGTTCTCATATATTGCAATTTTACTGGATGTGATTGGGTTGATCAAAGATCAACCAATTGTCAGTAATTTAATATACATTTTTAACATAATACATATATTTAGAAGAGAAAAGCAGTAAAAATGTCAAGAATATTTTCTCTATAATTCTTCACCCACTTTGTCTTTTGGCCAGGCAACCTGCCTAGATAGACAAAATTGATTGGTGAACTGCACATGGTTCAGCTATCACTAAAACTTATTTAAAGGTATCAAATTTTGTTTTATGGAGTAGAGTTACTCTTTGTTGATTGGAATCTTATGAAGTTCATCAAGGTATTGTTAAGTAAAAATCTCTCTCCCGAACTCTTATTTATTTAATCCTTCTTTTTTAATTTCTGTCATTTTGAAGATTTTTTCTTAACTCCTGAATGAGACATCAGTAGTGGCTTCGCATCGCCCATGATAGAGAGGTGTGTCATATCCTGGAGACTGATAATGATTGTTATAAGTGAAGAATTCTTTCAAAGCAATTTAGGAATATGTTCTTCTAGGGAAAATTCATCTTGTTCTTGCTTCACTTTTTCCTCTTTCACAAGATTCTAAAAATGTCATTAGCAAAAATTTAACTCAAAGAAAATCAAATGCTTATTGCTTATTCAAAGTGCAATGGAAGAATCTAATTCATTTATATAATTTTCTATTGTTTCCCATGGTAACTCATTATATCGGAGTAAGTCTTCAATGAATGTATGATTGATTGTCTTCTGACAGCACAATGTATTCAAAGTAAAATTATGTTAATTTAATTTACCTGAGGAAATTGCCATCAGGAAATGTGGGTCAGCTCTACTATATTTTATTTCTGGAGTTATGCCAGAAAATGTTCTGGGACCTGATAGTCCCAGTACAACATTTAAGTGTTAACCTCTGAGTCTGTCTCTTGGCCATCAATAATTCTTGTTTCAATACAGTCCTGTTGCCAAGCTTCGTTAGATTCTTCAAGTCATGATTCACATTCAAGCAGCTCTAATCAAATCAGCTTATGAACGTTTTTGAACCCTAAATAAACAAGAAAAGAAAGACAATATAGATGTAATTTTGTTAGTAAAAATGATACATATATTTGTACTTATATCTTACCTCTGTCTAAGTTATTTTCTTCAAGGGTTTTTCATTTTTTTTATGTTGTGAAATTGTCATATTTTTACTCTTGAAGTTATTCACTGTTTTTTGTTTCTAGAATATTTACATTGTGCTAAAGTTGTGAGTTCCAGTTGATTATAATTCATTGTGGAAAGAAGTTTTTTCTATTGTTTTTTCTGCCATGTTCTTTATATATCTTGTTGTTTCTTCTGTTCATTGTAAAGAACTTTTTAGTGGTGATATTATCTATACCTTTTATCATTTTGAATGTTTCTATTGCATCTCTCCTAATTCTCTTAACTTCTAGTGTAGTAAATGGCAATTCATTGAGAATTTTTAAAGTTCAGGGACTATTTCAGTTGCTCTTCTTTGCATATTTCATATATTCTTGTGATATCATTTTTGAGATATGGATGGACATAAGGAAACTTGTTTTTGACATAATTACTCCATTAAAAATTCAAAAAGTACTTCTGTTATTTCATACTAGCTGAGATCAATTAGTTCTCAATTTTATGGCCAGTTCTTTCTTCTAACAACCTTGAATATTTATTACAGATGCTCATGCATAACAAGCTCAGATAATTTCCATCATTAAAATCAGATATGAGACATTTCATTTGTCGTAAATCGTACTGAAGACGTGAAAAAGTGAACAGGAGATACAGGCTTGGTGTGCTGTAACATTACTGACTTTTTAAAGCATCAGAAAGTCGATAAAACAGGCCTGGTTAGTCACTCAATAGAAACTGTCACATGACCAGCATCATGCTAGGGATGATCAATTGAGAATAGGAAAGAAGGGGTGATCAATAAATAACTTATTTCTCTGATATTTTGTTGGACAGTGATTAGTAAAAGAAAGTCAGAATTTTCAAAAAACAATTGTAAATGTTGATGGATAAACTGAGGGATCAATTCATCAAGAAATTAGATTGCAAATTGAACCCACCCCCCACAAAAAAGCCATTTAAGGGTTGAGTGAATTTTCAAAATACAAAAACAATTTTTTGTTGACTTAATTAGGAGTAAATATTTAAATTTTTGGCCTGTTTTTTCAACCTTTTTTACGCCTTATGCTAACAGGTTTATCGATTTGTTTTGTGCTTGTAGCTGTACCGTTTTGTCCACAGAATTGAAAATTGGCATCAGTACTCCACTACATCCCCTCTAAAAATCTATTTTTGGAAAAGAGCTTTTTTGACCCTTTTAGGGCTTTATTTTAATGGGTTTAATAATAACATCTAGTTTCTCTTGAATCTCAATATTTCTAGATATTTTTTTTACTTCATTTTAGATGTTTTCCAGTGGAAAACACCAGAGATATCTCACATAGAAATCATTCTGACCATTTTTATCTTCCGGTCTAGTGTGCACCTCTATGACATTTGGCTCAGCCAATGGATGGGCTGGCCCAGCACAGGTCCATGTTTATGAAACATCCTTAGTAGTTAGAGAGGCCAGAGAATGCAACATTCCTATTGGTTTGAGAGGTCCTTATGTTTTTTTTTTATTGGTCTCAATACATCACAATTTTCATAATGTTAATACACTTGCGGATATTCTAAAGTAAATTGTTCATTTTTATCGAGTGTCAGGAACAGCATGCTCTGTTTTGAGAGTCATGCCACCATTCAAAAATTGGTCAACTTTGCTAGAATGCTAACTCTTACAATATCCTTAATTGTTGAACTTAGTTCTAACAGAGCAGTAGCTGAGGAATACTGATGTTAAATTGTTGGAAATGGGAGAATTACCCAGAAAATAAGATGCAAAGTTGCTTGGAAAATCAGGTATTTATTAGGTTTATATGTCAGTCTGTTGAAAATACTTCAAAATTTCTTTTATCAGGAAACAAACATAAGAAAATAATCAACTGTTTTCAAATATTGAAATCAGATTGCATTAACTTACAAACAGAACTTGTGAACATAGTTCAAATTCTAACTCAATCAACAGTTGGCTCTTTTCTGCTTCTGCCCATAGGAAAGGTATGAATCCATTCTCTTTGTGTTCTGTCTGATCACCTATCATTTTGATTTGTTACAAGATTTCATGATAATGAGATGAAGAGACTCAAGCACATGACAATCAAAGTTTTCCCTTAATGACTTGCTCATGGTAATTGCAGCAAACGGTTCTATATCCTTGGCCATTTATGACAAGTAAGAGACAATGTAGTTTTAAGTTTTTATCTGCTCAATAGCATGGTGTCAATTGCCACTTTTTGGCCAATCTCAAATAACATTTCACTTCTAAAATGTTAAATGGCCTTTGTAAAGAATATTGTCTAATGTAGAATATTGACAATTTTTATAGAGAGGGAGAGAGGAATTCTTATTCTTTTGATAGAAGATTGGACAGCCATTTTTGCATATCAATGAGAGTGATATTAAAAATGCTAGGACACATCAAATCATTATAGAATTGGTGAATAGTGAACATAAAAAAAGGATTGTCAGAAATAAACTTCCTTCAATGTTCATTTGACAACAAATCAATTGAAATCAAAAGTGTTTAAAAATAATAGACATTTGTAAAAGAATTCACCAAGTCTAATTTTTTAAAACTCTTATTTTGTTGTTATGGATATATTCTAAATTATATAAAATTACCAAATCTGTCCAAATTTAGATTGAAGGAAAAAACAAAACAATTTTGAACGTTTTGCAGAATCTGACTAAACGGCCATTTTTATTTCATTTCCCTCTTATTGCCTGTATTCATCTTTAGTTTGGATCACTCAGTTTTAGATAGATTTGCAGATTATCTACAGCTGCTGTAGCCTAGGTAATTTGTCAGATTTTAGTTTTCAGTTTCTGTATATTTTGATACTTTTTGTGGGTTTTCCCCAAAGCCTTATTTTTTCACAAATACATGATATACCAAGGAGGTTTAAACAAAATATGATTTGAAAGCTTTTAAGTAGATATGTGTGAAGATCTCTTAATTCAAACAAGAATAAAAACAAGCCAAATTTTCCAATAACAACCTCAAGAGGGCTTGAGATGTAGTTTTCTTTCCTCACCAAGAAGAAAAAAATCAATCAGTTTTGTGACTTAGTTTTTGCATGGATCTTTCTTGTAAGTTACCCGTCTTTTCTGACTTATCAAACATTACACTTCCATAGTTTGTAAAATCATTTAAGATCTCCAAGGTCAAGTAACCTATTGTCCTCTTCTTACACAAATCGGTCATGCATAACTTTTCTAGCCTAACCTGATAACCTGAATCTCTTATTTGATGTACTGGAAAATATTTTTATGGATTATATTTCATAGCAACATAAGTAAATCTTATAAGATACCATAAATTGTCTGGGTTGAAATTTTAAATGGCAAGATAATCTGTCAAAAAAAAAGCTACTTCACCATCAAACATTTGGTAAATTTTCAAACAACGACGTTTGTTCAAAGAGTTCTTCGAATGATTGAACCAGAACTTGAATGTAGTCGGTGTTATTGATACAAACTTATGGCTGATCCATTTTACAGATGAGAAATCCAGAGCTAACAAGTGAAAGGATAACCCAATCCTATGTTATGGAAGTTGGAAAGAAAAAATTATATTCCATCATCATTTTCGAATATTGCATCTGAAAAAGGCTGTAGAATTTACTGGACCCCTGTGAATGCTAACATCCCACCTTCAAAGTATGAACAACACTGTTTGTTTTATGAAATGTACTTCAGCAAGTGATATTCTCTTATCTATCATGTGGGTTTTATACTCTATTAGGCCGCTCTAATAGAATAAAGTTTCGCACACCTGCTCCACGTGCAGAAGGTCCTGGGTTTAATTCCCGGTATGAGAGAAGATTATTGGAAACTCTTCATCCTGTTTACTCACCAGCCTATTGTGTACACTCTAATCTGTGTGACTGGGGTGGAATTATCTCTTTGGTGGACTTAGATCCTGCCAAGAATTTGGACATGAAAATCTTGTAAGAACTAGTAAACAATCAGAGAGTGTATACCCCAACCAACACAATTATCAGGGGAAACAATTGTACATTTAAATTTTCACCATTTTCTCATTCTGAACAGTCAAACATTGTTTTCTGAACATGCCCAGTATGAATTTTTTGCAACATAAATATCATCTGAAAATTAGTTGGGCTTTCTAGAACCTGATTCATCATCGTCAGTCTTTTAACGTCCGTTATCGGACATAGACCTTCTCCAGGATCCACCACATTTCTCTATTATGGGCATTGCGGAGCCAGTATTTTCTGAATATGTCCAATTTATCTCTCCATCTTGTATTTTATTGGCCTTTGTTTTGCATGTGATCTCTGGGGATTCATGTTGTGAATCGTGATGTCCATCGGTTGTCTGTCATTCTCGCAACATGACCAGCCCATTGTCATTTGAGTTTTCTAATATATTCTATGATGTCTTTGACCCCAGTTCTCTTCTTGAAATATTGTGCAGAATATAATTAATGTTAGTCAAATCATAAAACTAAAATAGGACAGGTCTTGTTAGTTACCAAATGGAAATCATCACATAACCAACATCTATCAAACAATTTGAAGAAGGGTGATCAATGAATAAGTTATTCCTCTTGCTTTTTGTTGGGCAGTGATCACTGAAAAAATATGAATTTAAAAAAACTAAAAACAAGTGTGAATGTTGCTGGACACAAACTAAGGGATCAATTTATCATAAACTTAAATTGCAAATTGAACTTATTTGGTGGGAGGGATTTAAAAAAACACTAGAACTGTTTGAATTTTTGGACCTCCAGCTGCATTTGTATGGCCTGTATGTGTGATACATTCATAGACAGCCAGCTAACCAGCCAGACCAAGTTAAAAACTGAAGAGACCTATATTGACAGTTTTTGTGAACAGTTTCAAGTAGATGAATAGTTGTTAAACATTTACAGAGGCATCTTGACAGACGAGGGAAAGTTCGTAGTGTGCAAAGAAAATTTTATCAAGTGGATATATCAATTTCATTTTAACCAAATTGTTGCTTTATTGTCCACCAACCCTCATTTTTTGAATGCCTAAAAATCAGCATAGAATAAGACATTTTTTGTTAGAACTATGATTTACTTTATTATTTTTAAAGAATTACATTTAAATGATAACCACATTACCCTGTTCATTGTTTACAGTAACTTAGGTCTGAATTTTAGATGAGAATTTTGAATCGGTCCATGTAAAACATCTTCATTGCTTAACTTTGAATTTTGGCTTGTTTTGTCATGTATGGAATGTCTTCATTCAAAAAACAAGGGAAAAACCAGTTAAAATTTGTGAATGTTGAACAGTTTTCAGCAATAGACTTGAAAAAAAAAAGTGATAAATTCACCGATATGCAGTCAAAGGAACACCCATACATTTGGAAATAGTGATTACTGATGACTCCTTACAGCTTACTAAATAGAACAATGTCGATATTTTTTACTCAAATGGGGTCAAATATGGCAGCTTTGCAGATGATTTGACTCAAGTTGTACATAGAACGTGTTGCTAGATTTTTATTGTACATTATATTTGTTATGTTTATTTATTCAAATTATGCTATTTATAGTTTGGAAAGAGGGTTGAATATTTACATGAAACAGGATCATTAAACAGGATACTGCACCTAAAGGAAGGAGTAATCAATAGTCAAAGAATATAAGAAAAGATAACATCCTTTTTTTTGGTAGCTCTGACCTTCAGTATCACCCAAGGGAAAACCAGAGAACTGCAAGAAATGGTAGACGCTTAGAAACTTATTTCTAATTCTCTAATGACCAAGGATGGGATAAGATAAGAGTTCTTAATCACTCATCACTTGGATAAGCTTTCTTCCCTAATCTCATTGCCGGTGCATGCTAGTAACTATGTAGTAAATGCCACATTTTGTATATAAAGAAATGGAACAAGATAGAACCTTTAAAAGGTACAGCATAGACTTAAGCTTAGGATAGTTATTGATGTAAATATGTTAGGTTATATCCATTTGTTGGAATAGCAAGGTTGTAACAGATGACGTACAAATTACTGGGTAAGACTCACCTTAGAGTGTTTCGGACCAACTCATTTTGATAACCGTTTGATAACGTTATCTATAATTATAATAAGTTGCTTCCTCCATACTGTGTTTAATTGCATAAAATTTACAATGAATTTTCCATGGGTTTTACAGGTAATTACTGCAAGAAAATGCAGATTGTTTAGAAAGTGTGATGATGTTATCTATGCAGACCATTTAAGTAAAGTGAATCCTTTAGGAATAAGGCATCAATTGAAATAGGTTAATTAATGAAGTTGGCTGTTATTAATCACCATTCACATTTTCCTAGCTTGTGGAACAGGCAACTTGTATCAGATTTCTCACTGCTACTCTCATGAGAATTCGTGGCCAATGCAAATAAATGTTTTAGATGACTTGTGCAGTCTTTTCTTTCTTCTTCGATTTCATTCTTTACAATTAATTTCCTTTTCAGGATATTTCTAGCCTCTGTTCTTGTTAAAATAGAACAGATTATGGTATTTTTTGTAATTTGTCTGTGTTGTTTGGGCATCTAAATAGTTTGTGTATTCCTAGACCTGATAGAAGAATCGCAACCATGTGTTCACTTTGTGATGGTCAAAAAACACAATGTTACCCCAGAAAGTTGACAGAAATTTCTTACTTCAAGAGAGGAAAGGGGCTAAAGGAGTTTAATAAAAAACTTGGACAAATTCCTGCTTAGTTTTGTTTCAATAACCAAGACTCAGCCTCATTTTGTTAAGATACTGTTCTTTCTAAATAGAATACAAAAAGAATACAAAAGAATAAAATCAGTTATTGTACTTTTGATGTAAAAGGGGCACACCTATTTTCAGAAATAAAAAAAACCCAAAGAAACATGTGATGATGTATTAGCCTCTAGACCGGGCTAAATTTAGCTCTCTTAAGATAAAAATTTCATAAATTGCATCACAAACAGAATTTAGTAGTTAGTTTCCATTAGTTAGCAAAAGTTCACGAGCTCACTCTGGAAATTTGATTCATCACTGTTCAAGTTTGTTATTTACTTCATACTAACATGGATCATGACAGAAACTGTTTCCTGGTCAAAAATTGAGTCTCGTATGAAACTGAAGGGGTAGAGAAGAGAGGATGAAAACCTGCTGGGTTTACATAAAAAACATACAGGCAAATAGATAACTTGTTAATCGTTTTTTTTGTAACAATTTACCCTCATCTTAATTGTTGTTGCCTTTTTTTGCAATAAACAACAGTAATTAAGATGAGGATGAACAGTACCAAAAATAGATGATTCATGATTTATAATTCTACATCAACTAAAATAAAATTAAAAGAATAGATAACTGTATCAAAACACTGTCTATATAACCTATGATATCATGGGTAGGATTTATGAAACAAATATGAAATCTTCCATTGATTCTGATGATTAAATATGTAACAACAGAGCAAATGCTTACAGCATACATCAGGAGTAAGCTGATACTCTAATTTCCATAGTATATCCAGAAGTAAAGCAGGTGTTATGGCTATTAAATCCACAGCTTCTAGTTTTTGACGGAGCAGAAAGCACTTGTTTACAATCTGGTCTTCTTTTGTTTTCAACAATGGGATGGTTTAAAATTTGCCATATGGGTATTTCTACTGGAAAGGGTGGAAAATTTTATAATTACTTAAATGAATGATAATGAAAAGAACAAAAATTTTGATAATCAATGATAACTTTCTCATTACTTAAAACCATCACTGAGCATAGGGCTTATGTCTTAGGTTCAAATCCAGTGAATCTGTTGGAAAAAAAATATGTGGGCAGATCAATAAGTCCGTAATCTGATATAATTATTAGCTGAGATTTTTACCATCTAATGTTCACCCTGTGATTAATATTCACTACTAGCTTGGACCTTGACAAGGAAAGAGATTGTTGATTATTGAAAAATAAGTACTTCTTGTGCAAAATAAATGCTTTTTTGTCATTAAGCTATAGATTTATTGATTCACCCATGTAATATCTAAATTCATCATTACATTAAATTTCATTATATACTTTGCTTTCAAGAGATCATTGAAATTATATAGCAAAAGCTGCTTCCTTATGTTTGCTAGTGATTTTGAGCCCTTTTTCGGTATGTTCTATTGTGGCAAATTTGTGTCTGACTATGCAAAGTATAGTAAATACCCAGACTTAAATTCTATCGTTTACAGGTCTGGTTAGTTACTCAATAGAACCCTTCATGGGACTCATATCTTTTAGCATCATACTGTGCTGGGGAGGGGGGGGTGATTAAAAATTTAAAAAGTTAGTATTTTCAAAATAAAAGTATGAATGCTACTGGACACAAACTAAGGAACTGATTTAAGATAAACTTGTAATGTTAATCGAACCCCTCACTAAAATCACATTTAGGGGATGAATTTTCAAATAAAAAACATTTTTTCTAGACATAATAAGGAGTAAGTGTTTAAACTTCCAGCCATCTAGCTCCACTGGTATGATCTGTACTCATGAAACATACATAGAGAGCCAGATCAATTGAAGAAACCTATGTTGACAGTTTTGGTTATGGTTTTTAATTGAGGTTTTAGAAAGTTTGACTATTTGTAAGCAGTTCTTCCCATGGCAATTCTTGCTTTCTAGAACTTCAGTAAAATGAAAATCATGTGCAATAATCATGTTGAAAATAAGAACATAACTGTCCAGATGCAAAACTCAGCAAGGTAGACCACTACATCTGCCTAGGACAACGAATCTTCATGAGACCCTCGAAAGAGGAGGAAATCAAGCGAAGAATCACTTCGGCAGAGCAAGCTCAACTTTCAAGAACCAGATGATCCCAATAATCCTAAAAAGAAGAGTATACATCCAATGCATTCTCCCGATAGTCACTTATGGGGCTGAAACATGGAACCTAACCAAGAGACAGACCTGCAAACAGAGAAGTATGCAACGAGCGCATGAGAGAATCATTCTCAACCTTACATGGAGAGATCACAAGACAGCACAGTATATAAGGAAGAAAACGGGTGTCCGTGACATCATAGAAACTATTAAAAAACTTAAATGGCAATGGGCAGGCCATGTTGCAAGAATGAAAGACAACCGATGGAACACAAGACGGGGAGATGAACTAGACAGATTTAGGAAATACTGGCTCCACGACACCCATGATAGAGAATTGTGGCAAATCCTGGGGAAGGTCTGTGTCCAACAACGGACGTTAAAAGACTGATGATGATGATGATGATGATGATGATGATGATGATGATGATGATGATGATGATGATGATGATTTTGGATAGGAAATATATTACAATTTTTTTTATGCTAACAGCAAAAGGATGACCCATTGGTGCCCATCAGAGAGTAAAACAATAGGAAATGACCTGACTGAAGAGAGAGGGTTGTGATTGAAAGGTTTGTTGGTAAGACATGGCAGAGCCGTGCAATCATGGTTGTCATGGAAGGAGATGGGAAAGGCCTCCAACTGGCACTGGACTTGTAAAGGCTGATGATAATATATATATATATATATATATATATATATATATATATATATATATATATATATATATATATATATATATATATATATATATATATACATATGTGTATATATATATATATATATATATATATATATATATATATATATATATATACACACACATATAACCATATAGAGAGCTTATGTCCAAATTTTGTGTCTGTTTGTCTCAAACATATCTCATTGATTAATTTGCCTTCCTATTATGACATAACAATTACGTCAGAGAAAATCTTATGACTTAAAATGTCTGATCACACATTAAAATAGATTGAGTTGAGACTTTTAGAAAAAAGCATAGATTAAGTTACTTGAATTATCAAAAAAAAATTACTGACTAGCTTTAGGCTCCTTAGTGCCAATCCATACATCAATAAGCCTGTCATTTTGGACAGGTATATTGTAGTTTATATACGTACAAAACTTATCTATCTTTCACTGCCAATTGCATTATAAGTACTAACAATCATTAGAAATTCATTTCCTGGCATCAATAAAGAGGTTTGTCTCCATACTTATGAAATATAAGATTTCATTGATAATGAATTATATACCAGTATGAATATGTTTGTATATTCTCTTGTATTTTCCTTACACAAAAATACATGATTGTCCTTTTGAATATTAAGTGGCATATGCTTTTACGCTCTTGTTTATAGAAAGCGATCAGGAATAATAAGACCTAACATAGAAATGACATCAGAGATTAGGCAAAATGCCTATTTATGCCCTTGTATGTAAATATGTAAAACTTTATGTGCAAGCGTTTCTGGTAATTATGTTAAATCTTGGTATATAGTTAGTGCATGAGTGTAAGCATGTATGATTGTATACATATGAGAGTATGCTTTTCTGTGTATGAATATATATATATATATCTATATATATATATATATATATATATAGTCCAGAGGGCCTTACAGCTTTAAACACTGAACACATTAAAAGACTTTTTAAAAATCTTTTTGTGTCACTTCAGTCACTTATTTCCCAATATCTGTTGATGCAATTCATGGAATTTTCTTCAGTGTTTTTTCTATGTTTAACATTGTTATATACTCTGTTATATATACACAGACTTGTACAATATAAACATGTGGAAAATGCATTTGCATGTAACACAAAAATTAGAGAGGAAGCTATTGGGGATTAAAAAGTTTTGTTGAAGTTACATGAATAGCTTCCGTAATAAAAGAGAAAACATGCGGAAGAGAGCCGGACAAAGCTTTAAAGAAGGAAAATGAGGTGTTCAAATTAGACAAGAAAACAGAAACATTGTGTGAGAAGCATCGGATATTTTACCCCTACCAAGATTCATAGTTGGTAACCTGTTCGCTAATTCCCCTACAACCCTTTTTTGCTTTCACCAACAGTTTGCTGGCTTGCAGGCTATGTGACTGCTCATCGTGTCTCTGACCAACTGCTCATACAATTTAAAAATCTCTACTACATTGCTGAAGTTGTCACCATGGTGTCTTTGTTTGAAGAGTCAACCAATGAGAAAGAAGAATTACTTTCAAGGTGTATGCTGATTGGTTAGTGAAGTCAAAACTCTTTGTAAAGGAGACTGTGATGGTTTCTTTTCCTCTGTTCAATGCACAGACACATGATTCTCTGCACACAGTCATTCACAGTCTCTCTCTCTCTCATATATATATATGTATATATATATATATATATATATATATATATATATGTATAAATACATAAGAAAGGGGTAATGTAAACTATGTTGAACACACTAATAAAAAATGTCAGCGAGACAAAAAAGGATGACTTAATTAGTCTCTGCTGTGACCTCAGAATGTATATTATGCTCTGATTACGACATCTGATGTAAGGCAATGATGGTTACCAAACTCATCTTGTAGTTCAATCTTTAAATTTGTAAATCTGACTGATATAGATAAGTTTAGAAGAAACTCGAAAGCAAAGACTTCACAGTCTCAAAACTAAAAATACCCCCAAAATTTACTAATATTTTATGTGCCTAAATGTAGGTTATATCTAGTATATTCTACCATTGTGGATTTTTTTTGCTTTTGCCTTTTTTCTTCATTTCAATTTTTTAAGACTTGAATAACACATATTCTATTCCAGGAGAATAAGGTTTAGAAAGTATGGGAAGTATGGTGAGACCTGAATGCTTGAGATATTTTTGTTGGGAAAAGTTTGTCCGAGGAAAGTGATGTATGAAACCATAATAGGTCTGTCTACAGAAAGCCCATTTGTGACAGAACAGCCAATTCGTTTTCGGGGCATCGGTAAGAAGTGTTCTGCATGCAAAGCACACTGATAAAAAATAGGTATTAGCAAATCTATAACATGTATACATAAAGAAAAAAACAAAAACATTTCAAAACAAAATCTATCAGCTTTATTTCTTTATCCTCATATTTGAATTTTGTCCATATAAGCGATTGTTCCTTTAGAACAGATTTGCATAAAAAGGATAAAATATTACACGTTTGATTCTGTTCTTGCACAATTGTTCCTACAAAGTGGTTATTCTTTGTAAGTGATGTTCCATTTAACCGGAACACTCTGTGATATATATATATATATATATATATAGATATATAGATATATAGATATATAGAATGATCTCTCTGAATTATGTAATATATTATGGGTGTGTATAAATACAGATATACACTTTTCAACTGTCATCTGTATACATATACATACACAACTTCATCAATAATCAACATACACCCACACAGCAAGGTTCTAATAAATTTTTATTACTTGGCACTGGTCACAGAGAATAACTGGTTGGCCAGTCATATTAGCAAACATCATGTTTATAATTGTTGAAGTGAATGACTTTAGCAGTTCATTCATAGAAGATATGGTTCAGTGGTTGGCACAGATCCCCTTATGGCTGTAAAAAGGGGGATATTTTTCTACTTTTCTTTTAGTAATCTTTTGTCTTACTTTTCCTTCTTCCTCTGTTGTTTTCCACCTTCCTCTCCATTTTTTCCTTCATTTCTTTCCTCTTTTTTGTTTTTCTCTCCTTTTTTTCCTCTCTTCTGTTTTTCTCTAGTTCTTCCTCTATTTTCATCCTCCATTTTCTTCTTCTCTTTTGTTTTTCTCTCCTCTTTGTTTCCTTCTCTTATTTCTCTCTTTCATTTTTCTTTCCTTTTTTCTCTCTTTTGTTTCCACTTCTTTTTTCTCTCTTTTGTTTCCTCCTCTTTTTTTCTCTCTTCTGTTTTTCTTTTCTTTTTTCTCTCTCCTGTTTTCTCTACTTTTTTCCTCTCTTTTGCTTTCCTACCCTTCCCCCTCTTTTGTTTCTCTCTTCTTTTTTTCCCCTCTCCTCTTTCAACCCTCTCTTTTTTACTTACTTCTTGACCAACCCTCTCTCTTTCATTCTTCTCTCCCCTTTGTCATCTCCACTCTCCTTCCCCCTTCTTTCCTCTACCCTCTTTGGTCTTTCCTTCCTCCTTCATTCCTCTCTCTGCTTTGTTCTCTCCACCTTCCTTCTCTTCTCTCTCCTTCCCAGCTTCTTAAATCATTCAATTTTATTTCCATTCTTCTCTCTTTTCATTATCATAGGAAGGAAAAATACACCTAAAGAAAAAAGACAATATATTTTTTCAAATTCGTCTTTGCACTTTCTCCTTTCAATTTCTTCTCTTAATCTTTTTTCTTCTTTTTTTCTCCCTATATCTTAGATTTTCCCTTTTTTAATTCATCCTCCCCTTTTCATATATATTATTTTCTTATAATTCTTTGTGGATCAATTATCTTTATTATTTATCATTATTTACCAATCATTGTCTTTCAATTGTTGATTTCATGTTTCATACTTTTCACAATTCTTTTCTAATTTTTGTCTTTCTTCTAAAAATCATTCTTTCTCTTCCATTGTTTTTCTTTCCCTCACTGTATTCAGTTTTCTTTTCTCCATTCTTCTTCTGAACCCCTATTTCTCCATTCCTGCCTTATTTTCTCTTTCTCCTTGAAATCTTCACAACAGATGGACATGCTTCAGAATTGTCAGCCACAAATTAACATCTCCTCTTTCCTTCGTATCTCAGCTATACTCTTCCATTGATCACTGAAGGGAAAAAATAACTTCAGTCCAGATTGCTGGACAACTGCACCAGTTAACACCCAACCTGATAAACACATGGTCACAATCAGTGACTCTGACATGGAATTGTGAACATACTTATGTACGTACGTTCATGTATTCATAAGTACGTGCTTTTCAGATAAATACTGGCCAACTGAATTATGGGTCTGAGGAAAATGTCTATTCATGCAGCAAGTTTCATCAATGAGTTCCCTTGCGGCTTGCACACCGAGAAAAAGGTTGAAAGGAAAAGATGTCAGATGAAACAGATATAATGCATACAAAGGAAAGAGAATAGAACAATATAGTTATACATACTTACTGATGTTGAGCGATTGTGGATTTGATTCTTGATAGAGATATATACACATATACATCATTTGGAAGAAAAATTTCATCAGCTTTCCAACAGTGTATCTTACAGTGTTGTATCTATTGTGCTAAAATGTTACAGCCAAGAAGATGAAGCGAGGTATTTAGCATTTTACATGGGAATTTGAAGTATACATGTCCACAGTTTATGGATATTGGATTCAAATTTGATGGAGATATATATATATAAACATATATTTGTCATCGTAAAGAACATTTTCTCAGCTTTCCACGAATGTATCTGGGCAGTTTTGCATATTTTGCACATAACTAAGGGAAGGAAGGCATTTTACCTCAATTCTGATAGAGTCTGGCACAAAAATAACAAAGAAATTCTAATACGTTCTATTCAGAATTTCTAGGTTCTTTTGTGTGTGTGTGCTGTCTAATGCCATTTGAGAAGTATAAATTTAAGGTGTTGCTAAATTAAATCTTAAATGGATTGTCCTGTTGTTGGGAATCTGAAAAAATATTTTTTACAATATATGTACACACACACACACACACACATATATATATATATATATATATATATATATATATATATATATATATATATATAGTACCATATACACTGAATAAAATTGCATAAATTACCTTAACTGATATTTGGAAAGAAGTGAGTGAAGTGACACAAAAACTTTTGAAAAAGTTTTTCATGTGTTTAATGATAAAAGCTGTCAAGGTTTCTAGACAAAATACACACACACACATATATATATAAATATATATATATATATATATATATATATATATACATATATACATATATATATATATATATATACATATATATATATATATATACGTACACACACACAAAAACACACACACACATATATACATACACAGAAAAGTATTCTCTCATATACATACAGTTGTCAGCTTATACTCATGCACACACTATATACCAAGCTTTCCTATAATTACAGGAAACGGTTGCACATAAAAGTTCATATATTTACATATGAGTGCATTAATAGGCATTTTATATACATTGTAAAAAACAAAACACAACTTGGAAAAAAAAACTCATTATGGTATTTCAATGTCTAAAACTTGCCTTTAGGAGGATGGATTGATATATCCCTGGTTTGGATCTATTGAAAAACTGTGTTCTTAGCTGAAATGGAATCATTATAATGTTTTCTTCATGTTTCGTCTTTTTCGGTGTATTGTGTTAATATGATAGTAGCAAAGATCACATGGGGTGGAGCAGTCTATAAGCATATTTTGTTGTGTGGGTCATGGGGGAGGGATGTATTGTTACTGTTACCAAACCAGGGGACAGAACAATCCATCCTCCATAAGAAATCTGACAGAATGATTATAAATTGCGTTATTTCATATTGAAACTTTATTCAAAATGATCTTCCATTATTATACAGTGAATGTTTTATTTGGCCTTTGATTCCTGCTGCAGCCCTTAATTTCTTTAAACTATTCTATTTTATGTTGTCTAAGCCAAATGATACATTTGCTGAGTGATAATGGAGGATCATTTCAAATAGAGTTTCAATATAATATAACACAATTTATAATAAATATATTGCTTAAATTCATCATTAATGACTGTCCAGTTTTGCATAAGGCAGAGGTAAGATGCCAGCCTCTGGGTCTGAAGTGAAGGTTTTGATCCTACCTCGTGGTACTGGATGGGATGTTTATTTGCTGTCCCACTACAGCAAAATATGACAGAAGGTCGAGGCTTAACATGGGAAGAATCGGAACCATCCGTCAAACGCGACTTCGATTGCCAAGCGACCGTAGAAGCTAAGACGACCTCCGTCACGAAAGTGTCCACTTGGGGAAGTGCAATGGAGCAGTGCTGCCCAGGGTTGCCATATTCCCCGCAACTGAGCCAAAGGACGAGTCCGAAGGCCTCCAATGCGTGTAGCAGTGGCAGCCTCAGTAAAACCTCATTGGCTGATGCACAGCACCAGCGCAGTCACCACATCCCACTCTCCAGCCCATTGATACGGGCAAGTGACAGTAGCTGCGCTTTGGGCTCTGCTGTGGAACAGATACTACACTCTGATCCCGAAGAAAAGGCCAGAAATAACGGCAGGGATGGCGTAATGGATAGTCTATAAGCACACTGATGAGTTGTAATACAACAAAACAGCTGTCTGTGGATGACACAATTTTTTAATTATTGTATATATACTTGTAAATACTGGAGGCCATAATACATTTGCTCTCTTATATTCTCTTAAAGTGACTTGTTTAACTTTTGAAAAAGTGGGATGGAGATTATTTTTATTTGCAAATTACAAATTTTATCAAACTTTTATTATGGATAAACAAACAAAAAAGTCACTGTTCATTACATAGATAGATTATTAAACAATAATTCATCATCATCATTCATCATCATCAGTCTTTTAGCGTCCGTCGTTGGACATAGATCTTCCCCAGGATTTGCCACACTTCTCTATCATGGGCGTCACAGAGCCAGTACTTCCTGAACTTGTCTAGCTCGTCTCTCCATCTAACATTTTGCCGGCCTCGGTTGCGCATGTGGTCTCGGGGAATCCATGTTGTGAGTTGTGATGTCCATCGATTGTCTGCCATTCTTGCAACATTGCCAGCCCACCGCCATTTGAAATTTTTTATGGATTCTATGATGTCTCTAACTCTTGTCTTTTCCCGGATGTACTGTGCTGTTACCAATTTTTTTTGAGGATACCCTGTATAATATGCTCTCACGTACACAGTCAAATACACATTTTAATTGATCAAGGAAAGATAATTTGCAGCTTTATTTGCTCTGAAAGCTGCTTTGAGAGAGAGATAGACAGAGAGAATGAGTAAGTAAGTAAGTAAGTAAGTGTTTGTGTTTGATGGTGGGGAGAGGGAATTCATTGTAATCAGTTGTTTGGTTATGTGTGTGCTGATGATTGAAAGACCACAGGGAGCTGAATACCCCTACCTGGCATATTTCCAGGGCATCCTTGCGCAAGCCGTGGCACCAATTACTTTTATTCTGGCATGCCAAATATTTACACCACTGCCTCTGAAACAAGAGAGAAATAACAGCAAAACAGGTGAATGTGCCCATGAGGGAGAAACATGCTCCTGAAATCTATATTACGTACACTTACACACGAATATATCTCTACTCTCTTGTGTAACTGATATACAGATTTCTCTCTCTTTTTCACACACACACACACACATACACACACTATCATTATCATTAGCCATTGTAAGTCCACTGCTGGACAAAAGCCTTTCCCAGCTCGCTTCCTTTGATAACCACAATTTTGCTAACCTCTGCTATGTCTCTTCGGAATACCTTTCTTTGTCATCCCTCATGTCTAGTCTTTTCTCACTGCTTTTGCTGTCCAATGGGTATCAATGGGTTATTATTCGCTCTATCTGATGTTCTTCATTTTTGTTTACTGTCCAGCCCATCTCTATATTTGTCGTTCAATTACTAGCATGATATCTTATATGTTGATCAACTCTTGGTAATGTTCTTCTATCCCTTAGGGTTTTTCCTAGTATTGCTCATTCTTTTTCTCTCTATGTAATTGAGAGTTTTTTTTCAAGTGATTTTGTTGGTTTCCACATTTCACATCCATACATCATATTGGTATTATACATTTGTTGATTATTTTGCATTTTACAGTATATTGACAAAGTGCTCTTCACCATGTCTCTATTTATATCAAATGCTTATTAACTAATTGTTAGTAATGTTTTTTTTGCTTTTAGGTACTTTCTCCAACTTTATTAGCTAACCTAGATATGTGATGCTCACAATCTCAAAGAAGTTTGATTCATTATGAAGCACTTTTGTCTATTTCTACCATCAATAGATCTCAAGTTGATTGTTCATTTTTTAAGGATGAATTTTGAATGGCATTCCTTGTCAGTATATTACAGTAATGGTATACTAAGTTCTATTGATAGGGTATGAGTATTACACCATTTTATTGAACGACTTCCTGTCTAACAAGGTTTCATCAAACTACATTCCATCAGAACAACTTCTCATCAAAATGACTTTTTATCAAAATGACTCTTTATTGAATAGACATTTCATCAATGACTTTGTATTGAAACGATTTTTCATTGGTACAAGGTTTCATGGAGATAACTATTTGAATCTCTCTTTTAAATGGAATGAAAATTTTTTTTTTTTCAATAACTTAAACATAAAATTTCCATTTGAAATTTCAATTTTTAAAAACAGCAACGCTGAGATGCCCAAAAATTTTCACCAGGAAGTCAACACCTGAAAAAAAAAACAGACTTGTATAAAAAGTTAATTTATTGTCAAAATCTTTGTGTCAGGGTGTTGATTTCCCAGTGAAAATTTTTAGTTGTACCTACAACTAGATTATGTGCTAGAGATCACAGGTAAATTATCATTTGATCGGTATGGTATAAAATTATTTTAGAAGAGCTGACAGAAACAAACTTTTAGGTATATTGTTTCAATAAAAAATCATTTGGATGAATATTAATTTGATAAAAAGTCATAACACAAGTAAATGTTTCTGCTACATATTTAAAAAAAAATTAATCATCAATAATCAGATATTGTTGATATGGCTGTAACATGTTGGAGACACCCTATCCTAATATTTTGATTTTGATGCTTCCATAATTTGTAATCGGTTGTTTAGTACAAAAGTTTAATTCAACAATTGTGCAAAGATTTGACAAAAAGAACTAAAAAACATTCAGAGAGCACATAACTCTGTTAACACTGTTGTCACTAAAAACTTGATGAAAATGCAGGAGAGGTGACTCAGAAAAATTCCTAGATCCGCCCCAAAATTTAATCTCTACTCTCATAGCCCAACCTTTGACAAATAGTCATTGAAAATTACTGGGAACTTTTCGATATCGTATCAACAAAAATGTATGGATGCATAAACGTATAAAAAATTGAAAAAAAACATCTCTCGGTGGAAAGAAAATCTAGATCAATTCTTCCTTGCCCCATGGCCTAACCTTCCTGAAAATTCAATTGAGAACTTATGGAAATATTGATCGGACATATAACTACGATGTAGGGGAGGTAATTGGCAAAATTCCTACATCTGTCCCCAAAATCTATTCTTGTCTTCCTTTGTCCATGATCCACCCTTCTACAAAATTTCATTGAAATCATTGAGCACTTTTGGAGTTATTGTGTGGACAGACCAACAGACATGAGTGAAACATGCCTGAAACAAAGTCACTGAGGTATGCCATGGTTGCAGGAATGTTCTTGAGTTCGTACAAATATTGCTCAGGACAATTCGGTAACAATTTGATTGGGTTTTAATTCTTTGATTTTCCGAACTCTGAATGTAAAGAATGTGAACTTTTATTCATATTTTTTGTTTTGCTTTTATTTCAGGAAGTTAGTAATAGAATCAAGGAATATAGTGTGCCTCCAAATTCACCTCATTACAGAAAGAGAATTGTCTCAAAGTGGGAGGTAAGTAACGTTTTCAATCTCTTAATTTCTCTGAAAACTAGCTTGGAATCTTCTAGCAAATTTTGCATGACGAGCACGTATTTAGAAAGAACAAGGAACTTTAATTTTTTGATGAATGGATAGTTTGTTACTCTATTGTCTGTAACTTTGAAAAGTGTCATTATCATATCAACTTCTGCTTAGACTATTTAATCTTTTGATGTTGACATGATGTTTCAGCTGATTCATTCTACAAGGTTCTTCAGGTGTGATATGGAATATCCCTTGGGGAAGAGTCTCTTTTTTTAGTCTCATTCTCCAATGGTGCAAAGTGAAAAAATAAGATATCAGACAGAAAATTTAAATGTTAACTAAAACACTTTTAAATAAGTTGTTCTGTTTTAGCAACACATTTATTACTTATGTTACTAAAATAAAATAACTTATTTACAAGTGTTACGGTTATTGTTTAAATTTATGGGCAACCTCACAATTTTTTATCTTTTTTTAATTATATAAGAATGCCCATGAGAGTCTGTGGTATTTTTCTAAAATCCTTGAAATAATAAAAAAGATTAACCTAAAGGTAAACTGAGATTTTATTATTATTTGTACTAGGAATAAAATTGAAAGATCTTAATGATGAAAATCAGATGTTTATGAATCAGTCTTTTTTTTTTAAATGTGTGAATGGGGCAATATAAAGTGTTATATCTCCTTCTAGTACTCACCATGTTTACCTTTCGAGGATTTTTAAAAAAATAAATAATGGCCTCAAGTCTTCAGATTCTGGAAAAATAATTTCTGATTATTGTTTTACATTATGAAGGTTTGATAATTATAAGTGTTTTGCAGTCTCTGAAAATATAAGAAAATTAAAAAATGTAATAATAGCAAAAGAATTACCGACCATTTCTTTGAAAATACAATAATAAATGTACTGCAATATAAAGAAGTTTTTAGTTTTAAAGATTTTAATTCTTTCCTCAAATTATTTTGGTACCTCTTAGTTGATTTTCTATTGTAACTTTTTTGTTAATACAGAAGCCTGAAAATCTTTAATATGCAACAGTCTTAAATCACCATAGATTAAACAAATTGAAACTATCCTCTTTAGTATAATTTATCAATGACATGGTCAACCGGGAGATACTAAAGATTTGGTTAACAATATCTGATTAAAACAATCAATAATCAGAAATAATGCAAAGAAATTCCATGTGTGAACAGAGTTCTATAAAGATTTTTGAACACTGAATGCATGTATAATTAAATGATTTTGATTCAAAGTTTCCTATATTTTCTGCATGAGTAAGGTAATATTCTATGATTTATTTCAGTATCTTTTGGCAGAGGGTATGCTTTTATCTTTTTATAGTTTATTTGAAATCGCTTATAAAGGCATAAAATGCAATTTAAAAAAGATGAGAAAAACATCTTCTTACTTAATGTATAAAAGATACCAGCCTGACAGTCAATGCATTACTTCTGTTTGTTAACTGTTGTTAAAAACTCATGATAAACGTAAGTTGGACAAATGGAAGTATTCCAAATTACAGCGATTCATGCTTCCAGAAATTTTCTGTATATTTGCTCCCCTTGTTGATTGCCTAAATTGCAGGCTTTTTGCCCGTGGCATTGGTCACTGCTTTCCTAAAGAGAGTGAGCTATGATTATATAAATAAGGATTTTTATTGCCCAGAAGGCAGACATCTATGTCCCTTCTCTTCCTTACCAACATGGTTGAATGCCAATATGCTGCGACCACCAATAGCCCTCTTTTGGCATCTAGATGAAATTTACTTTCATTTTGGGAAGGACACCATCATCTTTATTTGAAAGAAGTATTTTCGGTGAATCACAGTAGGAATTTCACACAGGCAAGATATCCAAAAGTGGGTGCATTTCTAGGGAATAGTATCAATAGAATGAGAAACATGTTATGGAATTTTTTTTAAAAATGCCAAGAAATTTCTGTGACTGAACTAGAGCCAAACTTTGATTTGTTTATTTTGGTTTTCTTTTGGCTGGCTCGATCAGTTTCAGCAACAGTTTAAAAACAAAGTGTTCAGCTCTTTGAAAAAGTGGTACAACATTTGACAGGGGAAAGTGTGCTGCATCATGAGCAGTTTCAGACTACTGAACAAAAATTATGGAAAGAGGAAAAATTATATTGTTGATAAGAGATCAGATCACAAATTTTTTATGTGCATATAATAGGAGGAAATTCAGGTCATATCAACACTAATATATTTAGGTCAGACGGTTAGCACTCGCATAAAAGCAAGACTGGTATTCAAATAGATATTGACAGGCTCAGGCAGAGAAGGGCAAGTGAACCTATTGGGATGGGCCTATGATTTTGAGGGGGCCTTCTCCAAAGGACCAGAAGTGGGGCAATAAGATGTAAGAGTGCTCACAATATTCTGTTCTGTCACTTGTAAGTACATCATATACACTATATATTCATGCATATTCCCATGCATAAATCATGTGTATTTAGCACTGATTTCAAAAATACTTAATGAGCAGTTTGAAATGGGGATGATATTTCCCATCTATCCTGGGCCTATTACCAACTCTATCCAGCCACTGGTATGGGGTAGATTTTTTTTTTTTATTGAATTGACAGTAATAATCTTCCTGGTTGTATTTTGAAGATTTGTACGACTTATTTCCTTTGTTTTTAACTAGATAATTGTACATATCGAAATTTAATACTCTGAATAGGGTTTTACTTCTTAGATATTTACATATACAACTTGTGGCGAAAATTTGATAATGATTTCCAAAAAGAAAATATCTGATGAGATAAAATACGGTGACAACTTATAAGCATTTTTATTTTATCAGCAACTGACATACAAGAAAACTTTGAGTAGATTTTTATCATGAAATAAACTGACAATTTTCCTTAAATTTTTGCATTTACTTTGAGAGTTCTACTTGGCACATAAAGCCTGTTGCAAAAGATGATTTTTTGATTCAGCTATATCATTGCACAAAGCCATGTTCTATGTTCATGAAAAGGAATATTGTTCTGTCAGTTTGCTTTATTTTTACTTTTGGACAAATTTTGTAATTTTTTCCCCTTTGCTTTTCTTGATTGTCTTTTGCTTCTACAGGAAGAGATGCTACAATTTTTTTCCATTCATACATTCTGCTTTTCGTGTTTTGTTACTCTGGTTTATTTTAGAACATTACACGGCCACAGTTTTACCATTCTTCACGCAAATGAGCCCTTGTCATCTGATGTTCATTTTTGACCTTATCTAAAGAATAATAACTTGGTATTTTGTGGGGTTGGTCCCTTTCTGACCTCACCATGAAACACTAAGCATAGCGGATGCAAGAGGAATTAACATTTGAATGAACATAACATATTATTGTGATCTCTTGAAAAGTTTTGTTATTTGTAACATAACAAGCTGCCTAATCTAATCTTGGCACCAATGAAGCCTTGAATGACATAACTCTGTTTCATTTGAAAGTCATGATCTTTTGGAGAGTATGTTGACTCAGTATATTTCTGTGATTCATTGACACCTTGTCTTTTCGTATAATTGTTGTGAAAACAACAACAGGGATGGAAACTCTGTGATCAAAGAAGGTCTGGTGTATATTACTTAGTGTATAGGGTTGACTGCCATTGTTTCATTTTTAAATGACTACAAGGTCAGGTGTTGGACTGTTTCCACATAAAAATCCATTGCAAAGTAGAGTGAACATCTTGTACTTCACTTGCCAGGTCTATTGCTGCAGCTTTCTTTGACATTGTTTCTAGAAGCTTCTTTCACTCTCCTAGTTCCATTCATTTTGAACTGTTTATTTTGTCCTGTTCGCTTACCTTTTGAAGAACTGAAAGCAACTCAAATAGAAAACTTCTGTATATTTGCTTCTCTTGTTGATTGGCTAAATTGCAGGCTTTTTGCCCGTGGAATCGGTCACCGCTTTCCTAAAGAGAGTCAGCTATGATTATATAAATAAGGATTTTTATTGCCTCCAAGGCAGACATCTTATGTCTGTTCTCTTCCTTACCAATATTGAAGAACTAAATGCAGCTCAAATAGAAAACTTTATTCCGCCCACACTTAAATATCTCCTTGCTGTCAAAATTGCTATGATAAATATTTTCACCTATTTGTGAACTATAAAATGTGTGTGTGTCTGCTTCTTCAGTTATTCATATCTTTTCTGGCTTTCTAGAGGTTGTCCTCTCATATAAGCCTTCATTTCATTTTTTTCTATTGTGAAACAGTAGAAATGGTGCTATCAATTCATAAAAATCAAAACCCGAGTATGAAAAATGTATTATAGAAAGAAATAGAACTTATTTTTAGGAAGGTGTTTGAGCATTTTTTAAATTTTCATTTTTCAACATCTTCCACTCATACTCGAAGTATCATGGGGATGTAATGGCAGTTACAGTACTTTTTTTGTCTGTCCCTTTCGACTCTCCTTTATTTTAAATGAACAATCTACCACAATCCACTTCCGGCTTACCAGCCCTATCAAAGAGACATTTCCTCCAACCCATACCCTACAGCAAATAAGGCACAGGTGGACGGGGGTAAAGGACCTTATCCTGCGACACTAGTCAAAGCATTAACATATAAAACATAAAAGGTATATAAGAAATGCAGGTGAGTAACAATCAAATCACTTTTGAAGAGAGACCATTGACTTTGCTGGTTTTCTACACACAAGATGTTCTAGGTACAATTAATTAATCTTTTTTACCTGGCACTCGACCCAAAGGCTTATATTAAAAAGAAACAGTTTTGGTTGGTTTGGACATTAATAAAAAAAATAAAATTCATTTAACATTTGCATGGATATGAAGCTGATCAGTAAAGGTGTAAGCTGTACCCTTTGGGGATGATAGTGTGCAGGAATCAAAAATGTTCTCTTTTATAATATATATAATCATCAGCAGTGGCAGCAGTAGCCACTGAACAATGAACATGATTGTGCTAATCTCTGCCATGTCTTACCGGCATACTTTTGTAGCTCCATCTTGCATCTGGTCTATCCTTACTGCACTCACTATCCCATAGGGACCAAAAAGTAAGCTTTGTGCTCAATTAGTGGTCCCTTTTTCTTATGTGCCCGGCCCATCTCCATTTTTTCTGCTCAATTACTTGAACAATATCCTTCACCCTGGCCCTCTCTCAGATCCATGTTGATCTTTTTCTAAGATTTATTCCTGACATTGCCCTTTCCGTTGCCTTCTGTTTCATACACACACACACACACATATTTTATATATATATATATATATATATATATATATATATATATATATATATATATATATATATGAAAGTAGTATCATCAACCTTTAAGGTTGAAAACTATTAGCCTCATGGAATATTCTTTCTCCATGTTGCTGATTTGATGTGACCCAACTTGATGTGGCTAACTCGATGCAACATTTAGTACACATTCATTTAATCACCAAAAAAAGAAGATATTTGATAAAAGAATAATGAGTAGGCTTCACTTTAACAGTGTAATTGATTTATTCATAATCATGAGCTATTCCTTTCCTGTCTTTAACCCTTAGCCTGCTACTAAAATTTCACATGCTATATACCTAGAAGTAGGCCAGCATGTTTGTTATCAAATGCACAAAACTTTTTATACATAGATGTTTTTTGTGTCATCAGAAAGAGGAAAGATTGGTGAAAATATGTGATAAACTTTATGTGAGTAAAATGTATAGAACCGGAGATATAACCATCTTAAAATTTTGTTTACACTTCAAAACAGCATTTAGACTTAAATCTGTTGTACAATGGCTTACATTCTTTTGTGTGAGGCAAGTCTTCAAACAGAAATATTTTACTGTTTATATAGTTTACATAAATAATTTTCATGTTTGAATTTTTCTCCATTTCTTTTCTCTCTCTTGCCACTGGGTTTTTTTTTTCGTGATAACATCAATATTTCATGAAGTCTGTACTTTTTATGCGAAAACATGCGAAAAAAGCTTGTTTTAACACCGAGTCAGCTCCATTAAATCATTCGCAACCCTTGTGAGTATCCTTTGAAGTAAAAGTAATAAATGGAGAAGGGAACATTTTTATCGGGTTAAAGTGAAGCAATATTGGCGTATGCACACCTTAAAATGTAAACATTATTCTACAAATCATTTGGACTAATCTCGTTATTTTTGTTGTTTTTATCACAAAGTTTCAGACAATATATTCTTTTTCATTCTTAGAAATGTGAATACTTGTCAGAATAATTTGTGGAATAATAAAAAATACTTTGTTTGAAACTTTCTGACAACAAACTGTAAGCTTATCATCTCAATGGACATCTGCCAGCTAATACTTATCAGTATCCCCGAAAACCTAGATAATAAATAAGGAAGTGGAGTTGGTATTTTTAACAAAACTCAGCCGCAAGCACACTAGTGTAACTATGGTTGAAAGTAAGCCCCTGATATCAAATTTTTTTTTTTTTTCTTGCTGTGGGTAGAAGTTAAAACATAAAAATCTGACCATATCGATTTTTTTGTCTCGGTCATCATCATTATGTAACACTCTTGTGATCTTTAAAGTGATGTTAAAACATTAATACGACACTGGGAATAGGATGAGAAAGGAAGAAATTAATTGAGAGAATGTGAGCAATAGTTTGTTAATTAGGTGGAATATGGAAAATGAACCCAAAAGTTGACAATGCAGATAATTATGGAGGCAAAAATGTGTATGGTCGGCATAATTCATTAACTTAGGCTATCCTACCAATGAAGTGTCAGTGAAATAAAATCAATTGGGAAATGTGTTTCCATCGTGGCACAAAAATTCGAAGAAAAAGCTATTTGCATTGTGGCACATGTGCAGGTCTGAAGTGAGAGCTCTGGTGAATTTAACACTTCATTTAAATCACAAGAAAAGCCTCCAAAAGCTTAAAGAGGAAAACAACTTGTGAAAATAAAAGCTGGATATAGATTTGAGAGGAAAAAAAATTGACGAGTTCAGATTCAACAGAAATAGAGGAACGTTGAACCGCAATTTTTTCTTCAACAAAATTCCTGCATATTGGTAGTTGGACTAGTAAGCCGCTAACTACTTCCACCTGGGTTAGAATTGCTGAACAAAATGAATACAAACATCTTAGTTACATTTTTTTACCACTGACCCACTCCCTCACCAGCCTCAGACTCTGACGATAGCTAGTCTATCTTCAACTCCTCTCCCAACTCCCTGACTAGCCAGGAACTTGGGGAAGATGTGTCTGCTCCTGTGTCTTTGCCCCAAATACTACTATCCTATTCAAATTCCCTGATGTTCCCAATGTCAATATGGCATCCCTGTTTGAGAGTTACTTCTAAATCGTATGCCAATTGGCTAGTTGAGTCAAAACTCTTCATAAGGGAGGCTGTGATTGGTCAATTGATCCTCCTAACTAATTCCTGCAAAGGTCTCCTTTGTTCAATGTGCAGACACAAGTTTCACTACATCAGGAGAATACATTTTGAAAGGCATTGAGACCCAATATTTTTTTTAAAGATTACTGATGTTCAGCAGAGAAGCAAGTGAAAGATATCAGTCATCGGGAATGCTAGCACATAGTACTCAACGGCGCATTAGTAATGGGAATATTCTACAAATCTTACATATGTTAAGCTTATTGTAGCACCATAGTTGGTGTCTCTTCTTGGCTCATCCCCCAATTCATATGTGAAAGAAGTAGCTGAATGAATGTAAAAGATTTGTGAATGTTATACCATCAGGGAGAAAGGAATTTTGAAAATATATTGATTAAATCCATTTATTTTGAACTTGAGAATAGTAGAAATGAAAGTTTTTCTTCACAACAATTTATTACTATTTTTCGTCTGAAATATGTGAGGATCATTAAGTGAATCTTTTGGAATGTTCTTGGCTTTTTTTAATCACATCTCAGCAGTTAAGTTTTCTGTAACCTTCAGGTGAATGTGGACTCATATGACCAATGCTGAATATTTATTCAGTAATGTTATGAACAAATATTTAAGTCTATTCTCTAGATGCTACATAATCCTGGAGAACTGAGGAGCCAAAAAAGTGATTAAAAGAACAAAGCAACGGGTATTTCACTTGAAGGCAATAAATGTGTGTCATGTTCTTCTAATCAATTAGCTGAGTAGGGGCTTTTCTTATTTGTTTTTCTCTTCTATGCCAAAAAACATGAATCATTTTTTACCTTTGCATATATATATATTTTTTATGAAGCTTACAAATTAGTTGCAAAGTAGTGCAAGGTGAAAACTTTCAGTGTAAACAGAAGGGAATCAATTAATTCTCACATTATTAAGTGAATTTCGGTCTCAAAATTTCACCATGAAATGTTCCATCTATGTAATTAATATTCACCTCTGAATCTAGTGCATTGACAAGGGAAAGGATTAAGTTGAAAAATAGATATTTGTTGTGTAAATTGGAGGATTTTTTGGTGGACTTTTTGATGTACCTATGTATATATGTTTATGTTTATTTGTATATGTGTACTTTAAAACAGTTTGTATTTCAATATTGATACACATAAAAAAAACTCTCTCTGTATTAGTCTCTTGACGTCTGTCATTGGACATAGATCTTCCCCAGGATTCGCCACACTTCTCTATCATGGACATTGCGTAGCCAGTACTTTCTGAATTTGTGTAGCTCAACTCTCTATCTAATACTCTGGTAGCCTGGGTTGCACATTTGATCTCAGGGGATCCATGTTGTTAGTCGCGATGTCCATTCTCTTTGTTTAACAATGTTTAAATTTCATCCAAGAAGCGTTGACAATTATAATTAATTCTTGACTAGTATTTCTTTAATCTAAGTTCCATTGCTTTTTGTTGTAACTCCCTGATCATTGATCTAAGATTGTTAAATAAACAGCATGGATCAGAGACAAAAAATGTCTCTGATGGGATCTATCTCCATTCCGTAGGGCTTATTCAAAAATTCTAAATCGTCTATCTGGGAGTTGTGATGAAAAGCAAAGAGGAAAAAATGATTTGTCAAAAAAATCAAAAAATTTTAAAAAATGAATAAATAAATAAAATAAAGGATGATGACAATGACAATGATGATGACGACGACGACCGGTGCATAAATGAATCACCTTATGATTCAGCTTAAGTACCAGAACTAATAATCTAGAAAAAATAGATCTTTCATCACTAAAAGATACAAGATTTCGGCATTGTTGGTCTAAAAATGACTATAGAGATCCTCAAAAGAACTTTTTTGATAGATGAAAAAAAGGTTTTTAGATGGTGTCTAGTGGTATATTCATGCAAATTTGTTGGCCAAATTAATGTGACCATGAGTGGCCAGAGCCAAACAAAGATGGACACACACAGACAAGCAAAGAGAGAAAAATCAGTTGCCCAATTAGTCAGGTGGGCCATTTGTAGCTACAGTGATTCAATTAACATCCTAATACACCTGGTGCAAAATAAGATGACGGCATATGGCATTTTGAGAAGAACAAAATCCTGCTAAATCTAAAAGATTCCAGCTGGCTAGCCTTTGTTGCCTAATAGGTAATACTGGCATAGAAAAACAAACTCTCAAGTACAAAATGTACAAGTTCTAATATCTTTGGAGGCTTATTCTTTATTTTTGATCCCTGTTTGTGTACCTGTCTCTTGGTGTCTCAGATACATTAGAGAGAAACACAGACACTCTTTATCTCACGTAAAAAGTATGTATCATTGATATAGTTTTAAAAAAAAAAAAGAATAGAAAACAGTTAAAAATTGATGAACATGAAGTTTATAATTTGGTGAGTGCATAATTATTCCTATGTTGCAGTGATTATGGACCTAAAACGATTATTGTTTGTCTTCTTCCTGAACGATGCTTGTTGGTTATGGGAGATGATCTGTACAGGAAGTAGGATCATATTTAATGAGGTTGGGATTCAATCATTTCTGTGGCAGCAGCAAAAACCTTGCCAGAGTTATAGCTAATTAGAAACTGTCAACCAAAACTGCCAACATAGGTTTCTTTAGTTTTCAAGCTGGTCTGGGTGGTTATGAAGTCTATAGGTAGGTATGTACCATATGTACAGCCCACATGAATGGGGTTACTGGGCTGAAACTTTCAACATTGACTCCTTATGTCTAGAACAAACTTTTTATTTTCCATTTTTGAAAATTGCCCCCCCCCAATAAGTTTTCAATGGGAGTTCAGTTTACAATGTAAGTTTGTGCTAAATTGGTCTCTTACTCTGTGTCTGGTAGCATTCACATTTGTTTCTTGAAAATTCAATCTTTTGGTGATCTTTTGAAAATTTGGACTTTTTTAGTGATCACTGCCCAGGATGTAATTTATTCAGCAATCAACCCATTTTTTATTTTTTTAATTGATCACCTCCAAGATAACATGCAGCCAAAAGATGTTGATCATGTGACTGCTTCTACTGAGTGACTGACCAGTCCTATCCACTAAGTCTTATTTTTTTATCTTGAAGTTTTCCTTTTCGGTAACTTGTAATGGAATGAATTATTATTTGATAATACTATTTTTACAAGATCAAAAATTAAAGGGGATATTCCCTTTAGCTCATTGTTTTGAATCCTTGATTCTTGTCCAATGAATTCTTAGGATGCAATCATTCTGGAGTTAATAAGACAATACAGCAGAATAAAAGTGGAATTTATCCAAAAACATTCTGTAGATTTTTAGCAGAGAATTTTACGTGAAATCTCCATTCCAAGGAGAGCAATCATGGGTTTCTTATCGGAAACACATGTAAGGGTCTTTGTGGGCAACGGTGCAGAAACTTCAAAACTATTCTAAGCAAGACTGTGGCAAGAGTGAACATGTTAGGTGCTGAAAGACTCCTTCTTCCTTTATCTGCTGCCTGATAATTTGTTTACTTAATAGAAACAAACATGTAATTTCTGATGCAGCTTTTTATCAGCTGTGGCAGCTCTGTTCTAAGTACAGATGTCTAGGTCGAGAAAATTTAAGCCTACTAAATGAAAAAGTTGCTCTACTTATTGTTCTGAAATAACTGCATCTTCATGTAAACTCAATGTGAATACACAGTTTTGATGATACTATCCAGAGGCATAGCTGGGGGTTGAGGTTGGTGTTGGGTCAATTGAAAATACCCCCTCCCCAGGTCCCGAATGGAATGGGGCCAAAAGCTTTATAAATAGTAGTTCACCTACTACATTTCTACTGACAAATCTTGCTAAATGTTGGAGGTGGAACAAAGCCCCTCGGGCCCAAAAGTTCCATCAAATCTTTATCTATGCCTTTGATACTATCATGGTTTGAGCCAACAGGAACTCTAAGCCACACCTAATGTATGAATTATATATAAAACTCTTTCTGTTTTACAGTTTAATTTAAACTTGGGCTAAATAACTGACATTGGCGCCATTCATTTAATTTTCATCTTGGATCTTGGTTGATGTTTATATGATTTCAGAACCTTGCTTCTACATTATTTAGAAGTTAGATTAGGCATGGTTAACATACTAATCTTGTGAATAGCTATGAGACTTGAGGCACTTATTTATCCTGAGGATCTCATGATTGCTTGGATATATATGTTCCACAGTTCTATCTTCTGGGACATTTTAATTCAGGCATTAAGCACCTTAATGGGTTAGCCTTGAAAGAGTAAATGAATGACATATCCATTTTGGAAACTTTGTAGATCCTTCATAAGATAGTGTAGTTTTTGAGGAATTAATTGAAGACAATTTTCCCCATGAGAAACTTTGATATGTACGTTATGGTTTTTCTCTGCTGCACTGTTATAACAACTATAGCTCTTCTATTTTGTAAGTCTACAAAGTGTAAAATGTAGCATTTAGACATCCATAGTTAAATCCATATTGCAGTTTGTTTATTTCAAGTTTATTAAAAGTTTGGTAATGAGGCTCATTTATTATTGCTGTGGCATAGATGGAGATTTTCCATACTAGTTGGATAATTTATAAATCGATTGAAACTTAGATAAATTGTTTCACTAACTTCAATATATTTCAGAAGAAAGTAGTGAGACCTGTATGTATATTGTACATTTTTGTAAATTAAAAAAGTTCTCCCAGAAAAGTATTGAAAATGCTATATGTAACGTGAAGTATGAAAAAGTATTTCAATATGTATTTTTGTATGGTTTTATTAATTTTTTTTTACAAAATATATTTTAATTACTTTGGGTCTGACTGGTATTTTATGAAACTTGGACAAGAAACCTTTTTTTTCGTTTCAAAATCTTCAGTTCTGGCTGAATGTCTCAAATTGCTATTGTACTGCAAAGTAATTAGGAGACCAGAGCATAATTGTTTTCCCTCAAGAGAATTATGAATTATTTACTTCTTACGTATGAAAACTTGGCAAAATGAGTGACAGGTATTCTAATTTCTTGTTTGTAAGTATCCAATGTTTGTAAGACAGAAGCCATATAATTCAAGCCAATGGCTTTGAGAAAAATATGTTTACAATTTTGCTCTCCAAATATAACTGATTGTGGTTGAATAAATGTTCTGTGAAATTTGATAAAAATTGACTCAATTGATAAGAAAAAACAATCCCAACGGCTGAATCATTATTGAAACAATTCATATGAACACAAATGATATTGTATAATGCCAGTAGAAATGCATTTTACTATTTTCAGGAGTCATTTTCAAATAGTACTTCCTCTGCCACATGTCTGGTATTAGGGCAGAATATAGAAATGCATGGCTTCCTTGGACACTTAATATAGTTTAGAATGATTGCAATAGAAAACAATTTTGTATCACCCTTTCTCTCGCTCACAGAGTGTTTTTAAAAAAAAATAGGCTTATGGATTTATCAAGCCATCTTACTCCAACAGTGAAATTTGTTTAGAGAGATAAATTGGACCCTACAATGACTTTTATTTGAATATATATGTAATTTGTGTAATGAGTAAGACAGAAAAAGAAAGGTTTTGTGATACAGCTAAATATTTCAAGAATTTTTCTAGGTATTTTTGGTTATGGATTTATGTTGTTTTGTCATTTTGTTTTCTTCTGATGGTGAAAAGGCAGAAATGATAAGCTGAAAGATTTATAGAAGTATATAAATAGGAATAGAAGTAGGATATGCTGAAACTCAGAATCCCTACTTCTATAAGTATAGCATTGTTTTACCGGCAACCTTAATTCCAACACTGTGCCAGATAATCCATTATGCCAGACTAACAGAGGTAATGTTACAGTACAGTTACAGAACAATATAATAGACCCCTGACCCACTAATTATCCATCTGTCTTGTCTATAAAGCATAATTGACTGTTAAAAGCTTATAGTAAACTATTATTAAACATGAATGAAACAGGTATACAAGTATCATTAAAAAAAATATTTTGCTGTTGTTATTTCCTCCCTTTGACATTTTTATTATGTCTCTTGACCGTTTTTCTCACCTCATTGTATGAATAGAAAAAAAATGGGTTCACTTGAAACAGAAGGATTTGTATATGCTGACTACTACTTTGTCAAACATTATCCCTGGCTAGCTTCTTGAATATATCATCAAGGTGTTATTGTTTCATATGACCTTTCCCTATATAATTTTCATGCAGCAAAGGAAAATTTATTAATTCTCAATCTGTCATGAAAACATGTTGCTCTAATCCTATGATTAGTTCATCCATTAACTCAATTAACTCATCAATAGTGATTCTTTCAATTTCATTTTATTCCGCACTGTCGCCACCATCACTTCTGATGTTCGTTTTGGGATCCAATAACATATCTATAATTTCAGAGTCAGTACAGTAAAGTAGAGCAGGTGATTCTTCATCAACTTTCACCCACTCTGCCAGGTTTTTTCATTAAGTCTACTTACAATTGTTTTGACAGCACTTTCTATGAATTTTTAGCATATTCAAGCTGTTCATAAATAGATGCTTTCTCTTTTGATGCCCCAAATCCTATGAAGTCATTTTCAAGATTTTTATCAAGGAAATTTTCAAACTTCAAAGCAGGCCACAACTTATGCTATCCTCAATTTAGTGTTGCCGCTTGAACCTTCTCCTAGGCACTTGCAACCATCCAAAGCACATCTCTCATGTTAAATTCTTTGATAAATATCTGAACAGGCTTGGCAGAACTTACCACATCTAACAGTTGTTTCATGAACATTGAGCGATATCTAGCCTCCGTAGAGTGCAATATTCCTTGGTCGTGGGTTTAGATAAGTGAGGTAGAGTTTGGTGGTAAGAACACTGTCTACACATTATTCTTAAATAGCAGTTAAGCTTCTGGATGGGCCGAACAGTTGTTGAGAATAAGAAGAATTTGGCAGTCTTCTGATAGGCCTGCAGAAGTGCAGTGTGCTTTGGCTTCTGGCTCATAATACCTTCCAAACCACTCTATGGTGATTGCAGTGGTTAGTAAGTCATTCTCGTTAGCACGGTATGTTATTGGATAGACTTTTATACCCATCAAGGCCTTAGGGCACATACTTTTTCCAATCATTAGTTGTTTACATCTGTGGGTGCCAGCAACATCGAAGCATGCTAGGATGGTAACTCTTTCTTTAGATTGTTTAAATCCTGTTGGTTGGTCTTCATTTTCTGTTGATAAGGTTCTTTTAGGGGTACATTAGCAGTATAAAGCTGTTTTATCTGCATTAAACACTTGCTCGGAGGTTGATGTTTTTATCATTTACAGGCTTGGCAAATTCATCGACATGCTTGGCAGCTCCTTTATGCTCTGTGAACCTTTTCTCTCTACTCACTTTACGCATTGAAATTCCATGTTTCTTAAACCTTTGCAACCATCCTTCGCTGGAATCACTCTCATGTACTAATCTAACTTATTTTCCATTAACTGACGAGTCTAATCTACCAAACCAACATCGTCAAATCCATTTGACCAATACTCAATTAGGTTCAGTACTTTTACTAATTTTCATAGTTTTTCTATAAACATTTGCTTCTTTAAATCTCTATCTGCAATAGATTGCAATATTTACTCTCTTTATATCATCCGCAGTCAATTATCCAATACCATACGTATCACACAGTTTTCGGCACTGTGTGGTCACATTTTTTCAGCATTTCTGCTTTTTGGTGAGTTGATATCAACTGATGTTTACGTTTGATAACACCATGAACACTTGCATTTTGCTTGGAAGCCAAAACTAGGGTTAAATGTAATCAAAATAAGCTAGGAATTGAACAAAATTGATGTGTAAACTATGAAATGTTTGAGCACTTCACACTAGTTCGGCAATTGCTGGAAATTTGAATGCCTGCTTGTAATTATGTCTGGCTTAAAAAAGGTGCTGGACGATCAGTTGCCGGAAAATCAACGTTGTACCCGTGATGATATTTGCAAGGTTAACCGGTAATTCCTCAGTTAAATAGCTTCTAATAACATGAATCAAATTTATTTTGTCTTTTGTACCTGTTAGTTAGATAGAAGATAAAATGTATTGATAACTACAAGAGAATATATACAAGGCGGGATCGAGGATTTTGAGCAGGAGGAAGGGGTTTCAATCTTTTTTTTTTTTTTAACTCCATCTCTTGAATTAGACAATGGATAGAATCAATTTTTATTTTCAAGGTTAGTTTATGATTACTTAGCAATAATTGCTTTTCTAAATAGAACTACTTTATCTGGATATCTAAAAAATGTTTGAAATTATGCTTTGGCCAAGCAGAGGATGTCCAGACACCTCTGACCCCCGTCTGGATCTGCACCTGACATAAAAGGACCATGTTAGTTTGAGACCATTGTTTTATCAATCCAAAGCAAATCTTTTTCTGACATTTTGCCAAAGATTGTCCTAAATCAGTGCAATGGATTCTAGTAATGGATATTCTCTTTTGACATCAGGTAATGCCACCATCCCCTTCAATTAAAATAGTGAGGCTGTGTCTTGGGAATGGATCCCTGATGATAAGGCAGGTCAAACTTTACAAACCTTACTTAAGAGTTAAAGTTACAAAGACTTATATTCTCAGAACTTGATAAATCCATTGGAAAGAGGCATCTATTTGCATCTATTTTAATAAAAGACAGGCTTTGACTTATTTAGAACACTTTGAATGTCTGAATAGAAAATGCAAGAAAACTAAAAAGCACTCAGAGAGTGTATACCTCTGCTAATGTCATTGATCTTCCCCCAAATTTAATAACTTCTTCTATAGCCCATTATCAAATCTTCCACAAAGTTTCATTGAAATTCATTGTGGACTTATGGTGATATAGTGTGAACAGACATAATTTTTGGTGATGTTATATGGTATGCATATATAACTACAACATAGAGGTAGTTATTCATAGATCTGCTCCAAAATTGATTCATCCTTTTTTTGTAGCCTATTGTCCACCCTCCCATGAAATTTCATAGAAATTCATCGAGAACTTTTGGAGATATCATGTGGACAGACAGGAGCATTTAAATAAATGTATGAAAAAAAAACAGGAAAATATCTCTCACTCGGAATCCATTTAATCACCTCTACCTTACCTTATAACCCATCCTAACATGAAATCCATTCAGTACTTTCGGAGATATGGTGTGGACAGATGGTGAGAACCAACCAAAAACATATACTTGTTTGGCAGAGATTGTATATATATATATATGTATATATATTAACATCATCAAAATAACTTGTAAGGTGCCAAGCTGGATATTTATGTGCCTCTAACAAAATGGACATATTTCTTAGCAATCAATCATTTACGATAAACAGGAAAGGAGTTTCCCAACTTTTCATAATGCCCTCAAGTAGCAAGTGGAGATTCCATGTTGTCTCGGTGATTCAAGAGTACCTTCAACTTTAGCTATAACTTGTGGCACTAAAATATATAAAGGAGAATTTTATTACAGTAGTAAATGCGAAATGAAGATCCTCAATCAACTGGATGTTACAGATTAAAGTTAGTGGTATCAGTAACGGAATTTGTTCTTACACGAGATCAAATACTTATAACTCTCATTTTCACCAGGAATTTCTCAATCATTTTTTGGAACAAAGAAATATATAAATAACACTGCCTTTTCATTGGTATTTACTAAGCTTAATTCAAGTCTGGCAAAGGGCATGAGCGTATGGGAACTCTTTCGTTAAGAGCTGGGGAAGGCTTGATTTTTCTCAAAATTTTGCTTGGTTTGCCTGAACGAGTTTTATATGTTTTTCCCAAGTTTCAGGAGACACTTGTCCCTCAGCTCAAAATCATCTTATGACTTATATCCTCAGATAAATCCATTGGAAAGAGGCATCTATTTGCATCTAGTTTAATATAAGACTGGCTTTGACTTATTTAGAACACTTTTAATGTCTGAATAGAAAATGCAAGAAAAGTAAAAAGCACTCAGAGAGTGTATACCTCTGCCAATGTCATTGATTTTCCCAAAAATTTGATAACTTCTTCAATAGCCCATTATCAAATCTTCTACAAAATTTCATGAATGAGTTTTATATGATTTTCCCAAGTTTCAGGCGACATGTGTCCCTCAGCTCAAAATCATCTTGTGGCTCAGATTTCTGATTCACTTGATCCGACCGAACCCAACTGTCACTTCCAGAACGATTGTTTTTGCCCATCTCCTACTTATTTACTTATGGTCTACTTCTTGCTTTGTATCTAATTTCTTTCAGCCAGCCAAAATATTGATGCTAGCTGAGTCTTACTGTTTGTTAACACAATCAGAGCTGTAGTTGGCTCATCTCTACACAAGTATCATTCAGGCTAGCAGAGTAATTTGAGCCTTAGTAGACCAATAATGTATATGCTTGCTGACAGGTCCAGAAGCTACCTGACTGTTAGATCAGATGGGTGGGTGGAACATGCACGCACACACATATACACACACACACATACATACACTCACATACACACACACATGCACATATATATATACATTCTCTCTTCTTACTCTCACTGATTTTTAAAATACGACTAAGGCAAACTCACACCTGGAAAAAAGCACTGTTAGATCCTACTCCGTTCATCCACTTATAAAATATTCAGTACGCCAGAAAACAAAAACAAGTAGATACTAAATAAATGACAATATTTTAAGGCATTATGATATAGTTTTGTGCGATTATGCTTTGAGTGTAATAACCTGTTGTTACAAATGTATTATACCTGTGTATTCATTTATCAAGGACATGTGTTTTGTATAAGAATAGAATTACTGTAATATAAAAATAATGACAGTGCCAGAATAAGGCATAGATTCTATGGGCTGCAGCCTATGGGTCTCCGCTAACACTACAGAATCACTTGTGTTCAATGATAAATAATACGACCAGAGTTTCTCCAAGATGAAGCATGAAAAATGTACAAGGATTGAGAATGAGAAAAAAACATCCAAATGAATTAGGTATCATGACATCTGAAAATGATGTTCTCAAGAACTTTCGAATTACTGATGTTATGGAGAAATGTTTTTGCATGATATGCCAATCAAATGTTTGAATTTTGATTGTTCTTAGTCTTGTAAAAATAGATTTAATTTTTGTTTGAATTTTCACTCCTTTTGAAAATAATACTGTGGGCTCCTTAGTATCCATAGCAAAGTGGCCTACATAGTCTTGAACAGGCACTGAAAGATGCTAGTTGCATACACTACCATGTTTACGTATGACAAACATATCCTTAATGAGAATAATAGCAATAATCTGGTTGCTATAAAGTTAGCAGTCAACAGTCATAATCAGAATCAAAGTGAACGTAATTATTTTTGGTGAATCGATGGCGTCTCTTTTTCTGTAATATCACTGTCCTTCAGTTTATAATGGATACATCAGTCATTTTTCTGATTTATAAGGAGAATGGATTAGTATTCTCATCCACTCATTTTTCTTTGTATAGCATCACGGCAGAAAAAAATGACAAGGCTATGATCGAGATGACTGATGATGGGCTGATGATGGAATGGAGCATTTGATTGATGCCTCTTCCTGCAGTATTAGTGTCAAAGCGATATAAGTAGTCTCCGCTTGAATTTGCAGGTACTGTTTGCTGAGCTGATATTCATTGTACTACTTCTCATTTTTCATGCACACACACGCATGTGATTGCAAATCAATAAATCAGTAATCTAATACTGTTATTAGCTGAACTTTTATCTGGAATTTCCTCTGTATACTGTTTGATCTATATGATCAGGGAAAAATTGGGAATAATTTGTTTTCCAATGTTTGAATACTTTGGTGTTTGGTGTTTGTTGACTTGATAAAAGCCCAAATTATGGTTGAAAGCATTTGACCAATTGGACAATATTTACAATCATTGGATCCAGACATGCATTCTCTTGTATGTAAACAAGGAAAGTTGACAAAAAAAATTCCATGTCTCTTATTAATTAAACTTGTATAGCATGTGCCAAATTATTACTCAAAGCGTTATGTTATTGCAAGTTTAGTTTCATGAAAGGTAGAGAAAAATAATTGGCAAGACTGACCTCTGTCATCATAGCCAGATATTCTCTGCACGAGTGAACAAATGGGAACCATTTTTGTAATAGCCTTGCATTTTGAAAGTGCTAAATTATCAGATCAACACTGCCACATTAATAAATTATAGATCATATAAAGCTGAAGAGAATTTTATTGTCACACAGTTTGGTAAAGGCAGTACAAACAACCCTGGAAATAGCAAAAGATGTTCAAAAGGGACCATCAAACAGAGAAGAGATACCTTGAAAACTTTTTGAGATTTTGAGTGGACAGACATTGTTCCAACCCAAAATTTAATCAGATTTTCCATCCACTCTTCCACAAAATTTCATTGAAATTCATTGAGAACTTTTGGAAGTATTGTGTGGACAGTCATGGGCAAATATATAAATATATGATAGAAAAAAAAAGGACGAGTATATCTCGATATCTTGTGGACGGACAAATGGAAAGACAATCCCAACTAAATACTTCTACCTCTCCCACTTTGTTGGCAGAGGTTACCAACTTTTGGTAATTGAATGCTTTCCTTGTGAGAGTGGGTCAATAAGTCCATAGTATGACACGTATCTAGGAGCAGAATTTTTATCTGAATTTTTCTCTGCATAATGATCAATATATGTGATTGATATTTCATATATTTTGCAGTTTTACTAATATTTTTCTGTTTTGTTTAAATATTATGTTTACGAAATATTGTTACTATCATTGTTTTTTGGTTTCATCTTTTCATCGTTGATATTTTATTCTGAGAGCTTTTTGTCTTTGGCAATTCAGACAAAAGATGACAATGTCATTCAATATTGAATAGAAGACTTCATGGCACATGCACAGATATATGACAAGGTTCGACATCATCGTCATCCCTACTACTGCTATAACAATACAAATTATTATTTCTAATCTCCACTATATGATGCAAGAAAGAAAATTTTTGAAGCATTGGTATATATGCTATTTAATAAGATACATAAATAAAACAGGTTAGTTCTTTTCCAGCTTAATCATTTAATCACAGTACTCCCCTGTAATCAAAGCTGTTAAATGATCATGAGCAAGTTATTCGAGTGGGCCATACAGAAAGTGCAATCTGTCCTGATTGGTATAAATAAGATATGTAGATTTTCCTTTGCATAAAAACGACTTATCCAAAGAGACAAATGGAGAGATGCCAGAAAGCATGAAAGAAAAGCAAATGACAACCAGCAGGCAATCTGCATGTACAAATATGTGCACATAGATTTCAATGCTGTGCAAACATGTCTTCCATTACTATTATGATAACCATCCTGAATTCTGTGTACAGAAATAAAATACTTTTTACGTATTCTGAATTGTCCTACAATTATACCGAATGACATAGATCTTCGTATCTGCTGATAGCTAAGTAAGCTATCATCACTATCATCTGATACCGATCATGCAGTTTTAGAGATGAGTTTTTTTCTTTCTACCCAAATGCTCAAGGCAGCCACATCATTTATTAATATCGAGGTAATTACTGGTGGCTATAGAAGCTTTATTAGCCTTGACAAAATTTATTTACTTTGCAAGACCTTGATACTATTGTACTGAGTAAAGGGTGTATCAGTTTCGTCTGATCAACAGGTTTAATCCGATGACAAAAGAAAGCTGGACATCCAAAATGCTACGGAAAGTTGAATATTCTCCAGATCTTTTACAGTTTGAAATCATCATTTTGTGAGGAAATATTAGTCAGTTTGTTGCACATGTTGGAGGTCAACTATATTTACCTAGGACGACGAATCTCCATGAGATCCTCAAAAGAGGATGAAATAAAGCAAAGAATCACTCTGGGATGGCAAGCCTTCAGCAGAGTAAGCTCAACTTAAAAAAATCAGATGATCCCAATAATCCTAAAAAGATGAGTATACAACCAATATATTCTCTCGATAGTCACTTATGGAGCTGAAACATGGAACCTAACCAAGAGACAGACCTACAAACTGAGAAGCATGCAACATGCGCATGAAAGAATCATGCTCAGCCTTACATGGAGATATCACAAGACAGCATATTATATAAGGAAGAAAACAAGAGTCCTTAACATTATAGAAACTATTAAGAAACTGAAATGGCAATGAGCAGGCCATGTTGCGAGAATGAAAGACAACCAATTGACATCATATCTCACAACGTGGATCCCTAGAGATCACATGAGATACTGAGGCCAACAGAACACTAGATGGAGAGATGAACTTGACAGATTCAGGAAATACTGGCCCCGCAACGCCCATGATAGAGAAGTGTGGCGAATCCTGCGGAAAGTCTGTGTCCAACGACGGACATTAAAAGACTGATGATGAGTTTCCCTCTAATGTGCAATGTTCTATGTATCAGATGGTCAAATATGAAATGTTTTTTGAATTGTAAGATGAAGGATGATGAAAACTACAAAAACTGTTTAGAATTAATCAAAACTCCTTAGAACCACTAACTTTTTTCTAATGATATTCTACTCATACAAGGAAGCGCAGGAGGCCTAATGGTTAACATCACAGAGAATGGGATCAGCAAACCGAATTAAAACTTTGGCTGGGTCAGTTCATACTCACATCACACTAATGCCCTAAGAAAAGGCATGAATCCAATTCTCGCCCCAGCTATGGGTAGATAGTAGGGCAATAGGAACCTTTTGACAATCCAAGCCACGTAAAATGCATACAAATGCTACAACCAGTGATTGGGTTTCCATGGATTGTTTGCAAAATGAAGAAAATAATTATCATCTCATGTTGTACGGCACAGGAAGCAGCTTCGGTTTGCTTCCTAATGATAATATTACATCTCTGTACAATTCTTTGGGTTAAGTGGTCACAAATTCAGTAAACACTCAAATAATGGCTTACCAATTACTGAACCTTTATCACAAATATGAATTTCAAAATGTTTAAAAAGATGATGATCTGTCAAAGAAATGTTAGATGAATATGGAGGATGCTCAAGACTGCTCATTTACATACAGTCACCTGATGCATATAGAGTCTGACACTGTGGAACTTCTCATTCAGTTCATGTGGGACCGATTTTTTCAACTTTTCAATTTTTCTAGAATGTCATGATATAGTTGTTGTTAGAGTCTCAAAGTCCCCAGAAAGTGCTTCTGTTGTTCATCGGTCTTGACCACTGCTGTTGACAATTCTCGATCATTAGGAACAGTTTTGGGCCTTCCCGTAGTAGTTGTCACTCCACTTTATTGATGTTATCAGCAGCTTGAGCAGCATTGTCCTAATTTGAAATCGTACTTGAAAATTTGTCTATCTTCTCAAGTAGATGCCGTTGACGTTAAGGAATCAAAAATCTCCAATGATAGAGAATATATCTTTGTTTACATAACATTAACATTGGTAGATCTTTGTCTTCAAGTATTATTCTCTATGGTAAAGAAAAGACAATCCCTGTATAGGCACCTGAAAAAATGATACAATATAGATGACTCAATGGCTTTAAACAACTATAGACATTGAACATATTTTGTATATGTTAAGAATTATTACAACCGGAAAAATTTCGTATGAACTGATGTGCCAGAAAACTATATCCATGAAAGAATTTTGATAAGTTCCATCTATTGGCTGTGCTATGGTTAAACTCTCTTGCTTCATCAAAATCTAAAAGTAAACACAACAGAATTCATTTTTCCATACAATATTATAAAAAAAACTAAGTGTCTCATCTCAACTCTTTGATTAATAGTTCCTGAAAATTTGATTTGCTAACTTTTGCAGAACACATCTACCTGATTTGGGCTTTACAGGTGGGAGTGAATTTTTCATCAGTTTTTGTGCATGTCAGTGTGTCCATGTTATTTGTACATGACATCACTTGTTTGTCTTCTGGTCATTGTCCTCCATCATTGTCACATACAAAAATAAAGTTGACATTCAATGATAAGACTTTGACTTAAGAAAGGAAGAAAAAGCTTACTCAACCTAATGGTTGATCCACCATTGACCTTGAAAGCAAGGTGAAAAAAAAAATGTTTCACTCCAAGTTGGATTCTATCCAAAAATCTACTGATGACTACCGAAACACAACTAAAAATTTGAATTTATTTGTAACTATAAAAAAAATTTTCAGACAAATACCTCGAAATCGTGGATGAACATCTGCCCTTTTGAAACTCTTATGACTTTATGTTATTTATGGGTTCTATTATTATATAAACTACTTAATGATATCCTTAATAGCACGGTAATTTCACCAAGAAAGAATATAGATAGATTATGCATACTTGTTATTATATAAAAATATTATTTTTTCATAACAGAAATTCAATATTCACAAAAAAAAATTCAGAAAACTTGGAAACGTGAATTGATATGATATTATGTCACATAATCACTCTTTCTTTTTCACTCTCCCTCTCTTATTCATATCTTAGATTCAGACATCTTAAATTCCTGGTGTATCTGATGGCAATAATAAAGTCATCTGTCGGAAATTCAAGTTGATAATCCTGCTAATGATTCTACTATTATACATTGAAGAGAAAACATTAGAAAACATGGTGCCAAACAAGCAAAAGAAGCAAAAAAGTTTGATCTTCTGCTAGCCATAAGGCTCTTGTAGCTCAAGTAGTGGAGCAGCAGGTATGAAAAATAAGCCCCCCCCCCAATGCAAAAGGGATACGGGATCATGTCTTACTGAGAGTTTATTTTTTATTTCCAATCTGCACCATTCGCTTGCTGCTGTAGACCGATAGCAGAGCAACTAAAATTAAGATGAAAGAAATAATCATCCAAAATTAATAATGCTTCACTATTTATATCAAACAGTGCATGCATTACACGACAAAGCAAGATTGAGTTTCATTTTATAGGAATAGATGAACAAAGGTTCCTCTCTTTCTTAGTCATCCTGCATTAATGAGCGGGTAAACATATTGTAGGGCCGATCTATCATATACTCAATGGTAGGTGGGCAATAAATAGAACTTAATGAGACGGGATGATTATTATCTCAATAAATATCTGAAGGCCCAGTAGAAACAGCAAGGGAACTGACAGGAAAGAGAAATAAGAGACAAAAAATAAAGCAGTTTTCATGCTTGGTATATGCACAATGTAGTAATATGCGTGAAAATCTTTCTCTCATGCATGGTTGTAAATAATACTACAGTAAAATACTAATTTCACTCTGCCTTTGTGATATATTTTTGTCCAAATAGAAACGTTACATTCCTTTTCTATATTTGCATTCAATTTTTTTTATTTATCAATGAACAAAAATAGTAGTCCATTGAATACAACACCTTGATCGTCCAAAGTACTCAAGCTTTTGCAGATCTGACTCCACCCTGCCTTTGCTTTTCAGGTACAAAGATGAAATCAGTACATGACACAACATAGATCAATGTTACTGATTGGTCAGCTGTGATCTTGGATCATTGGATTTCTGAACATAGCCTGTATTGCAAATTAATGTCAATTTCTTGTTCCTATATTTGATCTATAGAAGTCATAATCTCAATATAAAATAATAGTTTTGCAATTGATAATTATAAGTATATAATGAGAAAAATGAAACACATGGGAACCTAATGTTCTTTAGGGAAATAAGTCAGTTTTCCTTCTAAAAATACATTGTTCTTATTCATATATCAATAATGGCAGATTTCCAGGGTTTTAGATTCAGCTGGTTTTATTACATTACTAATCTATTTTGCAAACATTAACAATGAAATTAAAGCTTTCTATTATGTTCTCACAAACTTATGCCTGCAACTTATCTCAATGTTACATGTATATCAATTACAATAATAGTATTAATATCCTGCAGGTTGGATTACAAAACATATTTATTTATTAGAAAACCTTATCACTATAACTGTGGGTGGTCTCAACCATTTATCTTTTGGTTCTTCTCATATATACTTGATTTTTAATTTTGTTTGTTAGGATAACAAGCATTAAAGAAACCAATGATAGGTTTATAGATATTTACCATGCTTCACTTTGTAAATATCTAGTGTGTAGAATCAAATGAGAAATGGACTCATTACAATGGTGAATTCCTTGTCAGCTTGCAAACCATCAGTCAATAGCAAGAACTCTGAATATTTTCTGAGCTTAGTTTAGTCTAGCCCATGACTATTACACTGGGCACTAAACATGGATTCAGTTTACCACATTAGTAAATAGTCCAAGATTAGATTGCTAACCATCACTCTATGGTATGCAGTCTTTAAGCCATTGAAAGAACAGTCAGGATTACCTCAATTCAACAAAAAACAAGTATCTTTTACTGACAGTAATGCCACTCTAAATGGTATTCCTTCAGGGACTCATAGTTTATCGAAGCAGTCTAACTCAAACCAAATTTCTCACTGTAAATTTTTCTCAAGAATATTGTACTTGTGGCTGCATTTGGATATTTTTTGATTACTCCCTTGTGTAACATGCAAAAAAGATGGTTTGGAATGGAAAAGATATTTAAATCTTGAAATCAGGAACCGTTTGAAACTGCTCCAAACCATAGAGGAATTCTTCAATGGATAGTTTAAAAAATAGAACTCTTTTGCGAATTGGATCAAAAGAAAAAATTTTTTTAAATTACTTAAAAGTGCTTCGTATATAGTTTTATTACTCAGCTGAGAAAAGTAACCTTAAAATAAATTCATACTATTGACATGAGTAATGAATCCACTGTTATTCATTCTTTCATATTTGTTTTATAAATCAAAGAAGGTGTATACAACCTACTAGTAATTATATCAAGGCTAAAATTTTGAACCAATCATATAAAATAATTTTTTGGTAGTTAATTGTATATTAAAAGATAATTTACTCAATAATTTGCACTACATGCACCCACCAGAGATTCTATCATGATTTCAGAAATAATTTAATATGATCCCAATATAACCATTCTCTCTATTGGGGTTGTGATGTACAAGTTATCATTCTGCAAAATGGATGATAGTCACAGCAAGTCAAAAATAAGAGCAAGTAAGTCTGTATGTTGAGGTAGTGATAACTATCCTTTAGATACACATTTTTCTCCTCAATTACAATTTACCATGTTTTTTTATATCCATATTGCACTCCTGGGATCAAAAAGGTGTGTGCTGAATATCAGCTTAATCCATCTCATACTATTGCTGTCTAGACCAGCCCTTCTCAAGTGGAGCTACCCAGAAACTCTAGGGCTCTGTGAAAGGTCACCGGGGGTTCAGCAATGTATAGTTATGAAAATGATGTATGGGAATAATACAAACGCATCGCTTATAGGGATTTATATACACCACATGCTGCTTGAGTAGAATGTCAGCAGTTTGCATAAGTACTTAATTTGATGAAAAAGAAAAGGAATAGATAAATTTCATGAATTGTAAGCTATGCTTATCAGCCATCTTTACTTCAACAAGAAACTGACAAGTATTTTTTAGAGACATACCAATTGTGTAGAAGAGGCTACAGACAGAGAAAGTGTAGCCTAATAAGTTCATCAAAATGAACAGATTTATGGCCAAAATATCGATTACTACACACCAGAACAAACATTTTTAGATCTTTATATCTGTAAATAATTGCCCCACTGACACGCTGTGAACAGTATGTATAATTTTCTCATGCATGGGCTCCTCGAGACATGGAAATTATACCTAGGTTTCCGTCTGGATGAAAAGACACACATGATCTTTTTTTAAGAAATCATTTGTTGTTTGAGTTAATGTTAGCCAATGTTGATTGTTAAAAAAATACCAAGATGGAGGTCATCGTGCATTGCCTATGCTTTCATGCTTATCATATGTTTTTATGTACTTGATTGTTACTGCAGAAAACTCAACCTTGAACTTCTTAATGAATAAATTCAGTGTTTTAATCCATTGACAGAGCAGTAGCAATGAATTGATTTGGTCATTGTCAGTGAGCTGTTATGTGTAACCTTACACAAGTCATCAATGATTGAATGACGAAGGCGGAATTACAGATTATGTATTAATTAAATTGTACGTATTAGATCCATGTGATTTATGGAAGAATTCAACATTACCACAAATTTTTTATACATTACGAATATGCAAGAAATAAAGGCTGAACTTCAGTCTGTGAAGATATATAACAAATCTCACAGTGCTAAGTGGCTAGTGGTGGCCTTGCTTTATCTTTTGTCTGGTATCCCAAATGTTTGAGAGTATTATTCATCTAGTCTTCATCTTTGCAATACAAACTTGAAGTGTCTTGAACAAGCTTCTTTTAGGCACATCTATATTCTAAACCTGCTTCCTATACATGAGTGTTCTCAAAGACTATCCAGTGTCTTTTCAGTGACATGAGCTCACCACTACTCTTGCTACTACTGTTGGTCTGCAAATTGACAATCATGCATAGATATAATCATGGCTTGGGTTTGTATGGGGAGATTTGGGTGGTTTTTCCATGTCTGTTGTAGTCTCTAGCGAGTAGTGGCTAGCGAGATCGGTGCATGAGGGGTAAGCCTTTCTACAATGGTTGCCGAAGGAAGTTTGGTTGAAGTAGGGAGCTCCCATCTTGTGATCCTGCCTCTTTTCATCTGCTTTACTCTGTGCATGGTTCCAGCTTAGGAGAATGCTTCGTAGACCTTGGGTTGCCATTCATTTCTGCCAGGTGAGGGACTTCTCCAGGGGATCCATGTATATCTTCTGTGGGGTCCTGTTTTGCACTGGCCATGGACTAAATCTCTGAAGGGGAGGATCTTTGAGAGCCAACGATCATCCATCCTTGCCACGTGGTCTGCCCATTGCAGCTGGGTCCTTTGTAGGATATGCCACACCATTTATAGCATATTCAAAGTGCACTGGACTGCACTCATACATAGGGAAGGAATAAAGCCCCAAACTATCTCCCATTCCTTCTGTATATCATGTGGTATATCATGTGGTATATCATGTGGTCACTCTTTTTAAATGGTAAGTGAGCATGATAACATGTAAAAAGTCATGGTTGTTATGTTTCCTTACAATTACAAATGCTTGAACAAAGTTCAAATAATAAGTGGATAATTTCTTTACGTCTACATTTTAAAGAATTTAGTGGTAAAAGAACCAAAAAATCAATTAAGTTTGAAAAAAATGTTTTCAAAATTTGATCACGAGCCATATTTTTTCATCAGTTTTTGTAACTATATTAGGAGTTTGCAAAATTCAAATTAAAAAAAATTGAACTCATATTCCAATTGATAAAATCTAATCAGAATCAGGAATTTGAAAAACTATTGCTCTTTAGTCTTCAAAATCTTTGGCTTTTACAGAGTAAGATTGGATGTCTGGAAAAAATTTAGGTTCAATCCATTTTTTTTTAATGACACCAAATCGTAAGAATACACTCGATATTTTGTCATTGATAGCTATAACATTATATACAAAATTACAAACAAACACCTGATTTGACTTTGAGCTGATAGCAACAGTCTCATATATAAATAAGCCCCAAAATGGGTCAGTTTTTTTCTTGACTAATTTAGAACATTCTGCTGAAAGGAAAACATCTGAAAGAAGTGAGGAAGAAATTCCGAGAAATATTTTTGGGATTCTCTTTCATGATGTATTTATTTTGTTTGGATCACAGCCATGGCATTTTTTATTTGGTAATTTTAACTTTTTTCATAAGCCCCCACATTTTTCTGTTCCAGAAGTTGAAATAGTAACATAATCTGTTCACTGACAGTATTAGTGTAGTACATGCTGTAAAGAAGCAGAAAGGATATTGTCTATTGAGATTCTTTGGAATTAATTTTTTTATTGCTCTTTTACGAGACATTTTGTAATAAAACTAAATTGAGGGATTACGTAAGTATAAATGTAAATAAGACAGCTTTTTTTTTATCATCGTACATTTTTTTACGCGTCACAAAAATATTTTCTAAAAATCTAAACTGAGAACTGAATATATAAAACAGGTTTGAGGATGTGATAGCTATCAATCTTGCACTTTTATCCGACTGATTCCTTATAAATGAAAAGTTATGCAATAAAATTAACTTTCAATGATATAAAACATGGAACCTAACCAAAAGATTAACCCTCAAACTGAGAACCATGCAACGGGTACAAGAGAGAATCATGCTCAACATCACATGGAGAGATTGCAAAACAGTATATTAGAAAAAAAAACCAGGAGTCAGGGATATCATGGAATCCATTAAAAACTCAAATGGCAATAGGCTGGTCACGTTGCAATAATGTCAGACAATTGATGGACATTACAACTCACAATGTGGATCCCCAGAGATCATATGCGCAAGTGTGGCTGGCAAAATATTAGATGGTGTCACAAACTAGACAGGTTCAGAATGCATTGGCTCCATGACGTCCATGATAGAGATATCTGGCGAATCCTGGAGGAGGTCTACGTTCAACCTCGGATGCTAAAAGGCTGCTGATGATGAATAGCAGGTACATTAGCATTTTCATTACAATCTATTCAAGCAAACATCATGATATTGGAAATTAAAAATAGTTTGTAAAGAGACAAACTCATATACCCTATCCTCAGAGTCAATCTTTCAGGAATGTTAGCATAACCATTTTGGTCATAGAGGCCTTGATTATCAATCTCCCAAGGTGGGGTATTTGAGTTCAAGTCTTGTCAGAAGTTACTTACCGATTTTGCTCTGTTTGCTATAATGGTTGAAGAGTGCATCAACTCCAAGTGCCATGAAAAAAAAATGCAACAATAATAAGATGGAATAAAACCTGTCTTAAGATAATTATGAGAACGCTAAAACTAAAAAAATTTCAGAGGCTGACTCAATACATTTGGATACTGATAAAATCTATGATATTCTTAAGGGTTCACAGAGAAAAAGATAATGCAAAGCCATTGCTAGAGTAATCATTTTTTTTACTTTGAAAAGTATTTGTTCATCCTTGTTATATTATAAGTGACCTTTTGATACATGATGAGGATTTTCAAAGCAGTTATTTTTTTGTTAAGATTTGTTCTATCAATGGCAAGATAAAACATAACAAAAACCAGATGCCTTGGTTGTAGGCAGTGTTCTCTCTTAGCTGCGTGACTGCTTACAAGACAAAAATTATCTCTCGCTAAGAAATTTTGATGCCATGATCGAATTTTAAAAGTTTCAGATAATTAAAAAAAAGATTCTATGATAAAAATACAAAGCCAAACAAGCAGTAATCATATCACTCTTATTTTGTTGCTTTCTCCTTCAGCTGTTTTATTGGATGGAGATGGTCCATGGTCGAGTAGCTTCTTCAAAATCCAGCCTGTTCCCGTGGTTGGTTTTTATCTAGTGTTTTAGTGATCTGGTTGGTGATGATTTTTGTAAACAGTTCATAAATGCTGTTGGGTAGGCTTATAGGCCTACAGTTGTTGAAGTCTTTGGGGTTTCTTTTTTTATATAGAAGCATTATGATTGCCATGTTCCATTCTTCTGGGACTATTCTGTCTTTTAGTAGCCTTATCTAATTGTAAGTTTATCCTAAAATCATAATGTTTACAAATTGGTGCAAAAATTTTGTTTCTAGGCTGTCTACCTTGAAATCATTTTTGTTAATGAATATAAAATGAGGATAAATCAATACATCAAGTTAATCATTTCCTTTGTTGTATGCCTTATACAACTTGTTATAAGTAACTGACCTTTTGTTTTATAAACTTTAGATGAGAAATCAATAATTATCTTTAAAGTAAAAAAATATTTCCTGCATACTCCTCTTCAGTTGCTCACAGGCTTTATGGTATCACACAGACCATGAAAAATATCAGAGGGAACATTGGTTGAGGATGAGAAGACAGTAGAATAGAGAAATAAAGAAAAAAGAGTTCAAGCCCAGCACATTCTCTTTGTTTATTTTTTGCATCCATTTCAAAATCTTCCTCTTTAAATAAAATCTATAATTGTTGAAACTCTTGACCAACCACAAACTAATGCCGTATTTTTTAATTTCTTTTTTCTTTCATGTTTTCATAATGTCAGTTGACCATTGTCCTAATGATATCTGTGCCTATGTGGTGACTTGCATAGCAGCCTGTGCCTGAATGTTTTTTCTTCAAGTGAAAGGGACAATCATACTCTCACTCTGACTTTCAGGATTTTTTTCTCAAAATTTGATTTCATTTAATCTCATCAATAGTTTCTAAAAGGCGATGAAAATATAAAGTATAAAAATATATTTATAATGACTGACAAGAAAATCAACTGAATTATTGTATTTTACAAACGTTTTACATTGATGGTGATTCCAAGGATTAATCATATGAAGCAATATTTGATTTGAGACATGTTATAGAATTAGTATTTACTTGATCTCAATTGGTCTTGCAACATTATAAATGGTCAGGAATTAGAACAATGCGGTTTAGAAAAAAGTGTTTTACTTATACATCAAGCATAATCAATCAAAGACAAAGAAATTGTATGTTTGTGAAATTATGATATTTTGACAATTTTAGAGTGTAGTAGTTTTTCAACTTAGTAGGGGTTAGAAGTATCTCATTGGATTCTCAGTATTACCAACAGATGTATAAAATTTGTTGACAGATGTGCCTGATATTGTAACATCTATTTATATTAACACAGTAATTGACAAAATGATTAACTGTCATCATTTTATAGATGCAAATAAGAACCCTAGATTTTTGTCGGGTAAATCAGTCGGAAAAAGACAGAACTCTTATTCCATAATCAAGTACAACTTGTATTTTATAACCAATCTTAATTAACTTCATATACACTGAATTTTGGGAAACCAAATTTGATCATTTCTACTTATAATTTGTGTATTCTCAGTCACAAAATAAGGTTAGACCCACAGTATCATCTTTTTCTTTGGTGTGTTTTGGATTGGAGGGTAGTTAATGCAGTGAATAAAATAAGAGGCTAAAATGTTTACTTCTATCTACTCTCTTGGCAGCCATTGCTTCAATGCACTGTGTATCCATACCTCGGATGTACGTAAATGTCATGACAGTTTAGAATTTTAAATTATAAATAAATATCTAACCAAATAACATAACCAAAGCAACTTCGATAAACATGATAAATATGGGATACTGCTTGTTGCTTTAAGTTATTCCATATTTTGCTCATCTTTCAACTGATGTTTACCAAAGATCAAAATTCGGATTAGTATCATTCATTCTCTAGAGGAAACCCAGAAATGAATGCCAGGAATGAGTGCCATCACTTATTTCAGCTATTCCTGACATGAACAATGGGCACTGAGCCAGTGCCTTACAGTTGTGAGTGAAAACCAAGAACTTATTTTGAATTGCTAAAGGAAAATAAATACAACTGAGGCGAGCTTTGCATATTAGATGAATGGAGGTGAAAAACATGTTAAAAATGCATCATTGTAAAACTTAATTTTTGTTCCAGAATTTGAACTGAAGTCCACCAATGCCAGTCTCTATATACATCAACTCTTGCATAACCCACCTTGGCACTATTAATGGAGGATGACGTCATTTTGGATGTCTGTGATGTTAACCATGTTTTATTTTTATTTTTTTTTGGTGGGGGTGGTTATCTTAATAAAAATAACCTTGTCTCTAAGTGTGAGATCTCCAGGGAATCTTTTCAAATACCCAGAACTTGGAGGAAATATTCATTTGATAGCAGAGAAAGCTCAAAAAAGAGCCAAATATTGAATAATCAGGTCTTTGTATCAGTTTATCATTGAGCACCTGCCATGGTGTGATAGTTATCAATTTCATAGAGCAATTTACTTGTAATTTCTATCTGATTATCTGAAATGAGGAACTATCATTATCATTCACTGATTTATTTGAGCAGTTGTCCTTATCTTGGTTGTTATAGTCACAGCGTTTCAGCTGTTATAACCTCTGTCCTTTTTCAGGTACCTGTCATATTCAGTAACATTCTTTGAATTTCAAACCGAACCATTTATTCAATCCACACATTCAACAGTCGATATGGCATCACAAGTATGATTTAGCAGGAGAATTAACTAATATGAGATATTTTTGGATGGAGACCAAAATGTGAACAGTCAACTCCTGTGGATTGAATAAAGAATTTGGTATGAAATTTTGAGAATGTTCTTCATTATAACAGTCACCTGAACAAGGCCAGAAGGTACAATGAAACATTGTGACTATAACAATCAAGATGAGGATCATCATCATCATAATCAACCTGTTAGCATCCGTTGTTTGACATAGACCTTCCCCAAGATTTACCAGACCTCTCTATCATGTACATTGTGGAGCCAGTACTTTCTGAATTCATCCAACTTGTCACACCTTCTTACTTTTTGTCAGCCACAGTTTTGCGTATAATCTCACAATGTGAATCGTGATATCCAGCTGTTGACTGACATTCGTGCAACATATCCAGCCCATTGCCATTTGAGTTTTCTAACAGTTCTTATGACGTCTCAGACTCCTGTCTTTTCTCTGATATACTGTGCTGTCTTATGATAGAAATGATTAAATGCATAGAAGAATTCACATATGGACAAATACTGTACAAATATAATATAACAATTTCAATGCATTATATATTACTTTATCTTTGTTGGCCAGTGATTGTCATCTTAGTGTTAGGATCATTGAAATACAAGTTGAGCATCTTCAGTTTTTAGTGGCTGAATTGTTGCCTTATTCAAAATTCTGTTGGGTAAAGAATAATAGAGTGAGCAAGAGATGAAAGTTTCTTTATCAGTCTTCTGAAGGATGGATTTTTTTATCTCACCATCTGTAGTGGGAAAGGTGACAAGACTCAAGTGAAATCTGATATTCAAACTTTCTCCTAATAACTGCTCTAGCACTCTGCTCCCTTCCTTATTCAGTGTGGTTAGATGGTCACTCTTTTATTAGTATTCATGGTCAAAACCTCATAATCACATATATCCATTGATTATATGACCTCGTTACATGCTTTGCTTCCATTGAAAGACACTTAAAGCAGACATTACACATTGATGTGTACCTTCTGAGGTCAAACCACATATTTTAACATGTTAAAATAGGTTTATTTGATTTTTTTAGATAAGGCGTTTTAATCCTTGTATTTGGTTAATTCAAACTCATTTCTTCATCATTCTTTTTTTTTAATCATATTATGTTGACTGCTTTAGTCCGCGGCCTTCTTTGAGTGTCTGTTATGGTTTGGAATATCAAACCTTGTTCTGAGAAGATATAGGCTCCACTTCTCATATATAATCCAGTTCCTTTGCTTATGGGTTAAAGACTTCCATATGCCATGAACTAATATTCACTAAACATTATCTAAACTACAATTCTAACTACCCAAACAATACAAAAAAAGGGATTATTTGCTGCTCATAGAACTGAACAACATACCTGGCAACCCAGGCACATACGAAGGAGTGATGACCAGCATAAAAAAACCCTCAAAGGAACCGACTACCCTATCACCAGCTACGACCACTTGAAGATGCATAGGCTTAGACAACGATTCTTTTTTTAAAAATTATAGCCACTCTACTATACATCAGAGGCATCGTAGAAAAGATCCTGAAGATTTATAGCCAATAAAACACCAGTAGCCCTATTCTATATAGATACTTTACCAAATTGAAATTTCTACTGAAAGAAAACATAACCAAGAACTGTGTGCACAGCATGTTATGCTATTGTAGTAGGAAATATGATAAGATAAGCCTGCTCTGAAAATAAGACTTGAGGAACACTAAAAAGCTGCAATCTGTGGAGACATTTTAAAATCAGACATGGCTGACCATGTGTTGAGGGGAGAAAAGCACATCAAACTTTTAGAAATTTAAACCAAGTTGATAGACAGGGAACAGCTTGAGAGAATAAGAAATTTGAAGAACACTGCAAACAGTGTGCTTAAATCATTTGATCAGCAGACTAAACAGTGGCTGAAATGTCGTGCAAAATAAAACAAAATAAAATCATAACCAACCAAAATACAATGAATAAATGTTCATAGCACATCATCTCCTCTATAATAATCATATAGTAAAAAATGGAAAGTGTCTGTCTCTTAAGAGATACTGCCAATAGAGTATAAATGGTCAGTGAGGAAGTCCCAGTTTCTGTTGCATATTTCAGTTTAGTAATCCTCACAAGTCTCAAATCTGGTTGAGACCAGGACTTGATAAATACAGGTTTTTATGACTATCCCCTTGGCAGGATGCAAGTTAACTGGAGGGATACCTCCACCCTAATCACACAGCTAGGAGTGTACTCAATTAGCTGCTGAATACACCGGGAAGTTTGCGCTAGTGAAGAGTTTTCCATATTCTTCACTTAAATCATGAATCAAACCCTTCCTCATATGAGGCAGACATACCAACCATTACACAATCCAAGCAGACTCTAATTGTTATAACCAAAGTTTTGAATTATAGCATTTTATTATCCCACATATTATTGGGATTAATATCTTCATCTTTTTGTCAACATTTTAGACATGTTCTTCAGCGTTCTTCGAGTGCATGTTGTATATGGTGGTTCAGGAGTAACTTCGTTCTTTTCTTATTTTCATCTCTTCAGCAAGAATGCAAAAGCTTAACATTTTTATGGAACTAAGTATCATATTTGTGCGAGAATATAAAGGCCAAACTGGAAAACATTTTTCATCAGTGGCTTCTGAATACTGAAGGTGAACCTGGGGAAGGCCAAATGACTTATTGCTTGAAACATCAGACAATAAAAATGATGATGCTAGACTGAATAGTGTATGGAATAATAAATATACTTCATCTAAATGTTTCGGGCTACAATAATTTTCTTTTTGTCAGAAGAAGACCTTTCACTGTGACTTCGAAGTTGAAAAAAAAATTCATTTTCTCAATCGGTCCAATTTCTACTCAATCTAACATGTACATTGTAGTCGAAAATGTTTTGGTTCATGTAAATTAAAATGCTTTTTTCACATTTTGCTGCCATTATTCATGAATGGCACAAATACCCAATTTGAATTTTTTTGTGTTTTCATCTTATTTCAGGTTCTGTTAATTTTCTTTAACAAAAGCCTGAAAGTAATGCTATAATCCCTAGAGAAAATGGTTTGATAGAAAAAAGGTTTAGACAGGGTTTTTCTTTTTTCTTTCCAACATTTGATAAAAAATATGTAGAAGAAGGCAAAAAAAAATGCTTTTCCAATGAGTTTATTTATGATTTGTAATACTATTTTGTTTTTGATGTTTTTTCATAGCTTAAACAGCCTGATCCTGAGTTCATTTTTCAAAAGAATATAGTCAGATATTCATGAAAATATATTTCTTCAAAGCACACACACATGCACTCGGATATTCCAAAATGACAGCTGAACCTTTTACATGAAGAATAGGGAAGCCACTTTAAATTAGCATTGCTTTTACCATTGAGCTAAACAGCTGCTGGTATTGCAAAGGCTAAATAACTGCTTTCAACTCGAATTCTCATCTTGTTTATTCTTGGTCTATTTGTCTCCCATTGTTACATGGTAAATATGCTACTCAATTTAGACAACGCAGATAGATTAAACAATTAAAGAAAATGGGGCTGCTGCAGAAATTGAACCTGCCAACAATTCAACCTAGTGATGCTCTAACCATTGAGCTAAACAGCTACCGGTAATGGAAAGGCCAACTAACTGCTCTCAAGCTAGAAGATATAATATAATTGATGATGGAACAGAATCAAATCAAACTTCCTGTTTGTCCTGTGCAGACATTTTATTCATTTGTTTGTCGGGTTAGACGAAACCATAAAAAAATGAGATTGCATAAGTTACAGAAAGGAAGGATTTTCAATAATTGATTTTTCAGTATTTTTTCTGAGTAAAACCTGAAATCAATAATTGATCAACGAGGAATGAGTGCAAAGATGGCTGAACAAGGAGTTTAGGATAATATGCACTTGTAATAAATGATTGTGTATTGATCACAAATCATTTTTTTTCATCCGACTTTCTGCTTGAAAGAGGAATTAGAAATCTTGTTAGTTGGATAATTATCAGACTGGATACAAAAGTGTCATCAAATGTTTAATGGTAACCATAAAAATACAATTAACACTTAGAAAATTTGTATCTGAGTTTTTCTGAATGTGCATAATTAATCATTTTTCACAATTTTAGATAATAACGATAAATTATTTTGCAGATCTAATATTTTGAAATATGTTGAGTACATTTTGTATTCTCATATTCAAACTCAACCTGAGACAAGAGAGAAAGATATTTACTAAATATTTATTGCAAGCTCTTCATGAAACCTTTGACATCATATGTAAGATTTAAAAGTTCAGTACTATTCAAAATGATAGAAAAGGAGTTTTCATCTCATGAAAAATGCATATTTTGATTGAGAGTTTTTAATTTGCAACAAAATTGACACTAAAAGAGTGATTTCTTTCTTTTTTCTTATCACTATTATTTTTTATCAAAACCAGATTTCATCTCATTTGGTGAATTTTTCTTATTTCCAGATTGGCTGGACTTTTTTTTCAATCTATTTTTATAAATTAAAAAGCTCATAATATACTTTCATGAAAATATTTTAATTTACTTCAATTTTTTACTGAATCCACAGATACTTACCACGGATTCCAGTTTTCATTAAATAGCATTTAATTATCTTTTCTTTTTGTCATTTTTCAGGCTTTAAATTATGATGCCTGGGAAAATGAAATTTCTATGGCCGAAAATGAGGCGAAGTCCAAGGTAAGCTTCATTCCTTCTAATTGTTTTGTAATCTTTCAATACATCTACATCATTTGTTCATGTTTTTTCTCTTTCTAAGAAAGCCATTCAAGTCACTTTACAAACCATGACCCTGTTAACCAGACTACTTCATCCTGCAAAGAGACTGTTATTGTAAAATCTCAAAAGCATGCAAAGAGCAGAGGGTTAGTTATAATTAAATGACTAAAAATAACTTGGACTCTTATAAACTACTTCAAAATATCAATATATTTAACTGTGAAAGGATCTTGATTATCTTCTTAACCTTAATATAAAAAAAAAAAAGCCTATTTTTAATTAAGGTAAACAGGTTTGAAGCTTTTGGCAAAACCTTCAAGAAGAGACTGTAAGTGAAACCATGGATAGTTCATGCATCCAAAAATATTTTTCGCCATGGTGGTTTAGTCGGAGACAGGTGAACTAAGAGATAAGTGTAATTTGGCATCATGATGTTGCAAGTTTTTGTGCATTTTTGTGTTAGTTTTAGTTCACTGCATATAGTAACTCTTAGTTGCAGAAGTATTCATTAATTATGCTACTCCCAGACAAACAAGTTCAACATGGGAGAAAAATTGTAATTCCATTTGATAAAAAAGTTTGCAAAAAGAATTGACATTTTGGAAAACTAATGTACCATCTATAATAAGACCTTCAGAAAGCTGCTTGGAAATAAAGAAAAAAATGGAACTTGAGAATTCTTCAATTGCCATAATCTTGAAAAATTTTTTTTCTCAGGTGTGTGTCTGCGTGTTCATGAATCTATGAATATACATACATATTTTTCATGTGTATGCATGTAGAATATTTTTGATACAGGTGTATGCATATATGGAATTTATGAGTATCCCAGTTAATCCCTGGGAAAAAATTCATGGCTATACAGGTTTCTCCAGCTATCCAAAATAGTGTTCTTTTTGGCAAACCAGGAAAATGTAATTTTATATTCCAAGTACAAGAGTTACAGAAGTATTTTGCTTAAATAACATTTACATAACATAAGTTGAAATGTTGTAAAGCAGAGGGGCATTTATCATTAATTCTTTAATTGGTATGAGAGAAATCTCTTTGAGCTCTCCCAGACCCAAAATTGGTGAGGATAGTATGTCAGGCTGAGTCATTAGAGGATGTGGTGGTGGGAGATACAGGATTCTTGGGTTTAGAAGAGAGGGGAAAAGGGTGTGCTCTGCCTCTACAATAGCTTGTTGCAAAACAATAGTTTAACAGTACATGAATGATTTTTTCTAATTAAGATAGAAGCAAAAAAAACAGGACTAAAGTGAACTTTGAAAAAGTGGGGACTACCTGGATTTGAATTCTATTTGATGATTTTTTTTTAGAAAAGAAACTAAAAAAGAATTGATACAGTAGAAGAGTCCATATTTTGAGGAAATATTTTTTATCAGCAAAATTGTTATTTTCAAGTGGGAGATTCCATCGTTTTGGACAGTCGACAAAGGAAATCACGCTATTTATCATACAAGTAGATATAGATGTATATCATTTACGTGTGTACGAGGCACTACCCAAAAGTTGGGGAAATTTGATCAGATTGATCAATCTTTTTATTTGTCAAGTTATTCTGTTTTCTCGTATCTTAAATACATATATATATATATGTATATATATATATATATATATATATGTATATATATATATATATATATATATATATATATATATATATATATATATGTATATATATATATATATATGTACTTACATTTGTTCAAAAAATCTCTACCCTGGGAGGAGTCTCCAAGTCAATCAATCAATATGATAGCTGTTATTTTTGTCTTTTTTGAAGGATTATCAAAAAAAAGTTATCAATAGAGAAATAAATTTACTCATTATTTTTTTTATTTGCCATTGCAGAAAGAAATACGAAAAACATGGCTGAGCCGTTATTTTGTTATGCTGATGACTGGCATTGCCACTGGCTTGGTTGCTTTAGCCATTCATATGGCCGTGGAATATGGAGCTTATTACAAATTTAGCCTGATCAAACATTGTATCCTTTAGAACAAATCACAAAAGCACAGAAATTTGATTCTGGCTCTTATTTCTCCAGGCACAGGTAAAAAAAAAAAAAAAAAAAAAAGATCAGACACTATTTGTGCATATTATATTTTGTTTCAGTTTTTAACATTTATACAAAAATCTTTTGGATAAAAAAAAATCACAAAATAAAATTCGAAGCATTTTAGGTGTCTATAGACAATGCAATTTGTTCTGTTTTTTAGCAAACAAGGAAAATGTAATTTTACATACTCGAGTACAAGAGTTACAGAAATATCTTGCTTGAACAACATTTAACACTCACTGACTTTCATCTGTTAATGCTTGCAGTAGATACAGTAGCCATTTTTCTTTGAACATGTAAGATGATTTTTGGCACTGTTCACTGTTCACAGTTTTATTAGACTATGGTCAAGATTACTAGTTGTTTGATAGTGTAGTAAGAGTAGATCTTGTACTTTTCCCATTGGTGCATTTGATATGAACAGTCTTAAGTGAGATTAGACATTTAATATGGCAGTGAATTAAATAGGAATTAGGAAAAAGCGAACAATTGAAATCATGAAATAGGAAGAGCATCTGACTTGAGAAAAGATCACAAAAACTATGAGAGAAGCCTTCATGCAGACTTCAATGGGAAATTTTAAAAAATGCTCAAAATTATTTCATATCATGCCATTAGCAATTTGATGAATTACAAGTAGTGTAAAATATGGTTAATTTTAAGTTTCTGTTTTTTTTTTGTTTTTTTAAAAATACTTATTTCTCTTTGAGAACATTTTTTAGTTTTTAATTTAACTTGAGCAGAGCCTGTTCCAAAAGTGCAAGGAAGTGACCAGACTTGATGGTATGTCAACCAGCCAGCCATAATTGTCGTATCCCCAGGGTCATTGATGTTATCACAGATGTATATGACAGATATACCATATATGCAATGTCAATACCGATTCAGCACTTCCATCATCAGGCTAAATAATGATCCTTAGCTTTTTCTCTTAGAAAAAATGTAAGATGGGGGCAATACCAGCTCACCCAACTTCCCTCAAGATGATCTTCCGGAATCTAGACAAGGCAAATGAAGGAATCAAAATAGGCTGTGAATATCTCAGTAACCACAGATTTCAGATAACATTGTCGTTTTTGCTGAAGACCTTTGTGATGTCCACTGATTGACTGCCATTCTTGCAACATGACCAGCCCATCGCCATTTGGGTTTTCTAATGGAATCTATGATGTCCCTGGCATATGTTTTTTTCTCTTATATACTGCACTGTTTTGCGATCTCTCCATATGATGTTATGCATGATTCTTTGATGTGTTCATGTCATGGTTCTCAGTTTGAAGGTCAATCTTTTGGTTAAGTTCAATGTTTCTATTCCATAGGTTATTATCAGTTGAATACATTGGTTGTATACCCCTCTTTTTGAAACTAAAAGAATTTACTAGTTCTCAAATGTTGAGGTTGCTCTATTAAAATCTTGCCATCTAACAGTGATTCTTCATTTTATCTGTTCTTCTTTTGAGGGTTTCAAAGAGATTTGCTGTCCAAGATAGATGTGCGGGTCTACTTTTTTCAGGTCTGCATTTTCAATCTGAAGTTTTGTGTCTTTGCCTTCAACATATTTGTTGTACATGACATTTGTTTTACTCAAGTTCGTGTGTAGTCCAACTTTCTTGCTCTCTTTGATTAGTTTGTCTAATTGTGAAGGTTGTTTTAACAAAAAGGACGACGTTGTCAGTAAATTCAAGGTTACTTAAGTATTTGCCGTCTATTCTGATTCCTTTATTTTCCTAGTCTAAGTTTCAGAAGATCATCTCAAGGTAGGCTGTTAAGAGTTTGCTTGAGTTGGTATCTCCTTATCTTAGTCTTTTTATGCTGAAAGGGCTCAGTTTTTAAGCAGCCTAAGAAATGAACTGCTGTATTGATACATGTGTTGCAAGACTCTAACATATACATGGTCTATGCCTTGTTGTATGATAGCATTGATGACCTTGGGGATTTCCACTGAGTCAAAAGCCTTCTAAAAGTCAACAAATGCTACCATGAGTGACATTTAATATTCTACTACTTTCTTTTTTTAGTTGATTTACTGAATGGAGATGACCATTGGTTGGACAGCATTTTTTAAAATCCAGCCTGTTCTTGTTGTTGGTTTTGATCGAGTGTTTTGGTCATTTGGTTAGTGATCACTTTGGTAAAAAGTTTGAAGATGCAGTTGAGTAGACTTATTGGCCTGCAGTATATTCTGCTTGTTGTCTTGAGTCCCTCATTTGGTGGAATGGAGGTTTTTGTAAAATTAATGAGTGCATTTGACAATTCTATTGTTAGGTCTCTATTTTCTTCAAACACACTAGTTATTTGCATTTTTCCTGTACTGAGAGCCTTTTAATTAGTTTTGAAGCTCTTTTTCAAGAATAATCAAAATATATGAATGATTTCAAATGCTAATAAAACTAGAAATCACCCAGAAAGTGTATACCTCAGCCAATGCCATTGTTGGGGGAAGTAATTGTGCATGGATTCACCCAAAAATTCAATCACCTCTTTCTCAGTACATTTCCCTACTTTCCATTCAATTTTTCATTCTAATTCAATACTATTAGAGAATTCATGTGATAGACTGACGGATAGATAGAAAAACATGACTGGATACATATTCCTTGCCAATGTTGTTGGCAGAGGTAGAATACACTCAAAGGTATGATAATCTACATGTATGTTTGATTTCTCCCATGAACAGCTGGCAACTACTGTTTCTAAGTTTGTCAGAAATGACACAGCAATCTAAATGAAATCTGTAACAGATTCCAACTTGATATTTGCCTAATGATTAAAAACTGTCAACCGAAACTTTCACTAGAACTATCAACATAGGTTTCTTCAGTTTTCAAGTTGGTCTTGCTGACACCAAATCATTCCCAACCAAAAATACGAATCTTCACTCTGTCTTATTTTTTGTAAGCTACAATTTCCCCTGATCTTGAAGGATGCATGACATGAGACACAATGTCCGGTGGTCGTCTGATATTCTTTGCAACGTGTCCTACCCATTGCCACTTAAGTCTGTTAATGTTTGTTCTCTAATATATTGGGCTATTTTGTGATCATTCTCTCCCTGAAGTTTCAGATTATCTGAAAGTATATTGCTCAGCTTCTGCTCTATTGATTCGGTATTGATGTAATTAGCTGTTTGGCCTATTGATAGTAATCATCTATTTACTGTCATGATAGACGGACGTTGTTACAATAGATCTATGTTTGCCTTTGTTGCATTGAGAAGGTAATTACATAGTTGAATATTGAGCTGTCAGACGATTGTCTGTTTCCCCGTTGTTAGAACCACTGAACTCGTTGGTTGTGTTCTACTGATATTTATAATCAGAACAAAATGAAAGATCAGAACTATTAAATGCAAATTGGTCGGAAAATATTTTTTGATAACTTGATACCAAATTTTGATTTGGTTGGGAAGTCATGCTTCCAGCTATAGTGAGTGGAGATTCAGTTCTGTACCGTCAAGCAAGGTGATGTACTGTGATGTGAGGTAATCACACAGTTGAATGTTGAGCAGTTTGGCTTCAGACAACAATCTGTTGCCTTGTCTATTAAGCAACTAAATTCGTATTGGTTGAGTGCTGATATCTATGAGATTTTAGTTGGCTTGAAACAAGAGTTTAGGATTGATAGAAGTTGATTGGTCAAAAAGCATTTTTGAATGCTTGGAGCTACATTCTGATTATCTCAAGGTATGATACTTCCAAGATCTTACAGTATGAATAAAACCAATTTAATCAGTTTATTTCTGTCCTTCTTAACACATAATTATTGTGGTGTTTTCTGGTTGATTTTAATATCATTCCTTTAAGAAGAGAAAAAAAAGCAGGTTAAGGATAGATAATTTCCTATGTTTAGGGTCCTGAAAGGAGAAGTATAGGGACACTACAAACGATCTTAGGGAGAAGGAAAAAGAGAGGAAGAGAGTGAAAGAGTAGCAGGCCGCAAAGGCCAGGGCCAGAGGCATGACCAGCTAAGGATGCTGGAGCTAGTGAGCATTGGATCATGTGTGTCCAGGGGTTTTATAGGGGTCGTCAGAGGAAGTGACATTTTTTATATCTAGCAGAGTTATCAAGAAGAGTTTCGTATTCAATCCCTAACTAAAAGTATAGGGGGCACTACAGAGGTATTCTATTCCTAATACTATTAGAACTATTTTATGAATTAAGACCCAATCAATACATTACATGTTACACATATTCAGTCAATGCAAGTTTACAGCACAGTCAATATACTGTTTTGAACTTGGTCACACTAAAAACAACTGAACAAAAAAAAATTGCCTGAAAAATAGCATCATCGGTCAGGGAGTGAAGTTATAATAAAGTGGATTTCGGTGGGGTAAATCATGAGCCGCAATCAAGTTTCTGTATAGAAAGGACTTATCAAGCATTTAAACATTGCTTGCATCGGTCAGACTTTTATAAATTTTCAGTAGCTCATCGAGATGAACACATTTTTTTGATTGACTACTCTGTATTTCAGTTAAAGGTTGTATTGAAGAAGAGAATAAGATATTCAAAGCTATGATTGCCCTGATTCACCTTCACTTTAAACAATGAGAATTACCACGTAAAAACAAAGCTGAAATTGCAACTTGACGATAGACCATTACAACATAATTGTTGCTACTTGATATTCAAAGATTAGGATTGTAGATTCAGTTAAGTTTCAGAGCAATAATGTTTCTGTACGTACAGATGGGATAGAGGCCATTGGGCGTAGTATGAAACCTAGCATTAAGAAAAAAATTAATTATTTGATTCATCTTTTCTGTTATAATATGCCGTGAGTGGAATCTTCTGCGCTATGCAAAACTGTAAAATTTTGAAAAAATTTTTGCTTGTTGCTCTATGTATACAATTTTTCAAAAAATTTAATAATGTATTATTTTTCTTGAGGAAGCAAATTACCCATTTAGATATATCAAGTCACTTGGTTTGAAAAACATGCTTTGATAGATGAGATGAAAAATAATCTGAATGGAATCTTTCAGATACATGCTTGATGGATCAAATATCCCAGAAATGGGAGAGAGAGCCTTTTGTAAGCATCTGGCTATTACTGAAGACTCACCAACTTATCAGCTAAGCGTCAGTTATTATAAATGATAAAAGGAAACTGAATAGACGTGAACATTAAATTATCAAAAAGATGTACCTACCTGATAAAGATATTTAAAACAGGACAAATAAAAAGATTTGGGAAGTGATATTTAGAAGTTAGGTATGCCAAGTAGCACTACCCTCCTGGTGAAAATGGTGCACGACAAATAAAAAAAAAAGCAAGCACTATCCTTTCTCTGTTTGAAGCTATGGTCGAATCATATATAGGTGTTCTCCCCATGATCCTAAAGTAGAGCATTCCTATGAAACCTTTTATAAGCCAAAATAGTGAAAAGTGAAGAAGCAATTATCATTGATTTATATGAGAAAACTTTTTGAGCATTGCCAGCCTCCAAAATAATCTTCTATGTCTGCCAGTTTTGTGTTAAGTGTAATACCATTACAAGCAATCTGATGCTATTCTGATACCTACTGATGGATGTACAAAATGAATTGAGATAAAGCATGAATGATTATTTTCAACTCAAGCCTTACAGTGACAATAGCAGTTTGCTTAGAATTATCATTGTAGTCTATGTTGCTGTCAAACTACAGTCCAAGTTGGAGGCTAAAGTTGACTATGTTATTCCACCATAACAAGAAGAACTCTCATCTAATTTAGGGGAGATAAATCGTCGCTGTTTTTTTGTTCTGTCTCTTTAAGACAAACTGATATATAAAATTAACATTTCCCAACAATGATTTGAACTTACGACCAAGTGATTAGTAGATGGCTCTCTAACTGACTTAACCAAACTGAGATAACTTACGCATCTGCAAAAATTTATTTTACAAATATTTCAAATGATTATAAACATAGAAAAAAGTAGCCGTGCATAATGATAATGAAAAAATTTTAGAAGTACAAAGATCCCAGCAGAAAATGGTTGGAATAAAAAGAGAGAATGAGAATAGTAATTAGTTGTTCACTAGGACCTTTAGCCTCAATATTCCTAATTTAAAAATTTTTTTTATTCGAACCATAAAATTCTTAAGAACATTGCATATTTTCAGCAATCAGTCACTGAAGAACCTGTACAACAATTTTCATTCAAATTGATTCTGCAGTTCATAAGTTCAGTATTTTTCTTGCATGCTGACACAAGGTTATTCACATATAAAATGTAAACAAGCAATCGCATTGACTTCAACTCACCTTTTTCAAGTTCCTGGGGTTTTGTCAACATTATAGCCAAATTTTCTACAAAATTGGTCAAGATTTGATAGATTTTCCCAATTGTAAACAAAAATAATATTTCTGCTTTTAAAATGTAAACAAATAATTGGATTGGCCATTACTTATTCCCTGGAAGAATCTCAACAAACCTTTGTATAGAATTTCATATACATGTTAGAAAATAACAAAGTTATCCATTTGAGAAAAAGAAGACAATGATGATGGCGACAGAGCCAACAGTCATCCATAGAGAATGATGGCGCCTCCCCGGGCTTTTTTATCTGCTAGGGACAAAAACCAAAAATTGAAAGGATGTTTTGTATTGCATACCATAATCAAGATAGTAAGAAAATGTAGAAACAAGTCTTACTAACAGTGAATTTTTTTAAAGAAATTTTTTTGAGAAAGCATTCGTTGATTTTCTTAACATCTTTCTCCAGTCATTGATAAATGTGTGGAAGAAAATTGTTTATACGTTCCGGCTTTGATATGGATGGGATTCAATATGGTAATTTCCATTGCTGCTTCGGCTCTTGTAACGTACACAGCTGTAAGTAATTATATTTTTTTGCATCAATCTCTGTTTCCCAAAAACACATCAATACTGAGGTATATCGATAAGTCTATCGCATAATGAAGAAAAATGAAATTATTTTACGGAATAAATGTTCATTTTCCAGCATAATCTCCTTCCTCTTAAATGCACTTAATTCAGTTGTGAGTATTGATCACATAGACTGAACATTATACAGATAAAATTTCAGACCAAAATTCAACAGACATACCACAGTACAGACTTATACATTTGCACACACACACACACATACACAAAAAACTATCAACAAATATATCAAATTCTTTGCTCGTTATCTCTTAAAACAAATAAGCTTATTCCATCTTTTATGATGATCTGAGACTGAAGTAACTGATGTATTATGAAATGCTGAATATTAGTTTCACAGATGTTTAAAGACAATGTGAATAAAAATGATCACAAAATCACTCACACTTCCTGTTAGCTGCTCAAATATTAATTGCCTAGAAGCATATCTTTTGGAGTAACTTCCAACTCCTGATAACATAATATTATGAACACAGTTAATTTTACCTTTTGTGTTTTTAAATTGATGTACAATATAGGAGTTGAAACTTCAGTATTTCCATGTGGAATATATTTGTACATATACATATTAACTGATCTTGATTCTGTCTTGCACAAGGCTGTAAGTGAAATAATGAATTTGCTAACAATTACTTAAAACATTAGTTTGCTAGTTATCTCTGCACAGTTAATGTTCGATGTGTATATTATATTCATGCAGACAAATATCATTTGAAATTTAAATTTTGTTATCGTAGGTTATGATAAAATGATTTTTAACAGACACTTTACATACTGTAAAGCAATAGTTATCAACTAGTCTCACTAGACTATTGCTAATGTAATGTTTGATCCTCATTGTGTCCCATAGTATTTTGGTCCTGTGCCAAACTAATGGCCCTATGCCAGACTAAGTTCAGTTTAGGAAATATACGTCTATCTATATATCTATCAGTCACTTATTGGATTTTTATTTTCAGCCACGAGCAGCTGGCAGTGGTATTCCTTTAATAAAGGCATACTTAAATGGTGTAAAGATTCCAGGATTATTAAGGTTACGAACCCTCATTGCCAAGGGGGTCGGTGTGATTCTCTCTCTTCTTGGGGGCCTTTTATGTGGAAAGGTAAGTGTTTGCTTGCATTGAAAATTGTACCTAAATTTAATGCCATCTATTATAGCTTTTGATGAAGTACACCTAATTGCATGGATGAAAGCAATATTTGAAGGGAAATGTGTACTCTGTGATACAAGCAGCACATTTAGTGAGATCCTTCTCTGAAAGTTTTTGAATAAATCTGCCAAATTAGCCACTAGAAAATCAATGATAGCAGCCATTTTGGAAAATGGCTGCTAAATTGTCCTTCAAAAGTTGATTTTTTCTGTAAGAATGCATATGGTTGATCAATTTTAATGATCTCGGTGTTGATTAATATGTTTTCAAGACTGTTGGATTGAATTGTGCTGATTCAAAGAAACGTCCGGATCAGTCAGCATTAGCTGATGTTGGCCTATCAGGTATATTGATATCAGCATATATTTTGTCTGAGCTACAGTGATATGGAAACCTTTTTTATAGAATACTAAAAAAAGATTCTTGAGGTAATTTAGAGATAGTGTCATCAGATAGTTTGTTCAGCAGAGTGCACTCCAACTGTCTACAGTAAATATGACTGAGTCAGCTATGTATCAAAACTGAGCAGACAGTGGGTGTTGCACTAGGCTGCCAGTACTGTTTTTTTCTATACTTATCTGGGTTTCTGGGTTTTTGAATTTTAAAATCAATGAAATCCAAGTTTTTCTTTAATGAACACGGGAATTAGCTCCTCTCAATTGGTTTAAATGTAAAAGGTGTTTTTAGTGTTCAAAAATATTCTATCTTGAATTGTATGACTAAACAAAATAAATTATTAATTTACAAAAAGAGAGCGGTTCACCCACAGGTGAAAAAGATGAAATGCAAAGATTATGTTTGCCAATAAATAATTGCAGTATCATTACTCAGCCAAGGGGTTGATGACCTGTTGCTGATGGACTACTATTCGATTAGATCTTAGCTTTAGAGACTGGTGTGAACAACGCTGGCAAGATAATCCACTATTCCTGTTCTGAAATATGGTGCTGGAGTTGGTGCTCACCATTTTCACCTTGATCCACTCATTCTGAGATGGAAACTTCAACCTGTATTGTGAAGTGTGCTCAGAACTGATTGATTTCTTTGCGAATAACGATGTCAATTGTGCACGGTAGAACCAAGTTCATCCCTGAGACACATGAGCAGCAACATTCTGAAGTGGCTAGAGAGTTTCACAAAGGCAACTTGGTTGTTCACGAGTTGAGAGAAGAATTCTCTGGGCTGGCAATTGACCAAGCCTATGAATAAGATAATTTAGTCATCAAAAGTTATGGAGGAACAATCGGATTGACAGATTACCCGGTAGCACTTCATTGATGGATAATAGCTGGATCTGAAGGGAGTCATCTAATAACCAGATTTGAGACTGTATCAGGTGTGAAAGAGGCAAACAATGGCAGTAGACATCAAGATCTGACATTGAATTTCCAGAGCTCTTTCTTGGAGAAAACAAAAGGTGTTGCATGAGATGGGCAACCCATTTCAAGGAGAATGAGCCTATCTACTAATGCTAGACACACAGATTATTGCAGACTCAGCTCTTTCTGAAATAGTTGGTACACGCCAACAGCAGGGCAAAGAGCTACAGAATAAAGTTGAATGTTCATTGTACCTCTGAGGAACAGTTTATTCCTTTAAACAAATCTTAAGGTAAGCTGGGGGCAGTTCTAAGGAGGAAGTGCTGAAAGATAACTCAGTTGTTGCCACAACACTTCATCTCATGCCAGTACAGGCCTTGTGACTTGCAAGAATTCTTCAAGCATGAGACCCTGTCATCTCCTGCATCTCTCAGTGGCAATGGCAAGCCTCGTACATACCGGAAGTCACAGCTGCTTGAAAACACAAGTAAATATTTCCGACAGAGAACCATGGGGAGATGCAGCCATCATAGATGGCTTAACACTGATTAATACCCTACCTCCATGCACTTCAAAGACATTTGATGACTATGCTAGAAAAAATATCATCCAGAGGGTGGGATCCTATAGTGCCAAGTTCGAAAGGTGGAAATAGTATTTGATGTTTTCAAGAAGTCAAGTCTGAAATCTAACAGAATGAGTGAACAGGAGCCAGTAAGACAACTAGAGAAATTTTCTTCAGGATGACAGCAATAAGAGTGATCTGTTTCACTTCGTTGAAGTAGAAATGATAAGTGCACTCATTGTCACAAAAGGAGAAGATGTCATTAGCAACACAAGGAGGTCCCTGGATGCTCCCATGAGGTCCCATGAAGAAGCTGATACACAAATATCTGTACATTCAAGGTATGCAACAACAGACAGGAGCAAGTCTCACATCATCAAGGTTAATGTCATTGATGCCCTTGTCATGGCAATTAGCTGGAGTGAATGAAGCAAGACGGGATTCCTTTGCCTACTAGAAGAAGCTGTAGAACAATTCTGCCATGATAAACAGCCCTCAGAGAGCACACCAAACGTGCTGCTTATCAGGGTTTGATCAACTGGGGCCAGACTGCTATATCAAGGCCAAATACCAGCAGTCCTGCTGACTCTGGGTAGATGCAGAAAGAGACATTGCGCACATGCTGGTAAATATTATCCCCTTTTGTAACCAGTTTGAAAATTAAGCAAGTAATCATAATTGAAAATGATTTTTACAAATTTGATGTCATCATAAAAAAAGTAAGGATCACTTTAACATTCTCCACCACTCCACCCAATCTAGAGTGGCTATTTCAAAATGCTCCTCCATGAGATTTGTCCATTGAACCCAACCCACCCCCACAGTTTTCTTAAGAAGGGAATATTCAATCGTAAACCATTGTAATTTAAGGAAAGTTAGAATGTTTCTTCAATAAAACTTGCAACCAGAGATGCAAGTGCTTTAACTCAGGGTTCTAATGCACAACATTCTCAGCAGAACATTCACATATGCACAATACAGTTATATTTGCAACCTTTTTTGTTACTTTTCCACTACTAATGTCAAATCATAACACTACAATGATTATACCTCTGTTAATCCAATAAAAAATGTATTCTAGTGTGGTTTAAAAATTACAAATCAACACCAAGATCATGCAGATCAACCAACTATTCACATTCCTATGAAAACAAAGTCAGCCAATACTTTGAAGAAAAAACAGATTTCTTATGAAAAAAATGATCATTTTTGTTGAATCTTTAAAATTCTAAATCTGATTTTTGACTTATCTAATTTTGATCCTGGGAAAAGAATATGGCAGAACTGAAAAAAAGTCAAGAAATTTGTTTGCATAATACCGAGATAGGGAGCTTGGTGGAATTCCTTATTTTTTAAAAGATATTTCTAGACATTTTTGTCTGTTATGAATAAGGAATAGTCTCCATTGCCTTATCTATTTCCATTCCTATTTAATCAATGGAGATCTACTTTTGACCGTGTGTTATCCTGAATATTCACATTCATTTGTAATTAGTCTTGTTATAATATGTTCTTCAGAAGAATTATTTAAGCGAATTTTTTTTTTTGAATTCTCGTTTTTCTGAATCACCAGAAGAATTTCCCATGTGATTCTATTTTCAATTTTTGATGTTGAACTAGTAAATAAGATATTTTAAAAGTTTTTAAAGATTCTGTCACTCACTTAACTTTGTCAGGAATACTTTGATAATCTTATATTTTCTTCAAAATTATTTTCGTCTGTTTTTTTTTACTCAGGAAGGACCAATGGTTCATTCTGGTTCCATTGTAGCTGCTGGTTTTGGTAGAGGAAGATTGCCATTTTGTGGAAAAGATTGCTTGGTTTGTACTTTTTTCTTTATTCGTAAGATGTTACATTTTCAAGCGGAGCATATTTTCATTTTCATCCAAACATAAAATTGTGATATTGAGTCATTGCTCTCAAGCTAGTATACTGCTTCAATTTCTGTTACCCTATATATGCTGGTATATAAGACAATCATTTAATTAAAGAAATATTATACAAATATTACACTGTATCCAATGAGCTGGTATTATGACTAGGGGCCATCTACCAAAGCTCGTTAGTTATAGCATTTGGATTTATTGAAATTAGTGGTAGTCCTCCAAATCCCCCCTGAAATAATTCATCTTATGAATAGGGTAATTAATTCAAGATTCCTATATTCAACCTGAAACACACTGACTCTACTTTGATAAGTCATCGCAGCGTCCCAGGATTCATCAATGATTCTGTTGGCACAGAAAAATCTTATGTATGCCATTCAATATCATTAAGCTCCAAAGACAAAATCCCAACAAGACAACATCAGATTATGATGCTTGAAATGTTTCATATCAATTTCAATAAATCATCATAAAACACTTTGCTCTCTTGAAAATGATGGCCATATTCCATGTTTGTGAACTATACGACTTTATTACTCAACAATTGAGACATTAGTTTTATTTTTGAATACAATCAATGATAGTAATACGTTACACAGTTTGGATTTTTTGTTTTTTTCTTAAAAAATTCGTAAATTTTTCAGAGGGGAAGAAGCCTTTCTCATCAATATGAATTAAAGCAATAATGAAAATGGAGAAGATATTTATTATGGTTGGCTTAGTTAGGTACAAGGCAATATCTCTGGGACATCCAGAGAAGATTGAAGTGTTACTGATAGGCCATGAGTCTTGCTAGTTAACCATTGCATATGCTTAGATTTATTCCTTTTCTAAGGAAGTATACAGAAAGCTGGTTATCATAATCACATATAATGTTATCAGACATTTATTGTTGTCAAAACCAACTGGGCCGAAACACTTCATTTAAAATTGATTAAAATTTACACAAATATTTATATACATTATATACATTTCTTATAGAGTCAAGTAATTGATAATAATAAATTTTCTAACTAATTCAACAGATGTAAATTGTTCCAATTTTTATATCGTTTGTTTAATGTTATCAGCTGGCTATCTAAAAGAGCCTCTTCCAATGTGGTCATAAAAAACAATTTCCTCGGTACCTCTTGCAAGCATTCAATCATCAAATCTAAGCGATACTCTTTATGCTAAATGATTAATAGATGACCATAAACAGATGAGCATACCAAATGGATACCAGATTCATTTCTTGCCATTAGCTGTATGTAAGTTAAGTGAGGCTACAAAATTTCACGAGCTCCTCTTCTCTATCTTGTTGAAATACAAGTTTATCTCACTCAAAATATAGATTTGACCTTCTTACAATTATGTGAGAAGGATCATAATAAAAAATTGAACGTAATCTGTGATAGATAAATTCTACTCATTTTCTTTTTCTTTTTTCTTTCTTTCCAGTTATTTGAAGAATTACGGTCGGATCATGAAATTCGTGATCTTGTGTCAGGAGGAGCTGCAGCTGGTGTGTCTGCAGCTTTTGGGGCCCCTGTTGGTGGAACCCTCTTCAGTGTTGAAGAAGCAGCAAGTTTCTGGAGTAATGAACTCACATGGAGAGTGGTTCGTATTTTTTTTACTTTAATGATAAAATAACTTCAAAGCAGTAGCCATAAAAAGTTCATCGTTATTCAACATTGTTAATAAAGAATTATCATATTTTGAGGTATTTGGTCACTGTTGCGTCACATTTCTTATGTTGTTGACAGTAGGCATAAACCTGATTATCAAATTTGCAGTCAGTTGTTATAAAACTTCATCAACTGTTATATTTTCATAAATGTTATATTTCTTGGGTTGGTACAAGCTAAATTTTTGGTGCCTAACGAGGTTTCTACTTGATGGATGTTTTCAAGTATATTGTATCTCTGATGCTAACACTTTTGGTTTCCAGTTCTACTCCAATTTGTTATACTTCAATCCGCTGAATTGCTTAATTCATCTGTTCTTAATACTTAGTCACAATGATACTATTGTCAATGTGTATCCTCAGTTGTACAATCTCATCAGTAATTGTGTATCTCGATTGATGCTTTGATACATAAAGCAATATCATGGTCATTGTAGTACTGCCAATGTTCAATACCTTGAGCTGTGTATTAATTCAAGTAGTAGGAGTATGATGTCAGCAGTTGAATGAGTAACAAAGGTGCCCTAGTAAACTTATTATCCAAATTTCTTAAATACTAAGCTTCCATCCTGGTGGCAGTTGTTGTGAACTTTGACACTCTTACACAAGAGCAGTGAAGTGATTAGAGCTGGTATTAAGGATCTATTCCCTCAGACAGAAAGTCCTTATTGTACGTAATGAAGAGTTAAGGGTATTGCTTGATATCTCACAATTCTTAAGTTGCCAGGCATTTTCTAGGTGTCTACAGAAAAAATCAATTTCATATAATAAAGAGGTAGGTATGCATAAATTCAAATATATATATATATATATATATATATATTCAGGTGTATATCGCATACACTATGTTGATGGTATATTAGTTTTTGACATAAAAGAGACTATCTGTCTTTCTCTAAAAGCATTGCTGAAAAAAATCTTGATGATTCACAGCTTATACTGATTTTGATGTACTAAATCTTTTATTTGTATTTTCTCAAGAGACTTTATAATCATCATTGGATAAATCTGAGGCCAGGTGTCTCTTCCATAAATTTAGTGATTCCTCTTATGATTTCTGGGTAGTGATTGCAGCGTTTTAAAACTTCCTAATTATTATCTTTTGTGAAAGAACAGTCACTGTTAGCGTTAAATTGACATTAGTTTGAAAAAAACAGCTAAGAATAAATATCATTAGCTTCAATAGTTTTCTAAAATATATAAATGAAATTCAACTTATGAGTGGAACATCTCTATGAACAAGTAAAATATAAATATAAGATGTTTTTGGATTTTATAATTTTTGCTTTAAATGTATTTGCTTTTATTTGCACTGAATTGTTCGACTTTATTTCTGCTAAAAGAAATAAGCTACCATTTTGAAAATGAGTTTGGAATCTTATTCACAAACTTCCCATTGCCATTTTCATTTGTCTTTTGTAGGTGTTTGCTGCTATGACAGCCACCTTTTTCACCAACCTATTCCTCAGTGCAACCATCGGACATTTTACTCAGTTGTCATCTCCTGGTTTAGTTCGGTTTGATATCTTCCAGGTAAATAATTTCACCATTTTCTCTGACTTTAATAAGTTTGTTGTCTGAATGTCAGTAGACAGTGTATCAATCATTGTATATGATATGGTAGGATTATTTTCTTTGTATACATGTTTTGGCAATGTGCCCTCCAGCCCTTGTTGGATGTCCCTGGTTCCAGAAGGTGGAATCACTTCCCAGAACGCATGCTCAATTGGACTGAAAATGTCACTCCCGTTTTTGTGTTTATGTTCCTATATATTGAGATTCAGTGTATATTGTGTTTCAGTGTCAAAGTCCAAGTTGCTTCCCTTACATCAGATGACCTGTTTTCATTTATAATTCAATCAGAACATAATGTTTGTAAGGTCCAATCTCCTTTTTATTGCAACAATTACTTCAGTTTCAAAGACACCTTTTTCATTATTACCTCAGTTTCAAAGACGCTTTTTTCATCCTTGAATTAGTTGCATTTTTGTAACAGCTTTTTATTATAATTCATCTCACAAAATATCCTTAAACCTCCAGGATATGTGATATCAGTCTTCATCAATCCATTATAAGAGAAAAGATAAGGGTATGAATATCTTCTTCACTATAATTCAATCCTATAATTATTTATCCCTGAAGATGATTGGAGCTCTTCATAATTTCAATATTTAATTATCTATTCTATATGCAGCATGATACCACATTTTGTTATTGGTATTTGTATTGTGTAAGCAAGGCACATAAATAAACGAAACAAAAAAAGCAATAATGAAGTTTGATTCCTTTTCAGTTAAAAAATAGTTACAAGTAATTTTCTGTAATTGCCCATATATTGCCTCCTGAAAAATCTTATGGAATGAGGGCAGTTTCAGGATACTTTATAGATAGTTAATACTGAACTAGTGACTAAAGATTGAGCAGACTCAAACTCATTTGTCTGCTTATGCAATGGAAATGGTAAATGAACATTGACTGTATGTATCAAACTTACTAGTATAGTACTCATAAGATATTAAGGGATTATTTTCGTATGGATCAGCACTTCTGTCTGAGATCAGAGTATCTATGCACTCTGCCTTGGATCTAAGTGTTATTTTGCAACCCTTTGCCTACGATCTTAGTATTGCTGCTCAAACCCTCTGTCTAGGATCAATTTATTATCTAGGAACTTTGCCTGGGATCAAAATGTCACTCCTTGGCACTTCTGCCTAGAATCAGTGTACTATCTATGCACTTATTGAAAGGTATTATGCAAAAATATATCATCATCACTCTCTCTCTATATATATACACATATATATATATATATATACATATATATATATATATATATATATATATATATATATATATATATATTTATATAAGTATAAAGAGAGAGGCACACACACACATATAACATTTTATATACGTAGATTATTGGAGGATAAATATATTAATTCTCCAAAACCAAACCATAGCCACCCTTTGTTATGTATTCATTGAGAAAACATATTTTATTACATTAGACACAGTTGGATACTCCATGTTTTCTTCCATTTCAGTAGTTTTCAAATAAACCTGCTTTTATATTAAATTTCACATCAATATATGATATAATGCAAAAAAAACAAACTTGGGCAACTTACATTTTCTTCCAAAGAAAAAAGGAATATACAAAATGAATTATTCAATCTTAAAATAATGCAAAATGAGAATGAAATCAAATCAAAAGTTTCATTAATATGCAGCATTTTTTATATTCTTCCCAACAAAAGGGAAATAAAAATTAGCTCTTTGTTGTGTGGTGCAATTGACTGTAACTTTCCAAATAAAAAAGAGTAACTCTGTGAATGTTGGCAAATAAAAAACATGTTCCAAACTGGTGTGGTTCAGAAGAGCTGCAACAATTCACCAATGCATTGATGTATCGCAATAATTTTCACTTTGGCGAAAATCGATACACAAAATTTCTTTAATGATACCAACAGTTTTTTTAGCTCATCAAAAATTTCAATTTTTTTTCTTGATAGAATGAAATAAAAGACAGAATATTTGTCTAAAGAAACAAAATAGATTTTCATAAACCACAACTTAGTACTGTTTTAAAATCTTACTTACAATTTTAAAGCAAGTAGTAAACGCAGTTGATCCACATGTTGATATTCAAAAAATCCCATGGTTGTCAGTAAAATCTTCTATCAGAGTACAACTGGTAGTGAGAGAAAGGGTGTCATGATTCCAGTTATGTATTCTATAGACTGACCTGCTTATTTTGAACATCCATACATTTGACTGTACTTGAAGCAGGTGTTTCAAAACTTTGAAAACACAAGGATCTCTCTTATGTATCAAATATTCTGACAGACCCCTATTTCAAGCACTTAGTATTTAGACTAATTAATAAACTACATAAATAGCAATTTTGACCTTTTAAAAATCATTCATTTAAAATGAATTATATTCATTCAGATTTAAATATATTACATATGTTTGTGTTCGTTAATAATATTTTTTGATAACTGTGCAATGGATGATATTGTTTTTCTGCCACACGATATGTAATACCAGGTTTAGAGGGAATTCTGCTGGAGACACTGAAGCATTATTTGATGGACAGACCCTAGGGAGTCTATTATCACCAGTTTTGAAACCACCAACTAATAATAATGAATAATTAGAATTCAGTTTTTTTTCAATTTTCATCTTATATTTTCAAATTTTGAAAGAACTGTTGATAACTAAAAACCATTTTTCACGGGTACCATGCTTGTATCCCAAAGACCCCAATGATTGAACAAAAGAATGTTTCAAACCGATTCAATCCAATTGAAAGAAGAAATCTATGTAATTTCTTTTGTCTTTACCTTCAAAATGTATTCTAAAGATTTTAAGCCAAAAAATAAGTAAGCACAGCAGTATCTCAGTCTAAATTGCGGCTTCTATTTTTTCCAATCAGTGAATTAATTTAATTAAACCCCTCGAGTTAATTTTAGAAAACATGAAATTGATTCAAATTATTCTGTGACATTTTATAAATGCATTTCGCTTAATCTATCATGATTTACTTAAATCTAATATTGAATTTGATATCATCAGAGACATAATTTCAAATTTTAGAAACACGTTTCTCTGGCAATTATTTGAATACCACTTTTTTGGAAAGAGATAATTTTACCAGAGCTCATATTCTGATAACACTATTTAGGGACGTTCATTTTCTCTCCTAACCTCAAATTCAGATATAATTTTTTTTTACGTCAAATTTTTTTTTTTTTTTTTTACCTGATCTCATCTTGTGTCGTGAGTTGAATATCACGATACATAACATATCATGGAAAAATGTATTGTGGCCACCAAAATCTTTAGTGTTAAAAAACTGATTTTGATCATTAAAAGTAACCACGTTGAAAATTTGTTCAGATCAGTTTTCAAAGTCAATGAATGATATCAGCCAGACATGCATAACTACAAGCAAATCTGTATATTGAAGGTGTTGTTGGGATGTGACATTTTTTTCTATCTGCAAACAGAAGTAACTGTCACTCCACTTGATAAATCTTTCTGTGTTGGGGCAAGTTAGTCCCTCTACCATGGGGCAAGTAGGTTCCTGTTTCTTCTAATCCTGCAGTGCCAAATATGCACCTATGTTTTTATCTTATTTGCTAATTATCAAAAAGGTGTTATAATGAATTGTAGTAAGAACTTCTGTTTCCTTTTTTTATTATTTTGGTAGTCATACAGTGCTAAAATGATACCAAAGTACTGTTTTCTTTTCTGGTTGCATTTATTTGATCGTGTGTCCTGGTCACAAAAAATGATATAAATCTGTTATTTTCAAGTTATAGTCTAGAAGAATGTAGCAAATTTGCTCAATTTTTAATTTTACAATTTTTTTTACTGTGCCTACTACAAGAAGGCAAATTATATTATAGCCTGTACTAAGATCTTGACACTTTTAGAATCACAAATGAATGTTTCTTATTTTCTGAGATAAAAAAAATCACTGTATCACTGAGTCAGCTATGAGTCAAACTGCGAGTTTTGTTATAGCAATTTTGCAATGTATTCATATACCTATATATATATATATATATATAAATATATATATATATATATATATATATATATATATATATATATATATATATATATATATATATATATAT
>OY735198.1:63694076-63991576 GCA_963457665.1 Thysanoteuthis rhombus | reverse complement strand
TACATATATATGTGTATGAATATGTATGTATATATGTATAAATATATGTACATATGTGTATATATATGCATATATATAAAAGTATATATATGTGTGCATGTTTATGTGTGTGTGTATATGTATATATGCATATATATATATATATATATATATATATATATATATATATAATGACTTGAAAAAGTCTACATTTAACTGGGTAAAACCTGCAAAATTATGTTATTTATCAGTCTTTTTCAAATTTTTTATGGGGTGGGGGACATTCTATAACACGCATCTAAAGCCTCCCAAGAATGGCAAACAATGGCTGGGCGCAATGATCTGTTTATTTCTTCGTAATCAGTGGATATTTTTGATGAAAAGAATGTTATTTTATGCAATCTCTACCCATAAAGGAAAATTTTTATAAATAACAAAATTTTGCAAGTTTACCTTAGTGTGTATAGACTTTGCGATTCACTGTACATGTTTATACCAATCTAATGTGCTTGTGTGTATTTGCATAAATGCACACTTACCACACACATTATTTTCATGTTGAGAGACATCTTTAAGGGAAGTCTGTCATGATTGCTTTTCTTTAGGATGTCCGAGTACAAATATTTGCAGTCATAAACAAAATTTGATCCCTATTACTATTTGGATAGTTTGTTTGCCAGCAACTGCACCCTGACAGTTAAGTTGCTGTGATTTTATTCCACAAAACTAAACATTGTTTACTCTTGGGAAACAATATTTTAGGTGAGAATTCCATTAATTTCTTTATGATTACATTCTGTTTATAAATGGCTTCTATGCATCAAATCATTCACTGGTTTTATTTAAGTGTTGTACGCTTGGCTTGTAAACAAAGATTGATTAGTTTATAAGCAAATGCAACAAACACTGCCTTTTCTCTTTCCCCGAATCCAATGTTAGGTTTTATAACATATGTGAAGTAAAATAAATAAAATGATAGGGAGAATTATCATTAACCTGAGTTATGCATCCGTGCTTTTGTTTTTGTGTCTTTGTTTGCTTTTCTCCAGAAATGACCTTTTGATATTCCCTTCTAGTAAAGTGATTTCACTAGCATGTTTCTGAGTAAGCAGAGGTGTTAAATGAGACCATATGAATCCGAGTCAAAAAGTTCAACTCTTCCTCAATCTTCTGTCTTTTGTCTTTCAAGCTTTTTACCAAGGAGGATCAAGAATACCCTTATTTCAATTTTTCTAATGCATACACTGAACTTTAAAAAAAAGACTTCCAAAAACCTCTGTATTACAATTATGCATACTAATTTTTCCCTAAATTGTCTGTTGAAACAGTTCTGTGAAAAAGGACTTTCATACATGTTCTGTATTTTTCTCTGAGATGTTTCTCTTTTCCAGAAATTCCGTATCCGATAAACCAATCCATTCAGGACAAATGATGTTCATAAATCTGTTGGTAAAATTTGGATTGATGCATGTCTATTTGTCTTCTGAAATATATACCGTTTCTAAATTATGCAAATGACTAATGATGTCAGTACTTCTGGAATAGCTGGGCCTGTTATATTTTCTCTCATCTTTATTCGTTTGCATTGGTGTTTAAATTTGCTATTCAATTAATTTTTATTTAGAATTTCAAGTAAGTGGTCATTGGTTTTATAGATTTACCGGAATTAAAATATGTATTTGGAATAGTGTGAGTATACATGTATGTATGTGTGTGCCACAAATCTAGAAGTTTAAATTGGATATATATAGGAAAACGTTTTTACCTGACCTGGCAAAATGGTTTGTAATTTTAGATAGAACACTTGAATTTGGAATGTTAATTAATGGCCAGCAGATCAAGTAAAGTGACTGATAAAAGAACTTCTCTGAGTTCATGATTATTTTTGAGTGGATAAGAATGATGGAATATCTTTCAAATGAGACTTGACGGCTGAATAGAGAAGGAAGTAAATAAATTCAGCTAACCGTACATACTCAGACACCAAGAAGACAAGCATACAGAAATATATCCCCTTTGTTACATATTTTGGGCTGGTAGAATCCTTTTTTCTACAATTTTCAGTTATGGGTATGACTCGGACACATGTAGTCCTAAAATCCTGAATGTAACCAACACTCATCTCTGGGTATACCAAGCTGTTGGTAGAAAACAATTGCTCCTATAACATTGCCAAGTTTGATATTTATTTTCTTGTTGCTATTGAATTTATATCTATTTGTAAGTTCAAAATGTTTTACATTCATTTGTCACATCAATATGTATTCTAACTCATTTTTGCTGTCTTATTGTGTTCAAAGCTATTTTCTCCTCAGAATACTACTGATACTACCTTTAGTTCAAGTTGACTCAGCATTCAATGTATCTACAGAACAATTTTTGTTAATTGGATCAAACTCTATCAACTAGGGTTAAATAGTCAACTTGTTCACCATGAACAGTGAAGCTCTATGATTCAGCTTCTAATGAAGTATAAATGTTACTTCTTTTCTTCAAAGTGTTTGGGTGCCATTTTTGAATTCACTGTGAAATGTGTTGAGAGATTTGGGACCACATTTCTAACTTTTCCACAAAGAAACCTTCTATCAGAACCACTCCTACATTGAATACTGTTTCTCATTGAGTTGATTTTACAGCAGTCTACAAGGCTTTTGCCTTCAACAACAAGAAATAGATGAGGTTTGCTCCCCAGGAACATTTACTCACTTGATCATCTGTTTGTGTATACCAGAGTTCTGTTTGGGTGTGGTTCCAAATTCATTGGTGTCCTATCTTTTAAAGATGATTCAGGCTTCAGCTCATTATGTGGTCGTATGTGGGTGTATATATCTATGTAGGTAAATTGGAATTAGGGAGGTTCAAGCCATTTTCAAGGGTTTCAATATATCATTTGTAGTATATTAAAACTGAATCATGAGGGTCGTTTCACTCTGATTTATCAAATTTTGAACTGTTACAGCTGTATGTTTTTTGGTGTGATTGTATATATTTGCTTTGGTTGAAACTAAAAGTTTCTAGGTTCTCTCTGTATCGCATCCTTGTAATCCATGGCTGCTACTTTGACGATGTTTCATCGAGGGAGAAAAAAACCTACTCTTCACAGCATTTGCTTATGACTCCAAAACTAGCTGCTGCTTCCTCATTGAAAAGGGGTCCATTAACAGTAGCTTCACCGAAAACAATCACAGTGACATGCACTCTTTGCATATTGATGCAAGCACACACACACACACACACTCACACACACACAAGAAAATCATTCTTATAAATAATTCTAGATATTATTATGATTGGGTACATTGTTGTTATAATGTAACTTGTCAAAACTCGTATCAGATGTGAGAGCAACAAAGACCTACTAAGACCCACTATGAAATTACCAAATATGCTGGACTATGAAATGAATGGTTTACAAGATTATTTAGTGGACTAGTGCTCATCCAAGCCTCATAACTGTTCATACCAAGCTAAAAGTAGATGGCCCCTTGGTCATAATACCTGGACATTGGATTTAGTGTGATATTGGCATTGTTTTAAGAAAAATTAAATATCAGTTTTATTTACTGGCATATGATGTAGTTGTTGTGTCCATGGACATTTTTGTATCTGCTTATTAAATGTGAAATAGATATCAAGTGCTGTGAGTATAACAATGTATAGTTTTTGTTGGTATTCCAGAAAGAAGAGAGAAAAAAAAAGCAAAACATTATTCTTTCCAGAGCCAGTTTTCAGTGAATTATGTAACACATCAAAAAATGGAAAAGACAGAAAGACCTGAAGTGAACTCCATACATGCGGTGGCACCAACACAACAGAGATCCAGATGGAAATAAAGATCAAAGCATAACAGAATTATGAACAGAACAAGATAATTACTAGACTCTGCGATTGACAAATTCACCTGAAGAAGGCTAAAAAAGAAAAGAATGGATGAAACATTAAAAAAAAGTAGAAAATGAGTTTTTGAAAGAAAACATGAATTTATACACATCTTGAAATTTCTGATAAAAACAACCAAGTATTTTACATATTTAGCATTAAAAAAAATCAATATTTCCATGCATTTGAAGTGCATGAAACCAAGCATATATAATTATATTGCTATTAAAATTATCAATATTAATAATATATTATTAATAATGATAAAATTTACTTCGGCATACCTGACTAAAATTTGATTGTCATCTACAGAAATATGAAGGGGTCCTTAGATCAAACAGAAGCTGGATCTACATATATTTGGTAATCCCACAGTAACATAGGGAATTAACAAAGCCTGGTGGTATTGTGAGGTATTGCTTGGGTACCCTTGGTTAGTGGTAATGATACCTCACCTCAAAACCATACCTTCCTCAGGTTCATTATCTGACTAATTAATTCATTTATTCATCAACAAATGTAGGCTTCATGGAGATATTTTATAGGTTTCAATTTTCCTTCTAGATGAGATTATATACACTAGAGAAATGTATTGGTTAAATAGTTAAAATCAGTTTTTCCAAATACAGTTAAAGTGGATAGATAAAGGAATTACTGTTTTTGTTGGAAAATCTATATGCACATCTGCTCTTGTCAGTGTTATATATCTTGTTCAGCTCTAAGTGAGGCTCAGAGAACTTGTAGACAACTGCAAATTACACTAATAGGAATTCAAGACAGTGTAACAATGTTAATGAATAATGAAATTATTAGTCATAGGATATTTTTTCATTCACTTTTTGGCGGGGGAATTTCCCTTGTTCTCTGTTTGGTCCAATATAGGGACATGAAAAAAAAAAGTCATTTCAGTCAGGATGTTTATTAGTTATTTTTTTTTGCAAATATTACTTTCATTTTCTGCAGATTGCTACTTACTGGTTCACTCAAATCTACTGCTCAAACTTTCTCTCTCTGTCTGCACAACACAATCCATTTGATCTTTCTTCTTTCTTTGTGGCTGAGGTATATGTGGTCCCTACATTACAGCATGATCTTATTAATTTTAAAATCCTGAATATACACATTAGTTTTGTGTTTGTTGTGTGGCTGTAAAATAATCTGAGAGAATGGCAATTGTGATTTAACAATGTTGAAGTGAAAGATTAAGAAAAAGGTGTTACATCTTGCATAATTACCATTAAGATAAGGCTTTATGCATTTTGCTGTGCTTCAATCAGCATCTTCAGAAGCTCTTTTGCAATGATATTTAAGAGACAGTTTTCTGTATTGAAAAAGAAGATCTTGATTCTTACATGTAAAATGCATAAAGCCTCATCTTGATTATAATAAAAAGACTATTTTGTGATTTAACACAGCTTTTTCTCAATCTTTCACTTTCACTTTTTCAAATTATTTCCACCAAATTAGTTCTTACAGTACGGCTTCATTTTTCAAAGCAGAAAGTGAATCATGGAATATTTTTGGAGTTTAGCTCTTCTGAATGTTGAAATTATTTCCTAACAAAGGAGTGAATTGATGATCAGAGAGAAACAGTTGTTGGTGACTTGAACTGAGAATCCAAATCAGTTCTTCTTTGGGAAAAGACCCAATGTCTTTTTGAAGTTTGCTTATGCTGTAGAAACTCATGGTTATAAAGATGAATCACTTTTCTCTAATAAATGAGAGTTTGGTTGATTCGGTGAGTCAACTAACTTTGTTTCCAGTCTAAGGAAAACCTCAACTTTCAGATCAATGATAATGACATTACTAAATTGCAAGAATTGCAAACAGAGGAAACCTCATCAGATTTGAATAGTGGATACAAAGTCATGAAAAGACAGACCATGTGGATGTCATTCCAGAATCTAAAAAAATCATTACAAATCATCAACTAAGGAATTTCCACTTAAGGAAACAGGGATAGAACTCTTAGAAGAGCAAGACTGAACATTTAGAGCTTTATTAAGATCAACAGGATCATCTGCATAAGTATTCATTCCTACATCAAAATTTGCAAAGAAAAAATTCTCTTGAAAAAGTGTTTCATTAAAGTTGAAACAAAACCAACAGTGTCTCTTCCATACAAATACAATTTCAACTACCCACAGAAAATGTGATTTGTTCATGTAGGTTGGCCATATAACTTGGGAATGCAAGAACTGACTGTTTATTCAGCTATAGAGTGCAGTTATGATTTATCTAAAAGTCTTGATTAAGTACAGCTATAAGAAAAGAACTTGTTGGTTACTTGGGGACAATCTGTAGTTTTAACATTTTGGGTTTTCAGACTATATAGACACTATAAAAAAACAACCAATCTTATTAGATGCAATTTTTGAAAGCCCCGCATTTTGTTGTATTGGCACAATCCAGATTATAATATCTCAATGATTAGGTTGGACTTCCAGATTGGAACTAAGTGTTTTAACAATGGAGGTGTAAGCCAGAACACATTTAGTTCAAAATATTATAACAGGCAAAAAAAAATAAAGACAATTTCATAAGAATATGTTTAAAAAAAACCTTAGCTTCATACAATTTTGAGTCACCCGTGGGAAGAGCACTACACTTTTCAGAGTAATTTTGGCAAGTTGGTCAATTGGATCATATCAAAATATTGAATACTTGAAATTGAATATTTCATCAGGCCATTTAGAGTAATTGCATTATGTATCATTATTTACAAAGTGATACGTCTTAAAACCATATTTTTCTCTAATTTCTGAGAGTTTGGTTTATTAAATATCTTATGTTCAACCAATAGCTAAGAAATTAATTTTTGTTTCTTAATTTTATGACAGTGTTATTCTTCCTACATCTTTCCTCTATTTTCATTTCATTTCTCTCTTTCTTACATCGGCTCACTCTCTCTCTCTCTCTCTCTCTCTCTCTCTCTCTCTCTCTCTCTCTACTGTTAGGACTACTGTTTAGAAAGTCAACACTTATCATCTCTTCATACTGATGATCAATGATAGAAATAGTAGAGTAGGCACAAGTATGATGTATACCTACTTCTCAATTTCTACATCTTTTGTACGTTACATCTTTACTCTGTATGTGAAAATGGAAACATTACTGTATACCAATTTCCAAAAACCCAGCTTTTCTGTTTATCTAGTTTCTAAAACCTGTTTCCATCACTACTGACAATACTTGTATCATCTTTAGGTGATTTTATTAATCAAATGGTATTGATAGACGAGTTGTGAAGTGAATCAAAATGAGAATGCTTGAGGGAGTACGATGATGTGCTTTATATTTAAAACAATTTGTTCTGTTTTGACCATAAAGAGATAAGTAATTGGGAGAATATGAAAAGAATATATTCTCCCTGGCAGAGATAGTTAGTCAGCATTAAATACGATGAATCATAGGAAGAATTGTTAATCTCGTTTTTTTTGTCTTTTGTTGCTTATTACTAATCTTGTGTATCATATCTTTTGCTTGGAATCAGTTGGTTTGTAGAGCAGGTGTGCAAAGTGTCCCAAGAGTGAAAATGTGGATGTTATTGGTAACACTTTTTTTTGGCTTTCTCCTCTGCGAGTCTTTGGGTGGTAAAACCTGGTATGGTTCTTCACTTAAACTATTTTTTCTTCAAGAGTAAACGTCTATTTGATGTCACTTCTTAATTGTTTATTGATGATTCTTCCAGATTGAAAATGCAATTTGTTTTTTCTGTTTTTACTCAGAAAAAATCAAACCAAACCAAAGTGGCTTTGATATCAAAACGTCTGTGAAATGCAAGCAACATACAAGTAAACCCATTATATATATATTTATATGTATACATAAATACATACATATATATATTGACCCATGTTTTGTCATTAATTTTTAAATGTTAGTATTCATTGCTAATTATTTTTGTGTCCTTAAGAAAGAATTATCTCTTCATTCATCCAGATAATGCACTGTTTCAATTTTAAAAAAATCATTCAGTGGAATTAGTAAACATTCTCTGATTCAGCTTACACATTTTCAAGACCCCTACAGGATGGGTGGGAAATTCTTTGGGGAGTTGAACACCTTCACTTTGGCTTAGATAGATTTGGATCACTCTTGAGGCAAGATTGAAAACTAGACACCATTGTTTTTTGTATACCTATTGATTATAACCACTTAGAATGGCAACTTCTAGTGTTTTTTTTTATAATCTTCAATAGGTTTAAAAAACATTGAGAATCCATTAAGAATCATTTCTTGAGTTGTATAACTATCATAAAAATTGTGGTGCACCTCAAGTCATTTATTATTCCTTCCGATGGTTTGAAACATTTTATTATATATGTGGCCTTTTGCATTTCTTACCAATATAGGGAATCAGTTAGATGCACATGGAATTATTTACAATGAAGCAATGAGAAATATCTCCAGAAGTGCATAAAATTTATCATGTTCCCTTCTTACATAATTCAAAGCTTTTTTTGTTTCTATTTTTAGGAGGATATGGCATTCGACTTGATAGAATTTCCGATTTTTGTCCTCATGGGTGTAATAGGTAAGTATATTTTATTTAAGATAGCTTTTAGGAATTTGGTATAATTATATAGTTGCCAATATTGGGTGCCCAGTCCAATGGTAGGCAAGCTTGCCAGGCAAATCATAACTGCTGTGATCAATCGTCACTGAGTATCTCACACTTGTGACTGAGTGCCAGATTAAGCTCGGCCTGATGATTTTAATTACAATCATATATATATATATATATATATATATATATATATATATATATATATAACTCATGTGAAGGAACTATCCAAAAGTTGAGGGAGTTTGTGCAGTGCACATGCAAACTGAATACAGTTTACAACTATTATTGATAAGATCATTGCTTACATGCTCAATGGGGCTACTTAAAAAAAAGATGGTGTAAACTAGTTGTTAAGACAAGTAATTTTTTCATGGTGAAATTCACCAAACCCTTAGGTGCCACTTCACATACACTCAGATATATATATATATATATATATATATATATATATATATATATATATATATATATATTTTTTTTTTTTTTTCTCTGTTTATATTTTGTTGAAGTGCAAGTTGGGGCAAGAGTTATCAGCATGGAAATGAGAATAGTTGCAATTCTCACTGAGGCTATTTATGTTCCTCTCATACTAATGCTCTTGGGAGAGGCCTGACACCATTTTTCCCTGCACTCTGCTCCATTGCCAAATATCTTGAAACTTCCATGGTCAATCTTAACAAGGGCTAATCATATACTTAAGGAACAATGTTTATAGGTGTATTAAACAGTTCTGGTTTGGCACTCATTTGAAACTGTCATGTAAATAATGTCTTCTGGTAGCATGTTATGTTGGGGCAGATCAATCAAAAAGTTGGATAAATGCATCATCAATGAATGTTACTTTTCACACCTTTTATTGGGTAGTGTGCACTATAAAAAAGGTTTAAATTTTCAAAAAGGTAGCATGAATGCTGCTGAACTGTACACATCATATATAAATACATACATAGCCAGCCTAACCAACTTTAAAACTGATGAAACCTATGTTATAAGTTTTAGTGATGGTTTCTCATTGTACTTTTGTGAATTGATATGAACAAAGAATTTAGTCAGATTCTGTTGTTTGTAAAACTTTCTGTAGAAATGCAATTGTACTTCATAGAATTTGTCAAGTTCAGCATGTTTTTCAAGTGTTAAAAAATTAATTTACCTCATGCAAGAAAAACCGAGAGAATTATTTTTTGAACTTCTAAGTTTTGTGAATGTTACCTCTGATGATTATGGATTATGTGATATATTCATTTATCTGGTCCATAGATTTACAAAAGGTGATAAAAACATAACAGGGTCCATTAAGTATTTCCGAGATGTGAATGCTTTGAGGAGTTGTGAGAAGGCATGATTATCATAAACTTTGAAATTAAACCAGTATGCTGTTTAGTTTGTGATCCAAACAGCTTCTATCACTTGTTCCTGGAGAGAATTGGATTGACACCTTGGGAAAGACATCTTTCCCATTGCACTGTCATATTACGAGTCATCATATGTCACGATTGATGACTAGCCAGGGATTCTCTCCTGTTACCCTTATTGTGTAAACCAGTGCGACCTAAAGCATTGATATTTGGAGAGCAAAGTTACTGCCAAGTAACTCTTCTTGTCATGTGGAATACCTTGAAGGATAAGATGTCAGACTCTGGGAGCCGTTCCAGCATGGCATTCTGACAAACCCCTCTGATCATCGGACAAATAAAATACAAATAGTCTGACATAGTACTATACCTGGTCTTTTTTAGTTCGTTTGCATGTTATTGAATCTGTGAAAAATCATGAAGAGTGATTAAAGCCTGAAAAAAGAGTTAAAAGATGTTTGTTTAGTATCTTTATGAATATTAGAGAAGAATTGATATTATTTCTATTGATATTCAGACCATCCTCATCTTTGTTGTTTTCCATACACATAGCGCAGTGGTTACAGCATCAGACAAATTACTGTAAAGTAATCTGATGGTTCTAGGTTCAATCCTAGTCTGAGACAATATAACAATACTACTAATGCTTAGAGGGGAGTATGGTCAATATACCCCCGTCGGATAAATGAAGGGTTCGGTTCGTTACTTCCCCACACCTACCAGATGATACCTGACAAAGGCCGTAGAGTGCAACGGCTGAAATTTTGTATGAAAAACAACCAAGATGAAGATGGTCCGAATATCAATAGAAATAATAATAATACCTCATCTCAAAAATTCAGAGATATACTAAGAATTGATATGTTATTGGAATAATTTTATTCATTTGAGATTTTATCTTTAAATTTCCACTTATTCAAAACTACATCATTGTCCTTCAATAAAAGATTTTTTAAATAATTATTAAAAGATTTCTTGAGCTACCTCTTTTCATGTTTGTTTCAATTGTATAATTTTTTTTATTCTTGTCTTTTCAGGAGGGTTAATTGGTGCTTTGTTTGTTATCATAAACTACAAATTAACAGTGTTCCGTTACAGGTAAACATAGATTTGCTTTCAACTCTTAAATTGGGTTTATATGTGTTAGTTGATAGAGATATTTAGGCTGTAATCAAATATCTGAGGATCTAGAATAATATCAGTAACACTTTTTGGGGCTTCCTACTCCGCAAGTATTTAGGTGGTAGAACCTGATATGGTTCTTCACTTGAACTATTTTTCCTCCAAGATAAACGTTTAATTGATGTCACTTCATTATTGCTTATTGATGATTCTTTCACATTGAAAATGCAATTTGTCTTTTCAGTTTTAACTCAGAAAACATAGATAAGCACGTAATTTAAACAGGTAAAGATAGATTTTCTTTCAACTCTTAAATTGGGTTTTTATGTAGAAGTTGATGGAAATATTCAGGCTGTTACTAAGTATCTGAGCATCTTGAGTAATATTCAAGAGAAAGTTTGAATGAGTTTGTTCTTTGTATTTCCTTGTGTTAGTTATTAATGTGTATATGTAAAGAGATCATTAGGGTCGTGGAAAATGACGCAAGAACATAACTAATTTGCATCAAAAGCACAAATATTTTTTGTAAAAATACAGTTTCTATTCTCATAAATTTTAAGTCACTTTTATCTTCATGTGTGTCTATCCATATGTATTTGATTGATGCACGTGTACCTTACACCATCTGTACCACAATGTTATGGAATTCTTGAATGTCTTTGAAGTTTTTGCTCTTTATTGCTTGTTTGAGCATATCCTTTAAGAATAGTTTGCAGAAAAGAGATAATTTTACTAACTTTGGTGAAAATCATGGTGAAATATAGAATGCATATACAATGTCTTTTGCTCTGTTTAATCTGAGAAAATAAAGCAGGACCTCTGAAGCTTGTAATGATGTAATAGGTGTGAACGTGCAGTGGGAGTAGTCTGGAATAAAAACTTTACATAATGATAATCCCTCATCTAGAAAATTCACACAAAAATAGTCGTAGAAGTTTGATAAAGGAAATATTTAGCCCGATGAAAGAATGAACTGAAAGACCTCAGATTTTGAAAAATACTGAATCGGAGAAACTCTTGAAAAAAAGTTCCACATGAATAATTGGTGAATTTATAGAAAAACTAGTACTGAATCAGTCAACCTCTTACAGAGACACATCTTATTAGTCCGCACCCCATGAGAACAGAGTGTGACACAAGGACGGTTTAATGTTAAGATATCCCACACAAAAATGTGTGGGTATGATGACCCAAAAATTATCCTCAGTCCTTGCTGCGAGGACATATGAGCGCCAGTTCTTGTTGTCTCAGGACAAACCCTGAGCCGCTTAAACTTCCCTACACAGAGCAGTACCATGCTTTATGAGGCAAAGCCCCTATTGGCCATGGCACCATATCTGCCTTCACCTGGTCTGACATTGACATATTGGAAGATGAAAGTCCTCATGTTGTAAACTTGATGCAGCAAATGATCATAGAATGAGAATTGGTACATTCAGTTTCAAACTATCTCTTGTTTTGCTCACCTCGTCATGTCAGCGGTCCTAAATAGTTTCAATACTGGAAAATTCATCTAAGCAAAAAACTGTGAATTTTTTTTCATATGGGAATATGCAATTTAGAGGAAAGTTAGTTTTAGGCCACAGAAAGCCAAGGAAAATGATTTGATAACTGAATAAAGATGCTATGAATTTCTATGAATAAAAGATTTTGCCAAAAAAATGCTGGAGGCATTTACCTCATATAAAATGATTTCATGGAGGATCAAACTTATAAAAAAAGGTCCGCAGGATTAATTTACAAACCATTGCTCTATTACATATGTCCCTGCAATATGTATGCGTGTGTGTGTATGTATATGTGTGTGCATATCTATACATGTTCATGTGTGTGTATCTATCTCTCTCTATATATATGTGTATATGCATCTATGCATACATATGTATGCAGACATATGTGTATATATGTATGTATATGTATATACATATGTATATACATGTGTGTGCATTTATATATATATACATATATGTATATATACATATATATACATATATATATGTACATATATATATATATATATATATATATATATATATATATATATAATGGCTTGGCTTCGCAAACAAAGATTTCGAAGGGCTTTCCATGACTATTGCATACTCTCAGGAGGCTATCGAGGCCAATGCAAGAGTCCCTGTATCATTCTTGTTGTTCTTTACTTCTGCACCAGCCATGGACTAGTTCCCCAAAGAGGACAATCTTTGACTGCCACTGGTCCTCACTTTATGTTTCACCCATCGCAGCTTGGTCTTTTACAGTACGAATTCAGGTTGTCCTGAGTATCTCGTTTGTTATAAAGTCACTCCAATGCACTTTGAGAATGGTGTGGAGACAATACTGGTGGAAGCATTCAAGAGGTCATAGGTGATTCTGGTATACAACCCAAGATTCAGCACCATATAAATGTTTGCCTAAGCCAGTCTGTTTTCTATCCTTTTGTCCAGCACGGAATTGGAAGATATGATGCAATCAAGGTTGAAGTAAATTTCAACCCGCTATATTTAAAATATTTTAAAATAATTCTGATATATTAGTATGCCTCTTGTGACATACCCACACAAAATATGTAATAAAAGCCTAGCTAAATGTCACTTTGGGTTTTAGAATTCTTTTAAAAGCAACATTTTTGTTAAAAAAACATTTTCTTGGGTGAAATCCCGACGCTTGCTCTTTAGCTCAGAAAATATTTGAACTGAGAGCTTTATCATTCGCCAAAAAGTCAATCATAATTAGGGACATTCAATTATACACGCAAACATATTAGTGTGTATACATGAATGTATGTGCATATATATATATATATATATATATATATATATGCACAAACACATGGGAGTTTTGAGCATGTTTTATGTGTATATGTTTATTTATGCACTTGTTTTTATATGTAAACAGATATTCTTGCACTCTAAAGTAAACACACACACACACTGAGTTGTTGACTGAAGTACTGCCTATGCACCATTCTGATGTTAGATCTGTTGAATGACGTATAAAGGCTGTTGGAACAATTCACTATTTCTATACACACATCGTAGCATGTGTTAATTAATCTAGGCAGTAGAATCTTTGGCTTTTGGTAAAATACTTCATGTGGATTTTCACGAAGGGATTTCCTAGCTTCTAGTTCTATGCAAAAATTCTGTTCTCACCTTTCTCAATTGTCAATTTGAAAAAAATTAATGATATGGATTTTAAAAAATTTTCAATTATTTTTGGCGGTAATTTTTAATTGATTATATGGATTTAAAAAAAAATCAATTAAGAAAATGGATTTAATTAATTATATGGATTTTTCAATCTGATTAATTATAGTTTTGTAATATTGAATGCTCTAATTATAAAAGCAATGAAAAACTAAAAAACTATAAGGTATTCACACACATACACACACATGTACATATATATATATATATATATATATATATATATATATATATTTATATATATTCATATATGCATATGTATACTTCAAGAACTCTAATCAACAAAACCTTTTATAAAATCAGTTTGAGAAAAAAACTATAAGGAAAGCAAATTGTATGTGTGTATATGACTGAGGTATATCTTTGGAATTCTGTGCTCTGATTAGATAAAAACGTGTCTCTAACCATAATAATGTTGGTGTCCTTCCCTCTTACCAAAGATTAAATTATGCGCAATTAATTCCACATTACCACCTGGTATTGTAAATCAAAATGGTGACTGTGTGTTAACAGTTAATAAGATAGTGTAGTTTCACCAAATGTGCATCCGGACTCAGGGTCTGTTAACTGTGAATCTTTCTCTTCCTCGATCATAATCGGAAACTCTCATTTACAAAATCAGCCTTAAAAAAAATAAATAAACAACACATCCTTTAGAAACTGAAAAACTGAAATAGAAATTAAATGCAACAATTATTTTTTTGCAACTTAATCAATAACGGCACTTTCCAGTTCAGAGTTTTCTGTAGCACGGTTTGTATACACAATACTGTTTGTTTTGATTTAAGAAATATCAATCCAAATCAATTTACCTCAAATCAGACCATTCCAGATGTCCAACTGATTTAAATTTTTTAATATATGTAGAGGGCTAAGAACAGACACAATGTAAAAAATCAGACACACCTGGCAACTCTGAATGCCGTTCATGACCATTATTTACACTCTCGGTGGAGGCAGTGTCCCACTCAGTTTATGACCCCTTGATTAATTGTGTTTTCTCATATCATCACTTACGATGATTCCCTAACAAAGAGGTTGTACTGGTATTTGTGCATGTGTATTTTCTATTTCTTGAAACGCAGATCTGCTCGGTAGAATTTTCTTGATTCTCACTGCTTCTTTTGTTTTTTTTTTTAATCAATTTTTGAAACTTTCTTACATCGCTAATGAATTGCTACTACTCTGATCTCATTTTCTTTTCAGGTATGTCCGCAAAAAATGGATGATGGTAGCGGAAACAGCTTTTATTGCCATAGCCACTGCTCTTGCTGGTTTTCTTCTCATATATTTTCTAAACGACTGCACAACTGCAGAACCTTATGATGAACATCATGCGATCATTGCAAAAGTAAGATTCAATTTTCTCACACCCATTTCTTATGGACAAGATCAGAAATCTCAGCCAGTGCCGTAATTATACCCTGTGGTCTATATCATATATCTTTGGACTAATGTCCTAATTTTTGTCGTTTTAAACAATTTTGACGGGGTGTGTGTGTGTGTGTGTGTGTGTGTGTGTGTGTGTGTGTGTGTGTGTGTGTGTGTGTAGTGAGAGGGGTGGGGGGAGGCTACCAACTACATTTGCTTTACATTTTTTTCCAAAAACAAAAAAAAAGATATCAAAACAGGTCTGGTTAGTCATCCAATAGAAGCCGTCAAATGACCAAAATCTTTCACTGACATGCTGTGCTGGGGTGATGAATTAACAAATTGGTAAAAATGATGATCAATCAATGTAACATCTGAATTTTCAAAAAAGAAATGTGATTGCTGCTGGACACAAACTATGGGATCAATTTGGCATAAACTTTCATTGCAAATTGAACCCCCTACTACAACCTATTTATTGGGTGGGGGATTTGAAAGAAAAAATTTCTTTGTGGCATCATCATCATCATCATCATCATCATCATCATCATCATCATCATCATCATCATCATCATCATCATCATCAGTCTTTTATTGTCCATTGCTGGACATGGACATTCCCCAGGATTTGCCAGCCATCTTTATCATAGCTGTAACAAAACCAATACTCTCTGTACTTGTCTAGTCCATCCCTCCATCTTGTATTCTGCTGGCCTCGTTTTCACATGTGATCTCTCGGGCTCCATGTTGTTTGTTGTGATGTCCATTCTTACAACATGACCAGTCCATTGCCAGTTGAGTTTTCTAATGGGTTGTTTGATGTCTCAGATTCCTGTTTTTTCCCTAATATATTATGCTGTCTCATGATCTCTCTATGGGAGGTTGAGCACAATCTTTCCATATGTGTATTGCATAAATGAAGAGAAAATGTTGAAAATTTCAACCCTCTATCAGTTGGGCCAGTGAATCTGATACATACATACATACATATGTAGCCAGCCAGCCTAACTTGAAAACTGAAAAAAACCTATTCTAACCATTGATGTTTTCTAATATAATAACATCATCTAATGTGCTGATGTTATAGATTAGAGACCAAGCTTGTAAATACTTTGCATTGGCAGGCAGACTGAGTCAAATAAAGAGTTCCTTTCAAAAGTACCCTGCAGGTTATTTGATACAACATTCAGTTGACAATTCAACTGGTATGTAAGATTCAACATATAATGTCCTAGTTTGTGAAAAGGTTCAAACATATGTCAGAACATCTAAGTAGCAAATTAATGGGACACAACAGGTTTTGAATTGGATCCTCTCTCTTATGTTAGTTGATACGATCTCAAGGCAAGCTGATCGCTATGAAAAAATGAGGTTTTTCTTCAACTTTTGATTGAAGTAAGTAATTATTCATGTTTGTGAGGAAAGAAAAAGTATACACTTTTTTGTGGGGTCAAAAATTAGTCTTGCCCATAAGTAATGGGGAATTTGAACACAATTTCCGATATTTGACTATCCATGTTCTGTCAGAGAATAACATGTAAACATTAAGAAAGTAGGAACAGGGATATCTTAATTCAATATCTGTTTACACTGCATTGTTTTGACTGCTTATAGAGATAAATGGAAATCAGATCATTGTTATTGGGGTGAGAGGGAATATAGACTCTACAACATTATTTTTCAGTTGCGAATCACCCATATTTTTTTTTTGCATCATTTAAATTAGTGCATTTTAGGAGTACTTCAATTCAATTCCTCTCGCTACAACACGCTGTTTCAGGAACTTCGAGGTCACATACATCTGTATGTATAAGCAGAATCAGACTTTTAGTATTAAAAAGATTAATTTTTGATGAATATTTTCTTTCATCTTAATTTCAGTTGTTATTTATCACAACTGCTTAGAGCATCAATCTATTGCGTTGAGTAAACAGCACAGATTGGAAATAGAGAATAAGCTCTAGGTGAGACTTGAAATTGCATCCCTTTGCACCTTGGGAAGCTCTGAGGGCTGGCAGGAGATCAAATTTAATCTTTAAACCCATCTTTATGTTTCTCTCATCCTATGGCACCATGTTTGTTATTGTTTTTATGGACACTAGTTGTATTTGTAGCAGTAATATTATTGATTTATTAGATAATGTAGTGTTGGCGTGAGTAGTTGTGATGCAACAAAAATCAAGTGAGAGAAAATACCTGTAAAAGTTAATTGGTTGTTGACAATGATTAATCTCATAAAAAATAAATGAAAATAATATTACTATTACTAGTAACAATTATTGTAACAAAATAATCTATACTGAATCTTATTTTTTCGCACCTATTGGTTCGTTTATATTGCAATATTTCATGATTTTTCCTTATATCCACAGGTATTTTGCAAAGGAAATCATGAACATAATGCTCTTACCTCATTGTTCCTCAGCACTCCAGAGTCTACATTAAAAGGATTATTGCATGACAAAGCAGGTGAGAAAAATTTCACTCTAATAGATCAATGACTATTTATTGACCATCATAATTTTATACAGATATACCTTGATTGGTGTGATTAATTATTCCAGAGTTTTCTGTACTGTTCAAAAACACACTGCTCAAGGTCTAATCACAATTCAATGTGTTTTTGTTTTCTGCTTCTACTTAGTTGTAATAATTTAAGTTGCAATACCTCAACTGAACTACACTGAATAAATACTCTTATCAAAACTGCACTATTCAGGGTATTGCTGTATTATTTTGATTTTATAAAAATCATTCTTCGGTATTAGAGTCCAGAAAAGAGCCCAAGCCATATGTCCTTCTCTGCCAGCAAATATGGTGATTTATGATGGCTCAGCTAGTTCTGCTCTTTCCCTACCACCTGTGATCTATGAATATTTTCTTGTTTCTTGTTCTTTCTCTTAACAATTTGATTTAAAAAGCAAATGTCGTGTGCATTTTTCATTACAGGTTCATACAGCATCACCACCTTGTGTATCTTCTTGGTGGTATTTTTCTTCCTCTCAGTTTGGACATATGGCCTGAGCATCTCGAGCGGTGTCTTCATTCCTTCCCTTACTATTGGTGCAGTCTGGGGCAGGTTGCTTGGCATGGGATGCATGAAACTCTTTCCACACCTTGTGAGTCATCCAGATTCTGATACTTTTTTTGTTCTGTTAATCCGTCAAAAATTGTGATATATTTTCTGTGGGAGTAAAGGCTGAACTTGAAAAAGTCATTAGCCCTTTGTACTAATCAAACACTCCAAATTGAAAGTTATATTGATTTGTACTATAATCAAAATTATGCAATCTCTGTGTGCCTCTGTTGATAATTTGTGAGCAGTGTGCAGTACTTTGAAATTTTACGATCGTATTTCACGTGATCGAAGGAGAAAAACAAAAGTTTTCTGGTTATATTTCTCATAATCAAAGGATTAAATGAACATTTTACAGTCATATTTTAAATTGTCAAAAGTGTAAAATGAAAGTTTTATGGTTATATTTCACATTATCGAAAGAGTAAAATGAAAGTTTTCTGGTATTATTTCTCATGATCAAAGGAGTAAAATGAACGTTTTACGGTTATGTTTCTCATCGTCAGAGGAGTGAAACAAAAGTTTTATGGTTATATTTCACATTATCAAGGGAGTAAAATGAAAGTTTTATGGTTATATTTCGCATTATCGAAAGAGTAAAATGAAAGTTTTCTGGTATTATTTCTCATGATCAAAGGAGTAAAATGAACGTTTTACGGTTATATTTCACATTGTCAGAGGAGTGAAACAAAAGTTTTATGGTTATATTTCACATTATCAAAGGAGTAAAATGGAAACACTATGCATCCCTTTGCTCTTGGTCATAAATGATGAGGAAATCATGTTCTGATTTGCAGAGTAAGATATAGGCTGTTCCCCTTTTTTTATTTTATTTTGATAAATGTCCATCTACAAGGTTGAAAATGAATCAACCTATGATCTATGCTTTTTCCTTTATTTTGGTCTTTTCAAACATCCATATCCAGTGAGCTTGCATATTGTGTCGAACGTTCACAAAACTAAGTTTAAATTAATTATTGGTGAAAATCTGAGTTGCATTGTTTTCAGTTGCCCTCAATAGCCACGGTCACCAAAATTTCTATCTCTTCCTCTTTTCCCATTTCTTTTTGGAAATTCTTTTGTCTACATGATATTTCTCAGATGGACACTCTCCTATATCATTCTATAGAATCTCTTTACAGACTAAGCAAACAAAAATACAATATCTATTAGTGTCAAGCTAATGTTTATATACAAGATGGAATGGTGAATCAGATATTGCTTATATATAGTATATTTATCATATCTAAAACCCTTATAATACAAAGTCTAATGAATAGTTAGCAGCGACTCAGTAGGATAAATGCTCAAGTCTTGTAAGGAGGTGGGTTTTTTTGTTCCTCAAACTTCCTCCTTTAATGTTTATTAGAAGACATCACAAGATTTTCATCGATAAAACATTACCCTACAATGAAAGCGAAATGATCCAAAGAAAAAAATTAAATTGTTTGAAGTTTCTGCTTTAATTTTTGTATTGAAGCTTAAATGATATCTTTTCATCCTTACTGCAATCATGGAATTTTAGGAGGTAAGTTGAATGCTTATTTCTCGTGTCTTCAGCATGAAAAGGAATTATGACAGCAAAGTAGAAAAATCTGATTGGATGATTTCTTTAGAATTAAGTCCTAAGTAGAAATGCTTCCAGTTTTGTAGAAATATTTCTTGATAACTATTTAATTCATCCTGAATATGGGCGTGTGTGCGTGTGTGCGTTTCATACTGATAGATTTTCATGCATAAAACAAACCACTGTTTTTTTCCTGCTCTGCATTTGCATGTTACTCACTTTGATCAGCCATTTTGCTTTATAGCAATTACATGAGGTCTGAAGGTCAGATTTCAATATTGAGAGAAGCAAACTTAAAGTGAAACACCCTTTGATCAGTTTTTGTATAAAAGAAGTGTAATTTGCATTCCTTTATAATCTAATCTACAAAAATTCCTACAAAAAATGCACTAAAAGACAAATTACAACAGACTTGATTTGAGCTTGCATATTTTTCCGATCCCCACTGATATAATCGAGTACATTTACTTTCTTTCTACCTTCAGATTTGGAACATTTTTTTTTATAAGTATATTCCTTATTGTGAGGCTTATCATCCTCAAATTGTATTTTAATTAGTCACTACTCTTACTGAAATCTATTCTTTGTTTCAGCAATGGCTAGTTTTCTACTAAGGTAGGATATATATATATAGGAAAACATTTGTTGTTAGTGCTGTGGAGTACAGGATTTTGTGAGCCAAAAACTGCTTGTAATATATAGATGTTTTGGCTTGAATTCTCCATATGCCTTTTTCCCTTCCATAGTGAAGCAATCCTTGGTGAAGTACTGTTAAAATGTGCAAAGGCTTTGTGTGTTTTTGTTCTGTAATATACGTTGCTTTTTCTGCTCGTGTGATCTAGTTTTAAACAGTTCCCAACTTGTATCAAAGACAGTCGACTCCTTGATGATGGCATTATTACAATCATCCCTTATTCATTATTGTGCTGGATGTTTGTTTTTTTTTCTTTCTGTATATTCATGCATATACATACGTATATATGTGTACGTCTTCCTTTTCTCAAAGCCACGTGGAACATGAGAAAAAGTTAAATATCAACTGTTGCATGGATGTGCTTCATTAATGTTGTTTTATGTTTGACAGGAAATGAATTGTTTATTATTTTTTTTTAAATATTAATTCCAGAAAAACACATCCATGAATAAGTTATCCTACATGATTGTGATATCATTAAGCATTCTTTATTCAGTCTTCAACAATAAGATTTATCTTTGGAAATCTTTTAGTTTCACAAGTTGACCGAAACTGATAGTCTTTAAAAAGAAAAAATGGTGCAACTTTGATTTTCTTGGATGCTTTTTATCCAAAGAAATCTCTTTAAAACAAACAAAAATGTGGGGTTTTTTTGCCAGGGCGAGGGAGGGAAAATGCCCGAAAATATGATAATCTCAATAAAAGTGGTTTTAGTACTGATTTTACTAGCAATAAACTGGCTGAATTGAGCTATTAACCAATATTTCTTCCTCTATTTGAAAAACATAAAATTGTGTCCCTAGCTTCTCATTCAAGAGAAAGCCATGAGAGAAAGCCATATAAATTTGAGATGTATAAATAAAAGATGAACAGGAGATTTATTATACCCACTTCTTAGTGTAGTCTATAATTTGGATATGAGCCATTATCATTTTAAAAGTCGTTCAGAGTATCAATCTCATTTTTTTAGGTTTTATCACAATATTTCAGCTGACTTATTCTTTGGTCATTTTTGGAAGTACAATCTTTATGGAAGGAGAGGGTTTTTTTCAAATAAGTATTCACAATTCTTTCAAACATTGGAAACTTTAAAAACAAAAGAAAACACAACTGGCAAATTTAATGATCAAACCAACCCAGTGTGACAATCTTGATTGTATCTTGTGTAGCAGTGGCTGTTCTGTATTCCATATGCAGAGTTGTTCTCCAATTCTTTCCTTGCAAAACAATGAAATCCACACTTATCCGCAAAGCTAATATTTGTAAAGAATCTTTCAATTTCCTCTATCTCCAGCAATGCTCCCTGCCAAATACATTATCTAATGATTTCTCAGGCACCTTGTGTCTGATCTTCATGGGTCAGCCGATCTTTACCTTATATTCCTCTCCATTATTGCATGGAATGTTAGTTGTGTTTTGGTGATACCCTCCTCTAGTAAATACAGATTGTATGCTTAAAAGAGACCGAAGAATGTATTGACTTAAATATAGTGGTAATAATGAAAAGAATCCGATCAATCAAGTGCTGAATTACCCATTTCTAAGTACTAGGAACTCAGTTCACTGGTAGATAAACTACTTATTGCAGAATTATATATAGAGATATTTTTTGTAAGTTATGGACCAATAGTTTATGGCAATTTTAATGATCATTAATGTTTAAAGTATTGACATTTCCTAGACCACCTCTTAGCCTCTATGTTGCATGTGTGTGGATGGAGTTATTTAGAGCTTTGATATTAAAGAATTAGACAAAAACTGTGTGTCTAATTCTTCAATAGTTTACTAATGACAATTAAAATTGACTCGAAAAAAACTTACCTGCCATGATAGCACAGGTATTTTTCTTTACAAACCTCAGTGATGCAAAATTTGTATCAATGTGTGAATTATCTGCAGTCTTATGTGATACCAGATTCCTTCTTCAATTCAGCTTTCTTAAATTGATGTGCAAGGCTGTTGCAGACATCAGGAAGTATCTTGCCTTCCTTCTTCGTATTGTCTGAGAGCTAGGTATTTCTTAGCCAAAAAAATCTGAGAATCTCAGTGAATCAAAGTCAACTTGAATCCAGTATTCTGGATTTAGGAATTGGCAGCCCCCACTTCCAATCTTAGAAGATTGTCACAGCACAATCTTCTATGCCTTGGGTAGCCCTGTGAAGGACTATTCTCCATAAATAGCTGTATTTAGAAAAACCCTTCTTTTACAAAACACTGATTTTAATGGTACACTTTTGATAATCATGAGTATGTTATTAGATCCCTCTCCCACTGATTAGGCAGTTTAACATGTCTTAAAATTTGATCAAGAGGAAAGAACATTCTAACCTGACTCTTTTCTTGCACTAATGATACAAATGAATCATTTTACATCTAAAGAAAATAAAATGATATTATACAATCAACCTAATGTTATTTATTAAACATGAAAAAAACATGTTTATTTCTCTAAGTGACCTTTTAGTACACATGGCAAATTATTTTTGTTTTTGATAAACACTCCTAGCCTTGCTCCTATACACAGTTGATACTGACTATGTTAATACCTGAATAAAATGTTTAAATTACACAACTTATATACAAAGATAGCTCATAGGGTGTTCTATAAATATGGATTTATACTAAAGGTCACAGAGTCCAACAAATAACTGTACAGACAGTTTCATATATAAAGATAGCCATTATGCAACCACTGTCAAGAGAAGGTTAATTTCTTAATCTCTCAAACCATGTTTTGTGAGGTTGATGCGTACTGGGTGCTCCTCAACCATGGCTTTTTGCCATACTAAATATAGCTTAATTGCTATCTGCAAAGAGAGTTATTGATAACAGGTGAGTATTGTGGATATTTTCATGGATGCAAACGTGTTAAAAGGGAGATTGTGTGGCACCCATCTTTCAAAATGGCTAAAACTAACCTGCCTTGAAAATCAGCAATGAAGAGCCTGACCTTCATTTCAACTGGAACAATGATTACTGGTACTAATCATGATCTATACTATCTCAACCACAATAGGATGTATGAAAAGATAGGAGTAATTATTAAGATATTCACGGTATCATAATTTTGGTCTGCATTAGTCTTCTGTGCTATTTGCTCCAACTTGCATACATTAGTCATTAAGATAAGAAATCAGAATGATCAGATTTCACAAGGTGTTATATATTTATTCTTTGACATAGTGTGTGAATGGGAGTAGATAGAGACCGATAGCGAGTGTTCACATTTACACACACGCACACGCATGAAGAAGTGAGGGTGTAGGAATACAAATGAATAAGAAGATATTTTAACATGACATCAGTATCTGATTTACAGATCATTGTAAGTAGGGCTCACTGCTTACTGCACTCCCCCTCGGCCATGGCATATCAAGCACGGGTCTATGCCATCTTAGACTACTCACTGCTACTCACTGATTTTACCTACATACGTATAAACACACGCCTAAAACCTGAGATAAAGCAATGACTAGTGGGCTGTATTCACACAGCATTCACTTGTATAGTGAGTTTGATTCTCATAGTGTGCCGCTCTCAGCTAAGCTTCTTGAAACTCTTTTGCTCATATATAACAATAACTCAAAAAGTACGTTTTTTGATATTGTGCTGTTAAAGTACGACTGCACAAATTGATTTGTCTTAGTATAAGCTGTACAGTACATCTGGGAAAAAGCAAGAGTCAGGGACATCATAGAATCCATTAAAAATTTCAAATGGCAGTGGGCTGGCCATGTAGCAAGAATGGCGAACAACCAATGGACATTGCGACTCATGACATGGATCCCCCGAGATCACATGTACAACCGAGGCTGGCAGAATATTTGATGGAGAGATGAGCTAGACAAATTCAGAAAGTACTGGCTCCTCAACACCATGATAGAGAAGTGTGGCAAATCCTGGGGACGGTCTATGTCCAACAACGGACGTTAACAGACCGATGATGATGATGATGATGATGATGATGATGATGATGATGATGATGGTGGTGGTGGTGGTGGTGGTGGTGGTGGTGGTGATGATGATGATGATGATGTATAAGCTGTAGAGAAAACATATTAAAACATGAGACCTTGGACAGAGTGGTTTTGAAGAGTATGAAAAATTTTGAAATGAATTAACTGCACTAATTTTGGTATATCTTTATATGAGGTCTGTCCGTAAAGTATGCAGCCATTTTGAATATCTTAAGAACCAGTTTCCCAGCCTTGGTGTAACTTAGCAACAAATCAAAGGGAACCTTACTGTGCCCTCTTGGACGAATACTCTCCAGTGGCAGTGTGACACCATTAAATGAACTTGTGTACTGTGGGACTGTTGTATTCAAAATAACCAAGACTGCAACACATTGCATCCCCCAGGCGGGTCAGCTTCTCTATCGGCCATATTTATCTCCCTGCAACTCCTAACTTTTCTCAGAGAGATTCCAATCTATGGACAAGATTAAGATTAATTCTATGAGCCAGCTGATTGCAATCCCAAAGAAGGACTTTGCTGACTGTTTTGTGGAAGATATGCTGAGATAAGTGTATGAGATCCTGTGGGAGAGTACTTTGAAGGGTGTAATGGCACCATAGCCTTAGGTAGGGTATTTTTTGTCAATATTAAATGGCAGGATACTTAAAGGACATACCTGGTATGATTGTGTCTACATTTTCTCAGCTGTATGAATTACCATTTTTCACCTTGAATTGATGAAGTTAACATTTTATCATACAAATAGTTCTAGTTTAATTTGGTCATGTTACTTTCTCTCAAATATTTTAAAAGCTATTTTCATGAGAAAGAGTATCTGAAATGGAAAGATATAAAAAGACATTCTTATATCTAAAAAGAATTAGCTGTTGAGTGACACTTAGTATGATAGGTCTACCAAGTCATTGCTAATGAGTTTAATCCTCACAGAGTGCCCCAAAATTGTAGCTCTGTTTCAGACTTAGCTTAACTTTATTAGTATCTGTTTAATTAGTCAGCTAGTCTTGCAAAACATTGCTGATGAATTCAATCTTCCGTGGCTTCTGTCAAAAGAATTGATGACAGGAAATATGTTTGAAAACAGAACATAGTATAGAATTATACTGCCTTTCTCATACCAAGAGTTTTCATCCTTGTATATGTGCATAAGGATAAATTATAAATTTGCCATTAAAAGATATCTTCACTACTTTTGGGAACTGCTAAATCGCTTAAATTTCAAAGAATCTGTTCTTTTACATTGTGAAAAGTACTTTATACTTTGTGGACCACTTGGTAGAAATTGCTGCCTTGTACAGTTCCTTTAATCCTTGGGAAGGTCTATGTCCAACGACGGGCATTAAAAGACTGATGATGACAGTTCCTTTCTATTATAAGAAAAGGTACTGCACTTGAATTGTTGACAAGAGTATTGAAATGAAGGTAAAATTAAAAACTGGAAAAGTGTTTGAAAGTAAAAAGTGTCATTTGACCATTATATAGTAGTTAATATGCCATAGAATCTGTTGGGTACTGTCATTACCACTTCTCTTTTGGAGAGTACGGTTTATAAACGGAGGAGTACAGTTGAGTAGTTAAGGACCCTTGGGGTTTAAGTCTCACCTTGAGCTCTAGGCCACACTCATGCAAACTTGCATTTTGAGAAGAGCTTTGTTTGGGAAACAGAGGTTGAAGCCACTACGAACAGGAGTGAGAATGAAAACACTAATCATGTAGTGAACTGGAGTCACCATTCAACTAACCAGTTCTTGTTACTTTGTGAGACCAGAGAACAAGAAAGATGCAAAATATATACAACAATGAACATGATAATGGAGAAAAGGACAACAGCAAATATAATAGAATTTTAGCAATCATTCATAAAGTACCAGTTGTCAGTCTCTTAATAATCATCTATAAGGTACCAGTTGTCAGTCCCTTAATAATCATTCATAATGTACCAGTTGTCAATCTCCTAATAATCATTTATAATATACCAGTTGTCAGTCACAAGAAAAAGTGAATGAAATTTGAGATTCTATTACATAGAGGCTGATATTAATACTTTTGGGGCGGAGGTGAATGGACCTGCAGCAATCAAACAAAAGACAAGAGTGCCAGATTGAGGAAGAAGAGAGCAAGTTGTTTTGGAGAGAAAGAGAATTGATGATTAAAAATTAATATATTTTAATAATCTATACAGTAAAGAAAATCTTGAACTTTGTCATTTAAAAAACAATCTCTTTTTTGATCGATTACCTGATCTCAATTCATGATGTAAAATTTGAAAATTTGTTTCTTTCTCAGAGTTCTGTAATTGATGCTCTTAAATGAATGAATAAAAATGTAGATTCAACCTTAAAAGGTAAACACACTTCAGAAATGATAGATCTGTCCTTTAGCTTTTGAAAAATGAATTGTAAAAACAACGATCTGGAACATATCAATTTAATTTTTTATGGAAATTGTACTCCTCAGGGAATTTAATAATATGAAATAACAGAATTGCTTATTCAGTGTGAGAAAATATCTTGAAGTAAATTCTTTGCATTGGTTATTTGATTTTATGTTTATATGTCAGCCATGGAAGGTTCAGAAGAATGGCATAAGCCTAATGAAGAAATATCTATCCCAAAGAATCTGCTGCTAAGAAAATTTATAAAGTACTATATTTTTCAGGATCATGAGTTCCATCGAAAAAAAATATTACCAAGAAATATTTAACAGATATATCAATGACAATTTTCATTATTTTTGTCATTATTCTTAGGAGCTATTTTAAAAAAGTTAATTTGTCATAATTTGACAAAAATGTTACTGTCATAGTTGATTATCACTTCCTTATTTGTTATCAATTTGATGAAAAAGTTGAGACTTTTTAAATGAATGGTGGAAAATAACCAAGTCTGGAGAATGTATGTGTGTGACTGACATTTTTTCCTCCATTTTTTAATGAGATTTCATTTTCCTTTCGTTTTTTTTTTTTAGATTTACCATTGATAAATAAAAACTTGCATTCCAATATAGGTCTGATATTTGTGGGCAGAGAGCATGGCTTGTCATATTCCATATTTTGATTTTTAATGTTATTTTAATGCAAAATGCCTCATCTTCATCGTCCTCAAGACTTATGCATTTATCTTTCCACTTGTAATATCAGATCTACTTGTATATAAGTTGATCCTCTGAATACACTGGCATTTGGTTATAATGTGTCAAGCTAGTATTTCAGGCTAACAGGACAACAAATTGGGCTAACATATAAGTATACTTTTGTCTAGTTTGGGCTAACTATGGTAGAGAATGAGACAGACATTTCTATGGAAAATAACACTTATGATTAGCACTGTAATTGTATCCCTCTTCAAACATCTAACATGGTGACTCTCATCTCTTATAAAACTTCACTATACTATCATCAATACAAAGCAAGCTCATTAATGTTTAATCAATTAGATATGACACTACACGAAAATTTCCATCTAGCTGGGGTGACTCCCACTGTTTTTACAAAGCCTCGACTTGTGACGTATTCGTACTTGATTCACTTTCATATCCAAACCGCACGGAACAAATTAAACTATTTAATCCATCCTTCAGCTTTACTTCCTTTCCTCATAAATAAACATTCCATGTTCTTCTCACTGAAATGAGAAAATGGCTCTTGTTATGAGAATAATATGTTTTATAGATTTTTCACAAAATTCTAGACAAACCTTCCTATTTTGCATATAAATGTGGTCTGACAGCCAGTTAGCACCAAGCTATAGTGCTGTGAAGGATGTGATCATTTGGCTCATATAACTGTGTTTCCACCTTATAATTTATACATGGTTTAACTAACTTGCCAACCATGATAATCAAAGACAAATTCTACATCTGATGGAAATTATTTTTCCACTATCTGGGGGCGGCTTGTCAGTGATAGAATTTCTTAATTTAGGTGCTTTTTTTCCCTGACTTCGAATGTCCAGTGTTGCAATTTAGATATTGCTTTTCTAAGAAAAATGAATTAGGGAGTGACTTCCAGATTCAAAAAATTGGAAAAATATGTAAATTACCAACACCATTGTAGTGATTACTTCAAGTAGCACCCATGGCATTTGCAATATCTTAGGTGAACCACTGGTAGGATGTTTGCCCTTGAAATGGGGTACCGATACTCAACAGCAGATGGTGCATTTTGTATTGGTGTCAGCAAGATTGATGTGAGATGTAATATTACGTGTAAAAATATTGAAAAGGTTTTACTTCATCTTAAACATGAGATAAAGTAGCTTCTGCAAAGAACTCTGACAGACTACAGTCAGAATGTCATACAGTAGATTAGACTATTCTTAGTTGTTAAGTTTCATTTACTCAAGTCGCAATACAACATTTCATTACTAATTGGTATGTATTTTGTGTCTATTCTTTACTGGTTATAGCAAATTTTTCATGTCTGTAGCTTAGAGTTGTTCATGACTCTTCCCATCAAGCATGAATTTCTATCAATCTTTTTTAAGAATTAAAAATTTGACTTATACACAAGTATATATGGTACTGGATAGAAATTTTAAAAAAGAAATGAGTTATTCATTTTATTTACCTGTGATTTTCTCATCTCAATTTTTGTTGCTTCTCCTTGCAAGTTACTCAGACCTTCAGTCTTTGTTAGAGAGTAAACAGTGCTGATTGGAAATCATAGTATGTTTCAATCTTTGGTGTCAAATATTTCATCTATTGTATGTTTTTGTAAGTTGGTATACTTGTCTTTAGTGGCACTTGTGGTGTTCTGCTGTTGATTGTAATTTTCCACTAACTTCGTTTATTGTAATCAGCACTGTTTACTCACTGCCTTGAACTGGTTGTCTGAGTAAGTAGTAATAAAAAGCAACTAAAATTGAGATGCTTCATCTGATAAGACAAAATTCAAATCGAAGAATTGGTTGGCTTAAGAATGTTGCTTTCATTGTTACTGGGTACATATTGACCATAATAACATTTGAAAGTACTGTTAAAACTTTGTATACATACATACATACATACATATATACATACATACATACATACATACATACATATGAGTTCAGATGATAGCGTTTATTGGAATTATATATTTGGACCAATACAGGAAATTACTTGATGAAAAAGTTCAATAAAGACAACGTGACTTGAATCAAAGTGCTACAGTTTCAGGCTCCCCACTACTTCCTCTCAGACTGAACCTTTCTTTTGGTGATCTTGAATTGTTTTTGAACCAACCAAAGCTGGTTCACTTCTACCGCAACCACTTTCGCATGCAACTGAACATTCCAAGAAGTAATTAGAAACTGTCTTTAATTTGTTCCCCCTCAACCTTTCTCCTTTACTGCATATTGGGATGTAGTAAGTTTTAGATAACTTACTTACTGTAATCAAAAACATATTTTCTTGTCTACTACTACATTCTTTTGTCTATTTGTACACGACCAACTACACTAAGATTGTTGTACTTCGATTAATACTACTTGTTGCAGGTAAAATTGACTAAACAATACGTTAAGCTTTTCATTCCTTTCTGTTCTTCAGCTGAAAAGATTTTCAAACGACTTTTACAAAAAATCTTTTCAATAAAAGTAATCACTAAAAACGCTCACACATACATAGAAGAGTACCCGATGATTTTTATTGCAGGGGTTGTGCAAGCCCCTAATTTACCATCAAAGTGGGCATGCAGGCCTCAAATTTGCCGACAAAATGGGTGTGTGCCCCAAATAAGAACAGAAATCTGCTGACTGTAAGAGCATTAGGGGGTTGCAGCACTCCCAAACCCCGCTTCACTATGCCCCTGCACAAATAGACCACAATTATACTAGGTGTGAAAATCATTTAGTTGATAGAAAAAAAATAAGGATGAAAGGAAACGCATGAGAGTAATCAATATTTGATTAACTAACAAGAAAGTAGAGTAAATTTTGTTCTTTCTTATTCCCTTTATTTCTAGAACAAATTTTCAAATACGTTTACTCATTAACAAGAGTAACATTAGTTTCTAGTTTGTTGATTGAGTTAAGATTGAGTGCTTGCCTCAGAACAATAAATAGAAAGCTATTTTCATAAATCATTGCTTGTGGAGGGAGTTCAATCCCCACAGGATTGGCCCTTTGCTTTGGTTCTCTGCCAGACTGAGCTAAAGTTTGTGAATATTTACCTGCAAGCATACTTTTCCTGAGGCAATTTTCACTTTGCAAGTATATTTTTCTGAAAGTATGAAAAGATATTCAAAAATGTATTTTGAATGAGAAAAGGCAAAGATACTCTTACCAATGCCTGTCATATCAGATAGCTTTGATAACCTGATATTTTAACAATATGCAAAACCATTCTTGTGTCAAGGATATTAGGATTTGATTTAAATTCACTAGAATTTTTACAAGATAGCTGCTAAGAAAGAGACAAGTTATTTCATTATGGCAATGGAAGCTCATTAAACTCTTCTAGCTGTTTATTGTTTGGTCATTTGGGGAAGCTCAGATTTATGAGATAAACCACTTCCATGTTTAGAGAAACTATGATAGTGACTTAGAAAAGTTGATCCAAAACCATTGTGCTTCAATAAGAGGCAAGCTGATACTTTGCAAAATGGAGAAAAATACTGAAAATGATGGCTCTTTGCCGCATTATAAAGAATAAAGATAATCATGTAGTAGGATACATATCTTAAGATGAATATGTTTGCTTTCGCACTTGAAGAAAAAAAATGATTTTAATTTTGCACTTCTCACCAATTCTGTTTGTGTTTCAAAATAGATAATTATATTGATGGTGGAGAAGGAAATATTGAGCAATGCTTCTTGAAGAAATAGATTAATATCTGATTTCATGTTGAGGATTTGTTAAAAGAAATACTGTAATTTTCCTCATTTCTTACAACTAGATATATCAAAATATTTCTTTTGCTAAGCAATCTCATTTTTATCACTCAATACTTTGAATCAAGCAAGCAACATCTTGAGATGATTCTTTTCCTGCTGCACAGTATATCTAATAACATGCTATAATTTTTTACATGGCCCTCTAAAAGATTTCCGTACATTGAATAGCACCATAAAACTCAAAGGTATTTTGCATAGAGTAAAATCTATTGCAAATGAATGAAAATGAATTTTTAACTTATTTCCATCGATTGTCATCAAAAGTTACTTTTCCATATAGCATTATCTGAGATGAATTATTCATATTTAGCCCTGTGCTGTCATCTTGGTAAATGGATACTTTATTCTACAAAACTTTCCAGTTTACTAATTTGAAATTTTCATCTTTGGCTATTTTCAGACGAATAATTTGGGAAAATTTGCCTTATTGGGAGCTGCCTCTCAACTTGGAGGCATCGTACGCACCACTGTCAGCATTATGGTAATTTTAGTTGAGTGTACAGGTGACATCACGCTTGGTTTACCATTAATGATGGTACTCATAATATCAAAGTGGGTTGGTGATTTCTTTTCAACTGTAAGTATATCACTTATTATTATTACTATTTTTTTATGAATTGAATTATGCTTGAATGTATGAACAATGGATCTTTTGATTAAACACTGTATAAATATGAATACATAGAAATTACAAAATATTAAAAATGTTTTTTTTTCAATTTTCATTTTCCACTTGTACTTGAGATGTCATGGGGAATTGGAGAAGATGGTGGTTGTCTTATTTTGTCCATCCATTTTTATTCTTCTTTATCTCATGAGCGATTTATCATAATCCACTTCTGGCTTGCTAAGCCCATCAAAGCTTCCCCAGAGCCTTGTTGAACTTCTAGAAAGTTATCTGGGCTAGAGAGTGTACTGTAGGAACAAACTAATTGAAAAAAAGATGCAGAAGATGGTCTGAAAAATTAAAGATCTTAGAGTTAATTTTCATTGGGATATTAAATTATAATTATCCTAATACTGAGCCTGAACTTAGGCTTATTATCACATAATAAAAAAATTCCTTTTGAATATTTAAATGCAAAATTTTATCAATAATTTTGATTCTTTCAAAGTTTTAAAAGGAATGTGTTAAATTACTCAGGTTATTTACTTCTAAAAGTGAATTTTTTCTGCATATTCAGAGCTACAAATCTGATTTTTTTAATCAAATTAACCAGACACACTCTCATCTGTTGATAAGTGGTGGAGAATATCAATTGAAAAAAATTAGAAAATTTACTTTATCAAAGACTCACACAATATAATAAGTATGTATTAAGACAAATGATGAAGAGATTTTCTTAAAAAGCATCTTACACTGTGTAACATATGTTTGTTTCTTTTTCGTCCCTGGATAAAAAGTGTTATTTCCTAAATGATCATATCTGAAATGTAAAGAAATTGTCAAGTATTCCCTCAAAACCTTGATTTCTTGACCAGCATAATATGAAATAATTTGAAATCTACTTATTTCAAATTAGATGAATTTGTGCATTTTCAATCATACAAAGTAAGAAAAACAATAAATGAATATCACAGTCCTGGTCATAAAAGCAAAATTTGAAGGGAATTAAATCCATTATCTACACTTTTCCACATAAGCAATTAAAAAATAACAAATTCTACCCTGGAACAAAAATCTTATTTGCATTTCATTGGCTACTTCAACTGGTACCTAATAATATTTGTGAACAGGGTGGTTTTGGTTCATTTAAATCAATGTATTCTTTCAAAATTTTGCCTGTTCTTATTTGACAGTGCTAAATAAATTTGTTGCTGATATAAAATCAATTAAAAATGTTGAAATAGCAAACACAAATAATTTGTTGTACAATGTGAAATTCAATTTACATCGAGAAAAATGTTCTTCATGTTTATTAATTTCATATCTAAAAAGTTATGTATGTGAAACCAATCGTCAAATTTTTTTCAAATATTTACAACATTTGTGTCTTATAGATTTTGTAGGTCCAGAACTAGTATAAATTAATTAAGTAGGCATAAACCTTGTAAGTAGCATGAATTCTTTGGATAAACTAATTGACAAATTTTAAGATATAAGAGGAGGTAACTCTGTTGAACATTTGTGTTGGCAATCGATATTCGATTCAGCCTCTCAAATTTACTCATAATTAAACAAAAAAAAACAAAAAAACACTTCCATTGGCAATGTTCTATGATGATGATTTGAAAACATTTATACACAGAGAAAACTAACGTAGTTAATTGCATATTGGATACCTACAAGCATTTTTTTTAAAATCGTCCTTATCTTTTATTTAGGCATATTGCATGAAAAAAAATGAGAGATAGAGAAAAGACAAAAAGCTTTCTCTCTGGATGATCATGAGAGATTTATCCCAAACATATTGGTTAAAATATCAGTATTGTGACAGGAAATGTTATTTGTTTGTTATTAACGGGACTGTAAACCCGACCAAACACGAATAAAGCAAAAATCAATTTTTGAATTGTTACTTGTTGTAAGGGGAGTAACTCTTTAGATACTTATTTTGAGTAACTTCCATTTTCTATTGCAAACTAAATTTTGCCACTAATAATAGCATTTTCTCCTTCTTTAGGGTTTGTATGAAATGAATATTCATGTTGCAGGAATTCCTATGTTACCCTCTGAACCTCCACCAATGTTTGAAGACGTGAAAGCAAGGTTCGTATGTTCACTGCTCGTATATTACCTACTAAAATATATGTTGAAAAGATTAAAAATAAAGTGGATATTATTAACCTGTAAAGTCTTGGGATTTGCAGTAACATTTAATGTATTGTTTATAGTCATTTAGAATCATTTAAGAGTTATTATATAGATGAAAAAGCTCAACAAATTGGTTCTGTGATTATTGAATGAGGATAACTAGACATATGTAGGCATGTATTAACCATATTCAATGATATGGAAACAATTCTCTTTTCCTCACTTTCTCACTTTTTTTTTCATTTCTTGCAATTCTATCTCTTTTTATTTTCTCTTTTTTCTTAGTATTTTTTCTTCTTTCTTTCTTTCTAAATATTTCTTTTTTTCTTCTTTCTTCCTTTGTTATTATCATGCTTTCTTTCTCCAGTTCTTTTCTTTTTCTATCTCCTCTGAACTCATTCTTCAATACTCACTTCTCTTCTTCTCTTCATAGTTCTCTCACACTTTCCCTTCCTCTATCCTTATCTCTTTCGTTTTTTTAGTCCATTCTGTAGTCTTTCCTTTTTTTCTTTTCTATTCTTTCATTCATTGTCGTTTCCTCCTTCTTTCTTCCTGTCTTACCCACCCAATTGTCTTTTCCAGTTCATTACTAATACAAACTGTCAATCAGAACTGACAACATCAAAATACGTTTCTTCAATTTTTAAATCAATCTGTCTCACTGGATGGCTATGTACATGTCACCAATCCTAACTAAAACTATGCTATCATCCATGGAAAGTGTTGGTGAAAATTTGGTAGAACAGGAATGGGTTTGATAAATTATGGTTTCCTTCAAAGAGGCCAAACAATTAGTACTCATTCATTGATAGAGTAGCTTGAAATAGTGCATTCAAAACTTGAACAGTGACTGGTCAAAAAAATGTCATTTTGTGACATGATAATGCCTGACCTCATGTGGAATCTGTTGAAAATGAAAACTTTATTTCATCCTAACTATTGATTTGACCTCTCCCTGAATAATTGCCAATTTATTTCAAGACTTTAGGTCACTTCCATACAGAATTCCTATCAAACTAAAAATGTCTGCATTTTTCTTTGAAAAAAAAAGTTCTTCAAGAAGAGAATTGATAACTTGCTAAGGTAGATTAATTTTTTCAGGCCAGAAAGAAATATTTTTTTTCACAAATATTTTTTCTATGGATTGTTTCAATTTCTTGTTGAACAATCTGATCCTTTAATAAAATTCCTCAGCTCAACTATATTTGGTTATGTAAATAGGCTTTTATCTTGAATAAGTGGGGGGATTGTTTGTCTGTTGCAAAATATATTTACTTTTTCCTTTCATATTGTTCTAGTAGATTTTACAATGCAGAGTGATACCATATCAAACTTTTCTGTTGTATTTCAGTGATATTATGAGCAAACCTGTGGTGTGTGTACATCCAATTTGTTCAGTTGGAAAAATTGTTGATCTTCTAAAAGTTGAGACTTCATGTGGTTTCCCTGTCGTAGATTTTCCTGATGAGCGGCCTACATTACACGTTCACAGAAAGGTAAACTTTTTATCTAAAAGACAAATTTTTGTTTAAACTGAATTTCAAATATGGTTGTACTTGTAATTTTATTAATGAAATACTACAAGTAACCATGGAAATTTCAGATAGTATTCTTGACCTATAAAGATAAACTTTATAAATTACATTCTGAGAATACAGAAAAATGATTTGTAGTTAATGTTGGTTTATTCCTTTGTAAAAACAATAGACAATTGTCTATTTTAAGAACTTTACAAAATACAATATTCCATGTGAAAGATATTTCTCTCTTTTTGTTTTGCTCTTATTCTCTGTTCAAGTATTATCTCAGCTCATAAATACTCTAGAGTTTATAACACAAGAATTACAATGGAATTGAAAGTGAATTGAATTGAATTGGAATTTATAACTTTTATCAAAATAGCATCTGTAAATCAAATCTTTTTTTCCAAGAAAAAAACTAACGTTAATCAAAAAGAATCAAAATTTTTAAAAATCATTTGTAATACTACATTATGCAAAGACAATTTTAAATATTTCTTGGAGTAATTTATATTCCATAAAAGATAATTTTTTATCCAACCTATTATAATGCAAAATTAAAGAATTAATCCGTATGCAAAAATCAAGGGAGGCAATTCTTATTTCCCTCAATTCAGGTGTTCTTTTCATTTCAATGCAAAATGATTTATAAGCATTAAAAGTCCCATTTGATATCAATGAAGTTCCTCTATCTTCATGGATTCTGATGACTGATTATTTACTTTTTCAGAGCCCAGAAACTTATGGAAAGATGAGAGGTTTAATTCTTAAATCACAACTTCTAGTTCTCCTGAAATATAGGGTGAGTAGCCATTAATTTGTTTTATAGTTAGCATAAATCTTTGAAGAAATGAATCTTCTGTTTGATATAAACTAATATCAACGTTGTTTAATTTTGGGTAAATTTCTGCTTGAAGTGATTCAGATATTAATTACTTTTCAGCTCATTCAGTGAACGTTTAAATATATGAAACAAAACAAATGTTTGAAAGCATACCGGTTTCAACATTATCTAAAATTGTTCAACAATTATCAAATACTGAATGGTTGCTCTTCAGGGATTTTAGCTTATAGCCTCATAGTTCTCTAATGAAAATTACAATGTTTCTCCTTCAGATATTTGCCGCAGAGGGAGCTGTACAACCGAGATGCCTTAAAAGTGCAAAATTCAGGGATTTTTACAATGTAAATTTCACAATAACAGTAAGTACTTTTGATATTTTAATTCTTTTTTTTTTAACCTGATTTCTTTCTGCTACCTCTTTACAATAATCTAGCAAAAATTCTATTTGCTGAAATTTAAGAAAAAAGTATGCATCATATAAACAAGCCATTTTTGAGAGCAATGGAAGTTTGGCTATCAAGTGCATCTAATCATGGCAGCCGCTATGAAGAGATCAACTCTCTAGCTATGAGGGGGCAAAAAGTTTTTTTGATTTATCTGGTGATACGAGACAATCTTAAACATCAACTTTATTGAACATACTTAAACATATTCAACTTTTTGTCCCACTATTCTCTGATATCTTTCAGGTGACTTCATAATTCTGTCCTCCCAGAACTTTTTTTATCTGATTTGATAGAAGCCGACTATAAAACAAAAATGGACATCTGCATTTTCTGAACTCTCATGAATGCATCTTGCCATTTCTGACAGATTAGTGACTGGTGACGACAACTAGATATTTCACAAGAGTATAAAGTGATGGAAAAGAATGGCTTAGTGGAGTTGAACAGGCTAAAGTACAACCCAAAATGGACCCAAGGGAAGTTTTGGTATGCGTTAGGTAGGATTGCTTTGTGTTGCAACTAATCAATGTTACAATTACAGCGGACATATAATCTCAGCAGTTGAAGCATTTAGATACTGTTTTGAAGGAGAAGAGGCTCAGTTTCATCATCATCATCATCATCATCATCATCATCATCATCATCATCATCATCATCATCATCATCATCATCATCAGTCTTTTAAAGTCTGTCGTTGAACATAGACCTTCCCCAAGATTTGCCACAATTCTCTATCATGGGCATTGCGGATCCAGTACTTTCTAATTTGTCCAATTCATCTCTCCATCTTGTATTCTGCTAGCCTTGGTTTTGCATGTGATCTCTGGGGATCCATGTTGTGAGTCGTGATGTCCATTGGTTGTCTTTTATTCTTGCAACATGGCCTGCCAATTGCCATTTTAGGTTTTTAATAGTTTCTATGATGTCTCGGACTCCCGTTCTCTTCCTGATATACTGTGCTGTCTTGTGATCTCTCTATGTAAGGTTTAGCATGATTCTCTCATGTGCGCGTTACATGCTTCTCAATTTGCAGGTTTGTCTCTTGGTTAGGTTCCATATTTCAGCTCCATTAGTGACTATTGGGAGAATGCATTGGTTATATACTTTTCTTTTTAGGATTATTGGGATCGTCTGGTTTTTGAAACTTGAGCTTGCTGAAGGCTTGCCATCTTAGAGTGATTCTTTGCTTGATTTCCTCCTCTTTTGAGGATCTCATGGAGATTCGTTGTCCTAGGTAGATGTAGTGGTCTACCTTGCTGAGTTTTGCATCTTCTACCTTGACAGTTATGTTCTTATTCTCAAAATGATTATTGATCATGATTTTCGTTTTACTGAAGTTCATGTGTAGGCTGACTTTTTGCTTTCTTTGTTTAGTTCATCTAGCATTAGTTGGAGGTTGTGTAGGTTCTCTGCGGAAAGGATGATGTTGCTCATATATTTGCCGTCTATTTTGATTCCTCTATTTTCCCTGTCCAGGTTTTGAAAGATCATTTTGAGGCAGGCTGTAAAGAGTTTGGGTGAGCTGATATCACCTTGCCTTAAATCAATTATAAACATATAGTGTTCCATCATGATAATGCAAGTCCCTTATAACAAAAATCACATCTCAGCTGAGAAAAATTCCACACAGTCTTCATCCTCCATGTATTGCTCCATTTGATAAACTCTTGCTTGGAGTTCACATAATCATCTTGATGGTCTAGTTCGAAAAGCGCATGAAAAAAAAAAAAAGAGGTGAAAAATACACTTCTTAATTTCTTTTCTACCAAACCACAAATCTTTAATCATGAAGTTTGTGAATTGTTGGAAAGATGTTATTGATAATGATGTAAACTATGTCAATGAGTAAAGTCAAATTAAGTATGAGTTTTTTTATTTCTATTTTTATTTCTAACCCCAAATTCAACATTACTAATGGGATGACCTAAGCATTTCTTGAATCTAAAATCAGCACAACTATTCTGTAGTAAGTTGATACATATTTTGTTACACGTAAGTAAATTTCATTATTTCAGTTATGTATATATATATATATATATATATATATATATATATATATATATATATATATATATATATACATATAAGGGTAAGACAAGAAGTGTTGCAATTTCATAGAAACTTTTATTGAACAAAAATATCAATATGTCAAGCCATTATTTCTTGATATATTCTCCATCTATGTCTATACATTTCAAAAGGCAATGTTTCTATCTCTCTAACCCTCCTCTGGAGAATTCTGCACTTTTTGGTTGACAGCAGGTTAAAACTCTTTTAGTTTTGGGATCAAAAAAGGGTCTGAAAGGGTAAGATCAGGATTGTAGAGCAGATGTGGTAAAGTTTTCCAATAAAATTGTTGTAGGACAACTCTGCCTTAATGAATGAGCAGGTGTATTGTTGCATGGGAAAAAATTTTGTGATGCATCTTACCTGGCCATTCTCCTACAGCTGCATTTTTCAATTTCTTTAAAACTATTCTGTTATCACTGGCAATAGTGGGGGGAGGGTGATATCATCAGAGGGATGACACCATAATGCTTTTACAATGTGAAAATTCAACATTTACCACTACTTTTAAGACTATTTTTCAGCGACTTTAGCAAATCTTTAGCTATTTTCTTGCTGTTTCAAATGGATAGAGCTATTTTCAACAATTAGAAATGGCCAAGCAAAAGCTAAAAAGTGTTTTCTTAGAGCATTTTGGTGTTTTTTGATATCTTTTTGGGCATTTTTGACACTTTTTAGTGTGAAAAAAATTTTGTGTTGGCAACGCTGGGGATGACACCCTGAGTTACCATCAGGGTTGACACCAACCCTAGGAATGCCATTGTTTGTGATCATCTTGGGTTCTACCAGAAAAATTATTGAGATTACTCCTTTGGAATGTCAAGAAATAGTGGCCATCACCTTCTGAGTTGCTTTCTCTATCATATTGGTAGATCCAAGATTTATCCCTGACTACAATTCATTTCATAAATTTGTCTTCATCTGCTTCGATCCTGCTAGTGAGATACAATCAAGGATTTGTGGGACAGGTGGGGATACTTACCAATAAAGAAGACTTGAACACCAAGCTTTCATGACAGGCTGCTTTTGATGATATTCACTTGCGAGTGTGAAGAAGAAAAGCTTCTAAATAAATTCTTAGCAGTAATAGTCATAAGCCTCATCTTTTTAGTCAAGATATTTCACCTTGGACGTTCTTTCAATTTTAATGATATAAATCATGAAATAATTGTTTGGCTAATGCTCATATTATTGTCATGATTAGCATCATTCTCTTTAGATTTAAAAAAGTACTTTATTACTTTACATCTCTAGCTGTTCGTTATTTCCCCTCCATATCTCAACTCCTCCAAGCAATTACTTATTGTTTGAATTCTCTTCTTTTTATCAAGCCAATTAAATATTTCCGGATCAGTGAATGTTTTTCTCTACTTGAAATTATCTGCTGCATTTTCACTGAAGATAAAATTGATTGAAAGAAAGAAAAAATGAATTGAACATGTTGAGATATTGTTTTGTTTTCAGCTGGTCTTCCTAAAAGGCTTCCCAATTTTCTTTTATCAATTTCAGGATCTTAATATTACAGAGAGTGATCGAAAATGTGTGATGGACTTAAGAAAATATATGGCACATAATCCATTTACAGTCCAGAGTGTAAGTTTGCTGAATTTTATGTTTTATGTCAACAGAGATTAAAGTTTTAGCAAAATAATTACCTTAGGACCATGTTTAATTATGTTTTGACTATTATTTTATAAATAACTGCTTTTAAAACAAATTTTACATTATTCAAGATTATCCAGATTGGCTGATAAAATCTTCTTGGTGATAGTTTCTCATTTACGTTCCTATGAAGTGAATCATTGAATGGTGCATTTAGTGGGTAGAAAAAAAGGAGGTGAAATAATTTCCATAACAAATGGTTTCTTGCCGATTTATAATTGTTATAATGGTTGCTGTGTGTTTCTCCTTCTGTTATGACAACATGTCTACAAGATGGCTTGGTAAAATATTACTTGTATATATATATCAAGTGGGAATTAGAAAACCTGCATGTGAATGTAGATCAATATAAAGACTTGAGCATCTTTGAGTTGATAGCAGGAGTCAACTGTCTCCTTGCTTACATTCTGAATGACAGGATCCCAGGGCCACCTCAAATATGGCAGTTTGAAAAATAAGGTCTTTCAGCACTAAGTTCTGATCGACCAGTTGAAGTTCATTTGGGTCCACTTTTCTGAACAATTTCTTGATTTCATGTTAAAAATTTCTCAAACAGAATTGATCTCCTGACATCGAGCCATGACAATTGCTCAACACGTTTGGATTTGTCATTTTTTTTTTCATGAAAAGAGTGTTGTTTTTCTCTCAGTGATAATCATTGGATATTTTTCTGAATTGATAATCCTCCCCCACCTTTAAAGCCTCGAATGACCAGTGCTTTAAAATGCTCCTCTCTACCATAACAGAAAATCTATCACATTTGGTAATGGTCTGCAAACAGCAAAAACTCCAAACTTGTCTACTGTTTGATAACTGGGCAAGGGCATGCTGATTTAAAAGAATCTGTCCACAGTCTCAACTGCCCCCTGCTTTCAGAATTTGTGATCTTCTTTACCATAATAACCTATATGAAGATTATGCAGTACTTTTTTTATGGTTCAGCTCTTTATAATAAATTTATAATTGTTGATGAGTACAGTATATCAACTGTCAAGTTTGAGTGAAATAACATTGTCATTGCATCTAATAAATAATGAATACTTCTACAATAATGACGGATATGAAAAGTTAAAACTTCATTTTATTAGAGAGAAGCTATCAAACAATACAAGTTAATGTCACATATAGATTTGATAAGGTGAATGAGAGAGAGAGAAAGAGTGAGAGAGTCAAGTATTTATCTATGTATTGAATTTGTACTGATTCTTATGTCTTCACATGCCTATCCATGATGTTTTTCTCACTTCGGTGAGAAATTAAAATCATCAAATATATCATATGAATACTCATGTCAGCTTAATTACATTTCAGACTTGTTCCTTACCAAGACTATTCCGCCTTTTCCGAGGACTTGGACTACGACACTTAATCATAGTGAATGATCGGAATGAGGTAAATTCTGTTTTGTATGGCAAGAAAACCTGAAGTGTATTAATATCTGTAGGGCATCAATTAGGTTTTAGAAACTGATTTTCATGGCGGGTAGGCCATCACTATTTGGGAGATCAGCACAACACAATCTTTTTTATATACTTAAACGTTGTTTCGAAATGTTATAAAACAAAGCATGAGATATTAATGACAATGCCTGAAACAATTTATCAACTTGTTTTGCTTTCCGGGCCTCCTTCCAAAATAAATACATTTGGAAAGGAAGCTACAAAATAGCGGTCAGCTTTCATTTTGCAGTGAGGCGTTTTAGGCAAGGCAGTTTATTCTACTCAGATCTTTGGTATTTTTATTCATGATTATTTCATTCAGATTTGATATTATTTTTTACAAGAATTGGAAATGTATTGTAAAAGCATTGGTCAATATAATATACAATATATCTTGATTAGGCAAAAATGATATTGAATAAAAATGAAAAAGATCTGAGTAGAAATGAACTACCTTGTTGATAATGGCTCATTGCAAAACAAATGCTGAATGCTATTTTGTAGCTTCGATTTCAAATGCATTTATCATTAAGAGGAAGGCGAAAGGCAAAAAATTTCAATGATTTGCATTTATAGATATATTTACCTCACTATATATATATACATATAAACATATAAAATCCGTATATGTAAATTTCTTTTTTCTTTGTTTGAGCATTGATACCATAGTTTGATTTACTTTCCTGTTATGAAACAACAATGAACATTATGTCATAGAAACTCTTGAGACTTTATGTCCAATGTCCTTTTAAAACAGCTTGCATTGATTTGAGACTTGAAAAAAATTAGAAAATTAGGATAGTTGAATTATATATATATTCGCCTAATGGACAGGCCGGCCCTGCTTGGTTGCTGTAGGAGTAATCCAATCTTCTTAAAATCAGAAACTGAGTGAGCAAAAATTTTACTTGAAAATGGGTGAAAATTTTTTTGCTAGTAGTGAAACCACTTTGCAAACAATATTTGTTCGAAATTAAATGAACTTTCTCCGTCAGGGTTGTACAAATTGATAATTTGAATTATTTTTTCTCTTCTTCAGGTGATAGGAATGGTTACGCGAAAAGATTTAGCCAAGTTCCGAGCTGAAGCAAAGCGTGGAATTGTCCAGCTCGAGACTCTTGAAATCTCAGACTTATAAAGTCGTCCGGTGCATTGTTAAAGTTGAAGCCAATACCTCACATTTCTGATTCCATCTGAATTGTCTATTTTCATGATCGTCCACTTCTTAGATACACTTCTTTTGGATACCCAGAGAACTAAACTGTCGACTGTTCAGAATTTTATTTTATTTAAGGGGTTGGATTGAAACGTTTTCTTTTATAAACAAAAAAAAAAAGAAAAAAAAAAGACTAAAGGGGGAAGAGAGAATAAACAGAGAAGGAAAAAAAAAAAGAGAGAGAGAGAGAGAGTGAGAAAGGCCAAATTTTAATAATGGAGAGAAAGAATATCTGGCCTTTGGCTTGTGAGTGAAAAAATATTTTGAATGAATGAAGAGGAAAAAAAGTAGCATAATAAAATGAAAGGATAATGCAAAAAGCATAATAAGAATGAATTTCAAGAATAAAAAATTAACCAATGTACATAAAATTGTTTTATCTGGGAAAGAAAAAAAAATTGTTGATAGTTTGATTATATTCATACTTATAAAATGCTAATAAAATTAAAATGATCATCATGTATATTATTGTTAATATTTACAACAAAAAAAAATCATATTCCGTGAAAGTTAAGATTCAAAAATAATTTTTCAAACTTTTTTTCAAACCTTTTTCCCCAGAGTGTGCATAAGATTGTTGAAATTTAAAAAGTTTTTTAAAAAAAATGTTGTAGTGTTTGAAAAAGTTTAGCTTTATCAAATCAATTTTTTAATACTTGATTATAACAGCTCATTATAGTAATGACTATCTACGGGGGACATAAAAGTCACCGGCATTAAAAGTTTTGACTCAAATTGAGTAGATGCATAAATTTACATTTACACATACACAGAAACACCCAATTTTCTTTATTGAAATGAATGAACAACTGTTAAAAAGTACTGATTTTTCTGTGTGCAAGGAAAAATGATGAAAAGTTACACAAAACCTTGATTCATTTCCATCAGTGAAACATATTTAGGAACTGAAATGTTTATCTATTCATTTTCCTTTAAAAAAAAATAATGGTTTAATTATTTGCATACAGCTAAGTTTATTCTGGTTTGAAGAGCATTAAAATTATATGTAAACGTACAAGAAACGCAAGGTTATTTCCCTAGTTGAAGGCCTGAACACTAAAAATACACGCATTGAGTGGCTGAAGTAGAGGTAAATATTCAGTTTGGTAAACCTGTGTGTTTTTGTAGGAAAATGTATTTTTCTTATGTATTTTAATGAGCTTTCAATGAATATGACCTTAATTTCTTCCAGAAAATGACCTTTTAAAATTTTTCCAATGGGGAGGGGTCGATTTACAATGTAAGTATAATACTTAAACGAACCCTTATTTTGTGTTTATCATTATGTACGCAAGTATCAATGAGAATTTTCCTTCATTTCTCTGAGAAGACAAAATTTTTTAGCATTGTTGAGTTTTATTAAGAATATATTTTAAATACTGTTTTTTAAAGAATAAAATAGAAATATCAACAAAATCTTAACCTTAATCTCTAACAAGCTCATTAAAATACATAGGAACAATATATTTTTCCTACGAAAATACACAAGTTTGATTAACTGAATCTGGAAGCAAAATATCCTTTAAAAATAAAAGTATAGAATGTCAGATGATTTTCTCTGAATCTTTCAATGACTTTTCATGAGAAATCTTCAAGATGCTTTGTCTCTGATATAAGAGAAAGAAAAAAACAAAACGATAACACACTTTTAGAGCATTTATAGCTTTGAAAATATCTTTGCCTTTTTTGGTATCTTTTTTTAGTAAAAAGGAGTCAAGATGAATGTGAACCTGCATTCTTTATGTGAGAAATACATGCTGCATTATGTATGAAAGGAGCTGTAAGATAAATATCAAGGAATGTCCAGATTCCCTGCTCAATTTTAAAGACTTCTTTTCTGCATTTATGCAATTATCTTAAAAAGTACAGATTTGGACAATTTGCCTTTGGAAGACAAATCCATGTATAGTGGGTATGAAAAGTATGTGATACATTGCAAAAACTTCATTTTAGCATCATCATCACCATCATCAGCCTTTTAACGTCCATCATAAGACATAAACCTTCCAAGAGATTTTGCCAGACCTCTCTATCATGGGCAATGCGGAGCCAGTACTTTCTGAATTCATCTAGATCGTCATGCCATCTCACTGTTTGTTAGCCACGATTTTGCATATGATCTCTGGGGATCCATGTTGTGAATCATGATGTCCAGCTGTTGTCTGACATTCTTGCAACATGGCCTGCCCATTGCCATTTGAATTTTTTAATAGTTTCTATGATGTCTCGGACCCCTGTCTTTTCTTTGATATACCGTGCTGTTTGATGATCTCTTCATGTCAAGTTGAGCATGATTCTCTCCTGAGCATGTTGCATGGTTCTCGGTTTGAGGGTCAATCTATTTGGTTAGGTTCCATGGTCCAGCTCCATAGGTGACTATCAGTAGGATACATTGGTTTTAGACCTTTCTTTTTAGGACTTGTGTGATTTTCTTGTTCTTGAAAGTCAAGCTTGCTCTACTAAGAGCTTGCCAACCTAGTGTGATTCTTCACTTTATTTCTACTTCTTTTGATGACTTCATGGACACTCACTGTCATAAGAAGATATGGTGGTCTACTTTTTCCAGCTGTGCATTTTCGATTTTGATCGTTGTGTCTTTGTCCCAATATTTGTTTTGCTGGAGTTCATGTATTGACAGAATTCGGACCAAGCATCAATATCAATACAACAGTTATAGGAATCAAACTATATTGAAACAAGATTGACCAAAGTTATCTATAAAAATCAGAAATCTTTTATCTAAATTGTGTCAATTTTGAAGCTGCATGTTAAAAAGTTTTTGCAATGTATCTGATGCTTTTTTTCACCCATTTATATTTATGAGGACCTGTTACTGTGTTTCAAAATTCATTAGCTATGTTGAGGAATTTGCTCCAGATTTTTTTGCTAAAAGAAAAATAGGTTAGATTTTCATCATGTGCTGATATTTTCAAGTATTCTTTAATTTTTTTACTTACGGCTAAATGAAAATTTAACATCTTGTGCTTTTAATATTGTAGATTTTGTAATGCTAAGAAGTTGAGTTACACTATCAAAAAATCAAATGCACATGAATACGATACGCCTGTGTGCACTTTATTTTGTAAAATTTACCTGATTTTTCAAAGTTTAGTTCAGGATAAGTATCTATTTACCATCAATAGTAAAAAATTTACGAGGGCTAAGTTAATAACAACAATACCCTACAGATCTATCTGTTTAAAAGCAAAGATTTAAAAATATTTTCCAAAAGACTTCTATATAACGATGACAAGGATAGCATTGAAAAGGTGAAAAAAAAAAGCCTAATTTCCATAATGGTCTTTTACAAGACGTTAAAAAAAAAGAAAAGTGAGATGTAAGATCATAATGAAAAGACAAAAGAAAAACTATATCTAAGCACATTTTACAACTGAATTCAGTAATATACGAATAACTTAATGTCTTGTCTTAGCAAATTTTTGAAATAGAAGTCTTAGGTTTTGTGTTTAAAGATATTTACATTTTTCAAAGCATTTCAAATCTGCAGGTAAATCGTTCCAAAATTTTAGTCTTAAGCCCATTTTTGGACCTAAATTTTGGAACAATATGAAATCTTGAAACTTGCATAGGTGCATAAAACATCTACACATAACATTGTCAATATACATATTCCAGAATATAAGCTCTAAGGGAATGTTGAATATGAAAAGAGAAAGAGAGAGTACAAGGACCAAGACTGGAAGGTTGGGATATATCAAGAATGAGTTGATTACGAGAATATCTTGAACATACACCTGTTTTTTTAATATTCTTTCCTTATAAAAGTTGTACTTATTTCATCTGCGTTGTTATTTTTCAGTTTGGTGTAACAACACCTCTTTCATTAGTTTCATTAAAAAAAAAATCATTTGTTTTTGAGTCAAATATGATCTAATCCAGCATCATTGTGACCTTCGGTACGATGGATCAGTGATTTTGCTTGATTGCAGGTGGTTAGATTTTCTGATATATTTTTTTTATTGATTTTTGATTACTATTTCCCCTTCCCTAATTTTTTTTCCTTGTTCTGCTGTCCCAACTTCACTAAGGCAGTCAATCTATGGCAATGAGTAAACTGCAACAGATTGATATTCAAATTCATGTCTGTTTTACCACATGAAAGCATGATTAAATGGACAGCTGCTCTACCATCTGAGCTACAAAAACTTTGATGGCTTGCAGAGGATCAAAACCAACCTTTGAACCGACTCTCCATTCTCGCCAACACCATGTTTGTTTTTATTTCTGTACTGGCATCAGCAAAGTGAATATCTTTTTACTATCTATTTTTATTAGATTAAGTATTGTAATCCATTATGAATAATTTTCAAATACAATTTTCCTTCATCTCAATTTTTCAAATTGTGAGTTTATCACAACTCAGGACATCAAAAGTTGATAATAATGGTTTGCAATACTTGATCTTATTGTAGGATATATTCATTTATATTTACTGATAGAAACCAATTTTACGTAATTTAGACATCAAAATCTTTAGTTTAATCTTGTTTGTTATTGTGTTAATACTCAACATCACAAAATAAATGAATGGTGAAAAACAAAGTCCCTATTATCAAAATAATTGTGGTTGGTCAATATAAAGACTCAAGAATTGTATGGCCAGCTTGGAGGTAGAACTTGATTAAACGATGACCATTACTAATCTAGCTGATTTGCTATAACATGTTTTTCGTATTAAAAGAAGAAATCAAGTGAAGAATCACACAAGGATGGCAATCTTTTGACAGAGCAAGCTCAACCTTCAAAAACAAGACGATCCCAATAATCCTAAAAAGAAAAGTATACAACCAATCCATCCTCCTGGTAGTCACTTATGGAGCTGAAACATGAAACCTAACCAAGAGACAAACCAGCAAACTGAGAAGCATGCTATGTGCACATGAAAGAATCATACTCAACCTCACATTTAGACATCACAAGACAGCACAGTATATCAGGAAGAGAACGGGAGTCCGAGACATCATAGAATCAATTAGAAAAATCAATGGCATTGGGCTGGCCATGTTGCAAGAATGGCAGACAACTGATGGACATCATGACTCACAAAATGGATCCCCAGAGATCACATGCAAAACCGAAGCTGACAAAATACAAGATTGATAGATGAAGAAGACAAGTTCAGAAAATACTGGTGCCGCAACGCCCATGATAGAGAAAAGTGGCGGATCCTGGGGAAGGTCCAACAACGGACTTTAAAAGACTGATGATGATGATGATGGTGATGATGATGGATCTTCACATGAACTAGTTTTCAGCAGGCTAAACTAACCACACCCATGTGTTTAGATAAATTAGTTTTTGGCAAGTACAGCAAATGTTTATCATAAAATCAACATTTTCATGATTAAATCTAAATAAAAAGGAAAAATTTGGTTTAATGTCTCACTATTCCACTTTATCTAAGATAACAGACTGGAATGCATGTAGAATAGATAATCACAACAGAAATCTAGACTTATTTTGTAGTTGAATTTGAATAAATTATTTATCAATAAACAAAAGATGACCAGTTTTTGTCACCAGACAGTTGGATGGTAAATACAAAAATGACTTGGATCATAAAAACCTCTGCATTCATATTTGATTGGATTGTGATTCTAATTTTTCAAGATTTGTTCAACAGTTGTGTTTTCGTGTGATATAAAAACCTTTATTTTGTTAACGTTATAAAATTATTCATCTTGAAGCTGCAGATGGATTCCTTGTGCAATCACTCAGGCTCAGGCCTTAATTGCATTTGGTCAGAAAGACACTGGCTTTCTGGCCTGTGAAGAGAAAAACTGTCTCGAGTTACTTGATTGAGTCTCTTAGATTTCTTTTCCAACTAAAATCTGAATCTATATTTTAGGATTTTCATAGTACCTTGAATAATATAAGTGGGATGAGGACAGAAGTTTTTTTTTCTATTCAATAGAGTACACAAGTTGTTAAATTATACTATCTTTATTGGATTAGGGATAAAAGGTATTAGATTCTAATTTTTTAGTAGTCCCTCAGATAAGATGCGTGAATAACAAATTTCTGTTTTGTCTAGAAAGATATTTTTTTCCCCATGGAGTAACAAGGAAAAATTGGTTGTTTCTTAGAAAGTTCAGATGCTCAAGTGTTTATAACATATAATTGTATTTGGCCAAGTAATTTCCTTAAATTTCATTTGACATTCGAGATAAAATTAGAAAAACTAATTAGTGAATTTACACCAGAATTTGAGTAGCAGACAAGCAATTGAGGTATCTGAACCTCAGAGTGCTGCAAAAAAATCTTTTTTCACCCTTTACAGAGAAAGAAATATAATTAAAAAAGAGGCAAAATATCATATGATACAGTGAGTCAATTTCTCACTAGATCCCTGACACCCATGTACAGTATTACCTATAGATAAGTACACCCTATCAATTTGAAAAAAAAAAAAATAGAAAACCAAACATAGCAAGATTATGTTATTTCTAGGGGAATATTGCCAACTTAAAACCAATATAATCAGGCATTATTTATGACCAAACTCTACAGCATTGAAACTCTGTTGCCACAAATGTGAATTTGTTGCCATCCAAAAATGAGCACGACCCAACAAAAAAATATTTGGTATGGTTCCAACAACTGGTTATCTAGTACTTAGACATAGATGTCTGGTTTGTTTTTTTGTTTAAAAAAATACAAAACAAAAAAACATTACCTTGATAAATGAAGGTGCCAGATAATAATTAGCAATAGTGAACATGATATCCTGATTCCTTTTTTTATTTGATGAATCATTGTCCGCCTAGAGCTTATTCTTTAATACCAACCTGCACTGTTTACTCACCACTGTAGACTGACAGTCTGAGTAAGTTCCAATAAAATGTAAGTAAGAAAAAATGAAAGAAAACACTAGTAGAAAATTTGAAATGGTCGACAATACTTTATCTAATAAAAATAAGTTAGGATAATATCGGTACTACTACAACTAGTGTACAAGAAGGCAATTGCAGGAAAAGATGAAAGATACGTTTAAGAAGGGTTTACAATCAATGCATCCTTCCGATAGTCACCTATGGAGCTGAAAACATGGAACCTAACCAAAAGATTGACACTTGGACTGAGAACCATACAGCGTGCACTTGAGAGAATCATGCTCAACCTTGCTCAACCTTAAGACAGCTCATCATATTAGGGAAAAGACAGGAGTCCAAGATATCAAATAAACCATTAGAAAACTCAAATGACAATGTGTTGGATGTGTCGCAATAATGTCAGGTAACCTCTGGACATCAAAACTCACAAAATGGATCCCCAGAGATCATATACGAAATTGTAACCGACAGAAAGTAAGCGTGGCAAGCTTGACGAATGCAGAAAGTATTGGCTCTGCAACGCCCATGATAGAGAGGTCTGGCATATCCTGATGGACGATGTATACTAAAATGTTCCTACTGATGATGATGTTTGATATTCTGTCAGCTATTTGAGCCATATTGGCTAAGTTGGTGGAGCAGTGCCACATTGTACTTGGGAGCTTCCTGGGGACAAATGTACACTATTTCGAGTCTTACCTACAACTTTTTCCTCATTTCTGATTTGTGCTGATTACTTACTGCCATAGACTGACGGTCTAAGTAAGTTGTGATAAACAACATTTTTTTAAGACAAAAAAAGTACAAGTAAAAAAATATATAGCAATATTGCAACAACATAGATGATTCAATTAAAAGATATAAAAGAATGTTGTATGATAATAATCCAGTTGGTAAAAAAACGTATGCTTGATATTTCAAGATTCAGACTAGTATCTTTATTCTTTTTGCAATATCGCAATATTTCAAATCTTATGTACTTCTCTTGTGTAATTTGCAAGTTTCAATGATCTGAGCGTCAAAGCCCTGTGTTTATGAGAGAAATTTTCTGATGTTTCTAGTAAAGAGACGGCGAAAAACAAATTAAGAAACACACACTGGGCAAGACTCCGATGGTTACAATACACACCTAAGTTAAACCGGAAAACGTATCGATCGAAACGTGTTAAAAACAAAAAAGATGAAGATACCGGCCCAAATGATTCGTTGAAGAGTGTATCATAAATCTTTATCACCCAGCATTGTTCTGATTGGAGTGGCGCAAAAGCTCTTTGTAAATCTAAGGATACAAAATATGTTCTCTGATTATCTGGAAATAGAGATTTCCGGTGTGAACATCTCGTAAACTGAAATGGCATAAAGCGAAGAAGCAATTATCTTCACTTTAAGAGGGAGAAATCTTTGGGCGTTCCCAAACCCCAAAATGGTGATGAGGGTATGTTGGGCTGAAACATCGTAGATTGTATAGGTTGGAGATACAGAAGACTTAGGAGAGAGAGAGAGAGAGAGAGAGAGAGAGAGAGAGAGAGAGAGAAGATGTGCGCTCAATGCCAAACAACAGTCGAATGCTCTTTTCGCTTTTCGCCTTTAATCGTAAAAGTGAAAAAAAAAAGAAAGGGTATTGTAACCCTTCGAAAAGCGGGGGATATCTGTACACTCCCAAGGTAGACCAGGGAGCGAAATCGAAACAAAGGTGAGGATACAAAAATAATGACAGTATTCCACATCAGAAAATTCAGACAGAACTTAAATCCCTAATTATCTTCATTTGTATGTTGCATACTTTTCAATTTGCAACGAAAGAATCACGTTCAATCTCACATAGAGAGATCAGCAAATAGTACAATAGATCAGGGAGAAAACAGGAGTCTGAGAAATCATGGACTCCATTAGGGAACTCAATTGGCATTAGGCTGGTCATATTACAAGAGTGGCAGACAACCAATAGACATCACGACTCACAACATGGATCCCAAGAGATCATATTCGCATCTGAAGCTGGCAGAATACAAGATGGAGAGACGAACTAGACAAATTAAGAAAGTATTGGTTCTGCAACGCCCATGATAGAGGAATGTGGCGAATCCTAGAGAAGATTTTTATCCAACGACGAACGTTAAAAGATTGATAACGATGATGGCCTTCATTTGAAATCTTAAGTTTGAGTATTTTTGTTGTAAAGCATAAACGAATTATTCACCTATAATGAAGCCCTAGAGTTCTAGGGAGAGACATCAATTATCCAAGGAAAAAGTCTTTGGAGGCAAGAGTTATCTAGAAGGTATATCTGTCATTTGTAATAAAAAAAACTCAAGTTGAAATTTTTCACTTCAAAGCACTGGAAAACATTTTCTTTCGGGAAATTTTGTGAAATAAATTCGTATTCATTTTTCCACTCATAAAATATCAGAACCATTTAAGTTGATCAGATTCCAAGCATACCACACTATAAAGCTCCTTGTATTCACGTTTGACAGACTGGAGTAATTTGAGCTTTGAAGTGCAGGTAGCCTAATAGTTAGCAGCATAGAGAATGGAATCAACGAGTTCATATTTCGGTCGGTGTAGTTAGCTTTCACTTCACACTAATGTTCTTGGTTAGATATGAGTCCAACTCTTCTCCCCCCAATCCAAGGGTAATTAGCATTGTTGGCAAACAGTCTAGGAGTCGGGCAACTGATTTCAAACCAGGGAGTATGGCCCCTAAGGCAGATTTATACTGACTTCTTCCTGGTTGCTCCTGCAGCTAATCTGATGCCAAATGCACCATTCTGCTTTCCTTTGTATTGCATCAGCAAAGATGATGATTCGGTCAATAAGGCATCCCTGATTTCTTCATACTCTTCTTCCAGGCTTGATCCTGGCAGAGGTGGCTTCAGTATTGATCCATTACCTACTGGGATAAAAGCGGGCCTTCTATAATGAATAAAGCTCCCGGTGAAGAAGGTTACAGAATGGTTCGGTCGAAACATCGTGATAACAGCAAGATCAATGTATATAATGAGTTCAGTAGTCTGAAGAAATCTTCAAATGAAAAACAGAGGCTGAGAGGTTAAAGTCACGAAATGATCCCCTTTGACACAAAGTGCCTCTCTTGTACTTGAAGTTAAGGGCCAGATAATTTCCTGTGGTTAAAAGCACCCATACAAAGGACTTGGTATTGTATTTCATATCACGAACGGGCATACATAAATAAACACTGGTAGGGGGAAGAAGAAACCCGTTTTGGGTTTTGGTAAAGATAAAGAGGGAATCTGAGAAAACAAGTGATAGACAAGAAAGTTTATATAAAAAACCCATCGAAAGTTATTTATAATACTTCATTCTTGGTTATCGTCAGATATAATCTACTTAAATTCAAAAGTGACATTGTTGCAGAAACATCTTTAAAGCACACAATTTGCTCTGAAATTATATCTCCATTGGCCTTTACTTGCTTTAAACCAGCACTCACTTGTTTTTGAAAAGAATGCACTCTCAGGACGGGATTTTGTAAGACTTTTTGAACTGTACAACTAAATATTTGAGCTAAAGCTAACTTGACTCTCAATAATATTTGGATGCCTACCTTCAACAGGAACGATTGTTACTAGGCGATATAATTATTCGAAAAGAGAATAATGAGAATTACTTGCAAGGAAAGAAATATGAAAGAGAAAATTAACTACTATCTCTAACTAGTCTCAAAAGATGAAAAATGCAGGGCCTATTATCATGTGCTTCTACTTGATGGTAGAAGAGCAGGGAATTCTGTTTTAATAATGCCTGATACTTCATGGACCAAGATGATATTGAAAAGGCTGATTCGTGATTAGGATACCCGCAGAGTTAATGAACAAGGCAAGGCACATACAAATTTAGGTCGCCGAGAAACATGCAGGTAGCTCGACCCTGATGAAAACAATGATAGGATGCTACGTGAGTTCTGACCGGGACATATAAAGCATGTAAGATCAATTGATAGATCGGACTTTATCATGAGAATCAAGAAGGAAATGTACAAGTCAAAAACCACGGCTACACTTGCCAGTGGTCGGACTAAAGTGAGCCATAGAAAGTTTGCTGGTCAGGCTGAAGTGGGTGATGAAAGATCTTGTTCTTATACCTAAGGACTTAAGGAAGTAACACCACCAGATATGGGACTAGTTATTTACGGACTATTTTGTGGAACTTCTTTTCGAAGGTTATTTCTCCAATGGATTATTTCTATTCATAGTTTAGTAATTTTCACTAAATGAAAATGAAGCACAACAGTATTTTGCGCTATTGAAATTCAACTTTGGATTTTAACGAAAAAAAATATTTGATAAATTCGACCAGAAGGAGAAGGTCTTGACAAATATTGTCAAGTTTATTAATCAAATTACTCCCTGCTTGAAGTGTAAGATTTTAAAGGATTAAAATTACCCATAACGAACACGAAAATTAACGGAAAGATTAACTTTGAATAAAGACACATTGACTGGCAGATCACAAAATCAATTTTTCTGAGTAATTTTTGTAATTAGACAAACCATACGAGGTCTTCAGTGGAAAATCAACTTCTACGGGGTTTGAAAATATAATGATCATAATAATAATAATAATAATAATAATAATAATAATAATAATAATAATAATAATAATAATAAAGACAAAAATACACCCAAATTGTAGCAGAGGTCTGAACCACAACACTGGCGTGTTAGGCAAGGGAGAGATGAGATGTGGGCTGAAGACCTGAAGAGACTTACTGTCACTCAGCCTTCAGCAATGACCACTGGGCAACCGGTATGAAACTGTAAACTGCAGTATTACTGTGGCCTCTGAGAACTAGGAGAGAAGGGCTGGAGACTTGAGGAGACATGGTGTCACTCAACCTCCAGTGGTAACCACCAGGCAACTGGTGTGAGATTGCAAATAATAATAATAATAATAATAATAAGTTTTGGAGAATGACAACCACAAACTACTGTGGTACTTTGACATCCAAAATGACCACCTCATCCAGGCAAGAAGGCCGGACTTAGTAATAGTAGACAAAAAAAGGAGGGCCTGCCAAATAGTAGACGTTGCTGTACCTGCAGACCATAGAGTAAAAAAGAAGGAGGGTGAAAAAAGGGAAAAATACCAGGACCTAGCAAGGGAGTTAAAGAAAATGTGGAACATGAAAACCAGGGTAGTACCGGTCATAGTGGGAGCACTAGGAACTGTCCCCAAAACGCTGAGGGAGAGACTGGAGGAGATCGGGATTAGGGGGAGGATAGAGACCGTACAGACCACAGCACTACTGGGAACTGCACGGATACTGAGGAAGGTGCTAGAGATATAAGGACTGCAACGAATCGTAGCTCTGTCATGATATGCGAAAGAGAGAGGAGACGTTAGCTGAAGACCTGAGGAGACTTATTGTCACTCAGCCTTCAGCGATAACCACTGGGCAACCGGTGTGAAACTGTAAATCGCAGAATTACTGCGACCTATGAGTACTAGGAGAGGAGGGCTGGAGACTTGAGGAGACTTGCTGTCACTCAAACTCCAGCGGTTACCACCAGACAACTGGTGTGAGATTCCAAATAATAATAATAATAATAATAATAATAATAATAATAATAATAATAATAATAATGATAATAAAAAAAGCTCGAAACGCTGTTCATCAAAGTGAAAAAATACAGTGATGACATTGGGATGAAGACTGAAGTGGAGAAATGTGCACTAATGGTAATGCACAAAGGAAGGCTTGCGGCAGTAGAAGGGATCGAATTACCAAATAACAGAAATATCTGAGCATTGACCACATGTTGATACAAATACCCGGAAGTTATTGAATGTAATGCGCTAAAACGGGAAGAAATGAGAGATGAAATAAGAAGAGAATACTTTAGGAGGAATAGGAAAATATTAGAGATCAAACTAAATATAAGAAATCTGATAAAAAGAGAGAACACATGGGCTGTATCGGTAGTAAGATACATAGGACCATTACTTGGGTGGACAAAGGAAGAACTTCAATTACTGGACCAGCAAACAAGGAAGCTTGTGACAATGCACAAGGCCTTACACCCCAGAGATGACACAGATAGACTGTACTTATAGAGGAAAGAAGGTGGTAGAGGACTCATCAGTATAAAAGATTGTGTCCAAAAGGCCAAAAACAGGACTAGAAAAGTATGTGTAAGCAAATAGTGAAGATATTGTAAAGAACACCCGAAACAATGCAACGAGCAACACCAAAAAAAAAAAAAAAAGTAGCAAACGAAGGTGCAGCACAGCAAACAAAGAGGAGAAAAAAAAAACTATACGGAGAATTCAAAAGAGCGATACAGAATGTCACTGACGAGTGATCGTAGATATGGCTACGCAAAGGAAACCTGAAGAGAGTAACAGATTCGCTCATCAAGGCAGCCCAAATCAAATGCATCAGGACGAACTATATCAAAGCGAAAATCGATAGAACCCAAACAGCAAATGCCACTTATACAGAGAAAAGGATTAGACCGTAAAGTATGTAACTGGTGAATGTAGTCAACTAGCCCAGAAGGAGTTTAAAACAGATACGATAGGGCAGCAACTTTATGTGTCTTATTCTCAGATCCGAATCGTCACGTTAATTTAGCCCCTCCAAACCGAACCCATAATTCTCAACAGACCAACAGCCTGACTCTTCGGGTTTTCTTTGGTTTTTACCAAATTATTAAGACAACAGGCCACTTTGCTCTAGGTCTCCGTGTTTCTTACTCCTTGATCATAGCAAAACAAATCTGCCCACACCATTTTTCCAGCCAGAAGACCCTATTGAATAGCCCCATCTGCTGATTGAAGTTTTACAGAAATCGTTATGGCATAAATATCAATACACTTGATTTGCTGATGTTTCATTGCATTGAGAGAGAAAGAAAAGGAAAGAGACGTAGACATATAATATGCAGAGAGGTAGGGTGACTGGTTGAGGCTGAAAGAGAGAAACGAGCAAATCCAGTGAGTGGCAGATAGACAAGAGAGAGAGAGAAAGAGAGAGAGAGAGAGAGAGAGAGAGAGAGAGAGAGGGGGGGGAGGGAGGAGAGAGAAACAAGGAAACAGAAAGAGGGAATGAATGAGATAAAGAGAAACAAGCAAACATAGAGAAAAAAGAAAGAGAAACAATCAAATACAAAGAGAGACAGGTAGAAGAGAGAGAGAGAGAGAGAGAGAGAAAGAGAGAGAGAGAGGAAGAGAGAGAGAGAAAGAGAGAGAGAGAGGAAGAGAGAGAAACAGAAAGAAGGAATGAGAGAAAGAGAAACAGGTAAGCATAGAGAAAAGAGAAAGAGAAAGAATCAAACACAAGGAGAGACAGGAAGAGAGAGAAACAGAAAGAAGGAATGAGAGAAAGAGAAACAGGTAAGCATAGAGAAAAGAGAAAGAGAAAGAATCAAACATAAGGAGAGACAGGTAGACGAGAGAGAGAGAGAGGGGGGGAGAGAGAGAGAAACAAGCAAACACAGAGATAGAAAGAGGGAGAGAGGGACCTTTTAGTGAGTAGTATGTTCGAGCAACTGCGCAAAGGCATTTGTTCTACATTCCCCAACCATTAAATGATGTTGATAATCAATAAATTGAATATATTTCGAGAGCTGCAATCGGAAGTAGGTACCACTCCCCATAATTGAAAGAGAGAGAGAGAGAGAGAGAGAGAGAGAGGAATTTGAGATATTGAGGAGCATCATGGGTAAAACAAAATAAAAGGAAGTCAAGTCAGACTTTGCTGAACTGAAAGCAAGGTACACTGCATACATGACTAAATCATTCAGTACTGAGAAATGCGGAGTAAGGAAGTATGTAAGTTATGACAGAGTGTACAAGAATGCCAGCAAGTGCGGACCTCCCGAAGAATAACGTCAGCCAAACTGTATATATAGGCCAATGCAGCCATTTAGCACTCGTGCCATCTCTTGTAATTTGCATATTACCAGGTTTTATACGTCTTTTATTAAATGCAAGGCCCACAGTAAATAAATTGCTTGGTGGATTTCTATTTGCCAATAGTTTAAGCTTCGGTTGCAGGTATTTGTCTAGCATAGATAGAATTTTTGAGCCATTTATACGCGAATAAGCTTTTCACAGTGAGGATAAAGGAAGAGACTGTGTTGAATCTAGCATTAGTAGTTCGAGAAACCTTCGATACGAACTTTTAACAGCACTAATCATAAAATAGCTTTATGTTTATATTTTACAGTAAAATTGTGAAAGAAGGGGTTTCATAAAATCCCTGAATATATCAGTAATTTCACGAAATCTCTAGTTCCACAATCACTGGGTGTCCTTGAGTAAGACTGTTAAACATAGATATCAAGTATATTCTGCGTATGTATTTATCAAATTTAGCTTAGTTTGACTCAAGGCCAGTCTGAAGGGGCGCCCAATGAAGATTGAATTAATTAGAGTAGTAATGGCCTGCATCACAAGCTTGTTAACCACGATTGCACTGGTTGTGAAAATGTTCATGATTCTACAAAATCTGTAAGAATTTCACGAAATAACTAATTTTAAAATGTTACTGTAACATATGGACATCACCACCTACGGTATGTGCTGTACTTACAGCTACAACTTTAATTAGTTCCATATTTACATGTCTCGTTTTTTTTTTCATACGTGAGTGTAAGATAACTGTTTATTTGATCAATCCATGGAGAGAAAGTCTTTAATAAGAACCGTGAAAGCATTAGGAATACCTAATTTATTTTCGACGTATCTGTTTAAAAAATCTTACTCGTGATATCTTGGGTTAAATGGACTGCTAGTTTAATAAAAAATACTAACTAGTACACTGAACATCAGCAGTTATAATGTTTATTTTGTTGAAGGCCAATTTATGTACTAAATTACAAAATATATACAGAATTAAGATCAGCATGCATCTGCTATCAAGTTCCTTTTCTTAGGTTTGAAGTTGACGACATAGATACACATATCATTTGGCGATAAAAGTACCTAATTTGGCAGATGTGTGGATAGGAGAAAAACTTAATACTGGACCATCACAAAATCAACCCTTGGTGACCGTGGCGGCCATTTTACAAAATGGCCATCGGCGATTGATCAAACTTCCTTGGTCCAATGAAGCAACATGCAATAACAGACACAACCTAGATAATTTTAACCCTGGAAGCAAATAAAATACTAACACAATACGACTTCTTCATTACAATCTACTTATATTATATAGTGCTGTGAATCAGTAGAAACAGTTCTTGTGGCAACAAAAATGCCAAAGAAACTCTGAACCTTGCTCAGCCGTTAAAGTTGAACAGTGTCGAGCGCACACGACTCGAAGGGCCCACAACGTCAGCTGATGTCAAATACAGCCCAGGGAACACCTATGCCGATGTATATAAGCCTGATGGTCCGTGCCAAAACCAGGGAGAGGGAACTTGTGGACCAACATTTGCAAGTGGGTGTCAGTGCGTCTGTTAGTCAAGCTAGGAGAAAGGGTCATCCAGCAGTTTCACGGGGAACAGTTTTTTTCAACTCCCGAGATGCATGACGATGTCTTCACAACTGTTGATAATATTGACCATAACCCCGACTCAACTACCTCAGAGGGGTCCTCCAATGTCACAGGTCTCTTTCTCTGTCAACGCCCCACTTTTGCAGGTCAGGGAGCTGACCGTGGTATTGGGGTGGGGTGGGGTCAACGTGAGTGTAAGGGAAATCTTTGATTAAGGCGACAAAGGGATTGATTTGCCCGTAAATGAACATTGTTTTTCAGGTGAGAATTCAGAAGACTTTTCTTGATTGGTTGGCAGTGGATGGCTTTAAACCCTGATACACGTTGAGATTACAACAGCAGGCACTGCTTCTTGCGTGTAGCACATGTTGCTAGCACCAGAGATGCTCCCCAAGTCACAGCTGCTGATTGTAGTTCCTGCAGTGTCTGGCATACAATAACTGGGACAGATACATGTGTCTTTGGGGTTCGTCGAATGGTGCTCAAAGAAGGAAAAGGAATATCTTTGATTCCAGTACTGGGAAACAGTCATAGCATTAGGGCTGTGTTTACTGGTCAACGTGTGATACTTGTGGAAGTCGTCCTTCAGCATGTATCTTGATAACCTGACAGAGCTCGTCCCCTGGTTCTTTGCTCAGGACCATACCAATTGTGCCCACAGGATCACATTCCATGGTGTGTCTGAACTATCAACAAGACATCTTGAGGTGGCGAAAGAATTCAATGATGGCGATTCCATCAGTCAGAACACCGACCGGGTCTTCTCTACAATCCCAATCGATCAAGCACTCGAGCAGAATAATACTTGCATCAAGGGTGATTGGGTGGTGCGTCTTTCAGACGACCCGTGTCCTCCGATGTTCCATGATTTGACTTGTGGCGGTTGGATCATAGGATATCCCAAATGAAGCAATGAACTTCATTGAAGGGTTTATCGTACATCTTTAAACCAGCAAGAGCCTGAAGTAAGGTGGACCATGCAAGTGAGAAGCACTCACCACGTGAAAACTTGAAGTCAGCAAATCCTGCCTACCCGGACTGCTCAGGAGGAGTGCGTTAGTGAGTAGACTGAAAGGGATGGTCACATCTGAGAGAAGACGCAGGTACCAAACCCTTTACTGAAGTGACCAACTGACTGAGGGTTGGTGAAAACGAAAGGAATATATGAGCCCTACTGGACAATATTGCCACGAGCATTAACATACTGCTTCGAACTGGTCTTTTGAGGTTGTAAGAGTGGTTAGAGAAAGAGCTGCAGGTCCAAGAAAGCTGCATGGGCATCTGCTTCTGTTAGGGAGAATGAGACCTCTCATTTATTCAAACAATAAAGTGCAATGGCAAGTTGAAGTAATGAGCAATCAACATGATCAAGATGTGTTCATAGAATGGTTCAAACAGCTTACAGCAATTACATTGGTCTTTTCAACTAAACTGAGAAGCATAGTTAATGGCTTCATGGCATTATTGGAATATTCTTTCATAGATTATGTTAATACGTTACTGTACTCGCTACTGTTTCATAAAATCATCACTATAACAAGTTGAGACTATCTCACCATTATTTTATTGTCTTACACTGTAATAAATGGAGAAAGGTTCTAAGACTGGAAACGAAACACAAAGTCAATGATGGGGGCGAGGCAGGGGAGACAAAAGCTGCACAGAGGCCCTTAAAAGGGTAAGGGGTGAAACAAAGATGATAAAGGGGAATGGCTAAATTCATCCGTCGAAAAAGAGGAAAGGTGAGAAAGAATTGAATTCGCTTTTGGTGTCTGTGAGCAGATGATTTAAGTGATGGCCGCTTCAGGCAGCTCCAATGATTTGTTTCAAATATTTTACGGTGCTTTTTTTTTCTAAAGGTGGCAAACTAAGATAAAACCCTATATAAAATGAAATTTTCCAATCAAACTGAACAATTCTGTCTCAATAATTAACAACAAGCGATAACAACCTCAATATATGCAAATGAGTCTACCTCTTGATTCAAGCAACTTTAGATGTGTACGGTTTAAAACGAGCAGCGTCTGATTCTACAAATGAGAGGTCCGACGCTGCTGATTCACCTGCACTTCTCAGTCATAACTTGCATACTTCCTAGCTTGTGGCACTCGGTACTGATTGACTTGTTTGGAATGTACACAAGAAATCTTATCAGCACGCGATCCTTGACTTCTTTTATTCTTTCCCACCAACGTCTTACCCTTTTAACTCGCAATCTCGGAGGATATTTTTGTTCAGTTAGCTGATGGCGTTACCTCAAGCTACATACCACGAGAAATAGGTAAAGGCAGCAAAACTTACATGCGTAGGAGGAGCTGTTCCTGGCTCCTAGCCAGCAATTAGTTCATGGGCCCTTATCATACATCCAAGCTACTGGTTGCTTGCAACCAAAAAAAAACACAAAAAACAAACAAACAAAAAAAAAACGCAGCTAATGAACGGGCGTAAACATTGCATCCAGTATAATTATATCATAACTTGATATCTTTCAGTGAATCGGTACGATTAAAAGTTAAACATTCAAAGTTTTATGAGTAAACTTAGACAGAAAAATTGAAGGTTGCTTCGGATATGATTGAACGTGGATAATTTCCAATAGTTGTTCTGATTATTAAACTAATTCTTTGTATTTCTTTTATTTCAACTACATTTTGATTGAGGTCTCCGCAAGGGTGCAATTTAGTACTCTGATTTTACCAAGCTCAGCTAAGTTTGATGCACGACCGGTTAGAGATAGAAATCTTACAAGTAGAGCTTGTCGATCTTGAAATGAGCATTCAAAAGCTTGGTTCTTCAAAACAAAACAAAACAAAACCAAGGTCTGAACATCAATCACAGGCGACGTAATAGTCTTGCTTGCTTACGATTGCTTTTCTATGGGACACCTGTTGAATAGTTGTTTAAAATCCACGAGGATAAAGTACATATGTGTGCACCTATACAATACTTTACTACCTAACTCATTATCATCTCACAGCAAGGTGCCTAACGGACAACCCTACTATAGCTGGTTTTAGAACCAATAGTGTTAATTCCTGCGCTACAACGAAACCATTGTATATAGTAATCAATTTTATAATAAGAAACGCGTTCGTCCATCCGTCTCCCACCCTTTGAAAAATGTTGAGGAAGATGAATGATCAATGCTAGGGGATATTAGTCTATATTTACTTGCAAATGCGTTCAAATCCGAGTTCATTCTGCCCGCATCAGATAGCACTAACTTTTTTGACTTGAAGGGTTTCTATTTTAAAATATATAATCTGAACAAAACGACTGTGCAGACGTCCTAATGAGGAAAATGGACAAAGGAAACGAATAAGAATTGTCGTCTACAAAGAAGTTAAGTGTGTAAGTGAATAGCATAAAACACACACAGACACACAGACAGACAGACTGACAGACAGACACACACACACACACACACACACATATATATATATATATATATATATATATATATATTGATTAAAGACAATTATCATTCGAAGTAAAGTGATGTCATTGAAGTGTTGTTGGATTGAGGTTGAAGTCTTTTCGAATTCCCCAGTTAACAATATGTCACTTAGGGCGATTTAGATGTTACATGATTCTTATTAGTTCACCCATGATAGAGGTCAGCAAAGGGACGGGTCAGAGCATGGCAAAAAAAAAAGAGGCGTCTCGCCCGCCATCACTATTGTAGTTAGTCTTATGTCACAAGGATATAATGAAACAATACCTATGCTGTCCAGAGGAAATGATCTTACACAAAGAGACGGCATTGTGTATGAGAAAATGTTTAATGATATTGGTAGTTAACAAAAAGTGATTATTTATCTAAGATAAAATGTAGGAGTTTTCGATTGTGCAAGTCAATTACGGATCCAATCGTTTTGAGAAACAGATATCGCATGTTTGATTGAAAATACTCATAAAGGGGCCAGGCACCCTAACACCCCTTTGTTGATTTCTTTCATTATTGATTTTTTGATTCATGATAACTTGAAGAACAATTGAACTTATCAATATCAGCTTCTTAAAATGACAGAACGATGAGAAGAAGTAATGCTTTTTTTTTTCAAATAAGTTTTAATACTTAGTTAATGGAATAAAGTTTCTTAATGTTCGTTGTAGACATAAAAGTTGATCAAAATATATATGGCCCATATGCGATTGCGTGTCTTCATATGTCTTGGCTTTTGCGTCAGTTAGTATGTATGTATGTATGTATGTATGTATGTATGCGTTCGAGTTAAAATAGATGTAAGATGTGCGTTTGGTATTGATAGGAACAACCTACAATCTGCAATCAGCGAGGATTAGAAGCAGGACTTAACAAAGATTGTGGTGTGTTCTCGTATCTATTGGAAAGAGTATGTTCTTGGGTGTAAATGGTTGGAATGTTTATTTGACAACTTGGTTCTGTCACATATAAGAGATAATAAGAGGTGAAAAGACTCTGAATGTTGTCAGATTCTGTGTCTCCAATGTATATTGAATCACACTAATGGGAGATTATTTCGGAGCAAATGTTGGTAAAGAGGATTGCATTATCTGAAATGTACTTGTGCACAGAAAAATGAATGTGTGGAGAAATGGTTTTGATAAGAATTCCTAAGTTTGTAAGTCCCACCAAAAAGTGTGTTTTATTATTGTTTTGTTTTGTTTTCAGTTATGGACTGAAGATAATATTTTCGGATTCACTCGACATTGATATGCATCTTGTTTTTTTTTATATACATATATATGTATAATGTTTTTAACAAAGCGATGTCATACAACAATTTCTAATACGCATTACCGTATTTCATGAATGAATGTTTTGTTTTGTGGTCGTATCTGTACGATTGAATAACTTTTGGAAATACTTAGAAAAAAACAGCTCGATAAAATAAGCGTTAAAATGAATCAAACATGACAAATAAGATATTTGGGTGGAGATGAAATAAAGTTTCGGAAAATAACAATTAAAACATCAGTGTTTTTATTCTCCTAATTGCAATAATTGTACAGTTCTACTTTTAACTGATGGAAATTGCAGATTCATTTTTACATATTTTCTAAAATTGAATGAGTCTATTATTACGAGGTCACAGCAGCAAAACATTCAGTGAAAATCCAAGTAATAAGAGTCTGGTCTCACTCAGCCAACGCCTTCTACGCCCACGCTGTGATAGAAGATCTGCAGAAGGGTTGTTGGGAAAGTTGGCTGAAACATGTTCGAGTTTTGGTTTTTCAAGTCACAAAGTGAATTCACCAAAGATCTTCGTGGCTTACAGAATGAAGAGGAACGCTTGTGTGAAGTTACAAAGTTCAATTTAACGCTCCCCGTGGTACTTAGTCTCTAAAGGAAGATTGTTAGTCGATTGGTCAGGTCTAGTAATCAAGTGACAATAATAAGCGAAGCTGGTGTTGACATGAAACAACGAAACAGAGCCTTCAGTTACAAATAGGCAGTATTTCTTGTAACTTTGGATGCAGTTAAGTATTTTGAGTCGGGACTTATTATAGGTATAGCCCTGAAGGCTGTTTTTTCGAAGTACTTAGTGTAGCACCCCCGATGCTTTCACTTAGGAATTCAATACTAAACCTTTCATTTAGCTAGATATCGAGAACGTCACTTTCTACGGCGACCCCTGTAAAAGCCCTGGGCGCACATGGTGAAACGTTCATTAGCGCCGGCACTCCTGGCTGGTTACGCTTTCGGCCCCAGCACTTGTTGCCAACTACTCTTCCCCTCTCTTTCCTTCTCCCCAAGATCGTTATCATTTCGCTGACTGCCTGGCCGTCTGATCTTGACCATTTTTTCACCGGGATCTACTTCTGAACTAACTTTGCCCATTTCCCTTGACCGATGTTCAGGTATCTCACATACTCACAGCTATGCAACCGTGTCATCAGCACGTGCTCCAAACGCGTATACACCTCTCACTCTCATGAATGAAATGGCAAGGCTTTTTACTCTCCGATAGTCACGAAGATCTGTCCTAATTCTCTTTTATTCGGGAAACACGCATGGATAAAACTCCGTGTTCTCAGTCTTTCATGGTCTGCTCGTCGAGTGTCAATCAGCGTCAGAGAATAGCCCCCAAGTTAGACACACAACTTGGCAGTTTGACTCGCACACCGAATCCAGTCTCCATATTAAATCCTTGGTACGCTCCAAGCCATATGGATTCACAAGCAGTTCAGACAACAAAGACTTCAACGCTAGTACTACCAATGACAACAAAGCTCCCACCTTTCGCTATCTCTTCTCATCCCTTTACGCGATCGATCAGATTTATGTTATCTTTACATGTATTTCAATTTCACTTGTCATTTGTCATTAATGTCCTTGTATTAAATGTACGTATTATTTGTCCATCCAAACACTTGTATGTGTTCCTTTTTACTTTGTTTCATGTCTGCGTCTATGTTCATACTTGGCGTGCATTCTCTCCATATATCTCCTTTCTTGCTTCCACATCTTCAGTGAAGTTTACCAACATCAAATCACGAGGAGACAAAATCCTTTGACTCCAACAACTTCGCGCTACCCACTTCTCAAACAGCACAACTGGAACTAACTGTAACTAGCTACTATCAGCAAACCTCTGCACTTTCAACAATATACCACTAAATTAGATATACATTCGCCATTACTAGCCTTTTAATATATTAGCAAACCCCACTGGAATTTTGTTATTTGTCAGCGCTGGTGGAAGGGTCATATGCACCGAAAGAAAGACATACAATTTGCATAAAGGTTTCTTGTGCCCTGGGTGAAACTTGAAATTTGTACCCTCGACTATTTTTTTCTGTTTGGAGTGCGCTCTCAGGACCTTTGCGCCCTAGGCAACCGCTTCGTTTCGCTTCATGAACGGACTGGCAAAATGTTAGTATTTCCATTATGTTGTTTATAGGGATGCTGGTATACTTGCCGATTGTTGGATCGGATCCCAGTTCTCCCAAAACCATCAACGCCTTCATCTGTGGGGGCTTTGGTAAACTGGCTCACGATGTCGAAAAGCTCACCATCTGGGTGTAAGGAATGTGCGTGTCTTTAATTATTTCTACAAAGTGGGCCGCATTCTTAACACAGGATGATGACTTGCCTGTCAAAGGCATGAATGTATTTATCAGGAATCTGCTTAAGAGATGGCATGCTAACCATCGGTGATCGAAAAAAAATGTTATTGGAAATATATATATGTGTGTGTGTGTGTGTGTGTGCGTGTGTGTGTGTGTGTGTGTGTGTTAGAAAGCAGCAGTATGTATGCCATAATCTTACATGACATTTTCAAAAGCCTTTAGAACACAGGAAAATGACTTGGATAATTTACGATCATGAACCCCTCCTGTCTAAAAAAAATCCTTAAAACCAACATAAGAGCATTTAGAAAAATATAGAATTATGAAATTATTGTTTGATTATACTAAAACCTCTGATAAATGATTTTATGTAGAATAATTTTTGAAAACAACGAACAAAGAAAACACGACTTAAAAAAAAAAAATACTTCACAGAAAAGGAGAAACGGAACGAAGTCCAATGCAGCTAAAAAAGAAGACCCCTGATCATCACCTTGAGAGAAATCAATTCTATTTGAAAGGATATGAGGAAACAAAATATCTGTTCGTGTATAACTTTGATAGTGTGCTTTATTCGTTCCAAGATTTTCTGTACTGTAGCGCGATGGTATTCATTAGGAATCTGCCCGAGAGATTGCATGCTAATCATCTATGATTGAAAAAAAGTGTTATTTGAGTATCTAATTTATGGATTGGGGGAAAACTTTCATATGTATATAGCGAACAAAGTCTGCAACAAAGGAAAAGTGGAATATATATATATATATATATATATATATATATATATATATATATATATATATATCTTAAGCTTTACTCTAAATCAACTTATTGTTCATAGTTGAATTATCGAGCGCTTTATGAAATAACCCCATCGTACATCGGATATTTGTATATTATATTATATGACATCCCTGATCTGCACCGAAGGCGCTTTCTGGCTTAGTCGGTTGAATAGAGTCGTGTCAAGTCTGCTTCCCGGTGAACATGAGTTCAACTCACGCATGGCGCTCATTTTCTTTGTTCATGCATTTGGTCGATTGCTCGATTTTCTGCTCGGTTAATTCCAGTGCCTTGCGAAATACGTTTCCAAATAAATTGTCTCTATAATAATCACATTCATTCGGATATAAACTTCTACAATCTAAACCCGATTTCATCAACAAACCCAAAACTAGACTTATTAACCCCACTAAAACACAGATAGGTAAAATCAGCAAAGATATATTAGAAAAACTCAGCAATTGTATAAAAGAGCAATTACAACTCAACCAATAGATGAACGCTGATAATGCCATCACCTGGTTTAGTAATATCAAAGACAAACAAACGTGCAGCCCTATACAGTTCGACATCATGAACTTTTACCCCTCCATATCCAAAGGCATATTTGAGGAAGCCATGCGATTTGCAAAAACCTATACCAGTATCCATATCAAGTCACTGAAATAATTAAACATTGCAGACGTGCAGTACTTTTCCACAACCAAGGACAGTGGACGAAAAAACGGACGTCTGCGGCTTCGATGTCTCTATGGGCAGCCTCGATTCGACTGAGATGTTGGACTTAATCAGTTTGTATATTTTATACAACCTTACACGTAAACTAGATTCTAAAAACATAGGGTTATACAGGGATGATGGCTTGCTAATTGTAGAAAATGACAATGCACAAAAATGTGAAAACATTAAAAAGTATATCATAAAATAAATTTTTTAAAAAAGGGCAGTAAAGAAGAAATCAAAGCTAATATACAAATTTTACACTTCCTAGACATTACCTTTAAGTTAACTAATAACACTTATAAACCATACAGAAAAGAAAATTCTATGATTAAGCACATCAACACTAGTTCTAACCATACACATAAAATCATAAAAAAGATCCCCAAATCCATAGAAACTAGATTAACATATAAGTCCTCCAACGAAATAATATTTAACAAAGTTAAAAACGATGAGATCAAAGCCCTAAATAATAATGGTTTCACTGAAACGGCAAAAAGTTTAATGCGATAGCAAGAAACAGAGAGAGAGAGAGAGAGAGAGAGAGAGAGAGAGAGAGAGAGAGAGAGAGAGAGAGAGAGAGAGAGAAGAATCATCTGGTATACACCCCATCCAACCTACTAATAAGAACTAACTCAATTCAAATATTCATTCAGTTAATAGAAAAACACTTCCCCCAAACCACCCACTACGCAAAATATTTAACAAAAAACAAATTGAAAAGTACCTTTAGTTGTACCAAAAATTTTAATAAAATCATTACGAAACATAACATCAAAATAATTAGAAACAGCACAAATAAAGAAAACATGAGCATAAAGAAGCAAGACTCCGATAGTACCGATAAGAATAGTAGCCTCTTGCAAAACAAATGTCTCAAATCAAATAAAGTACACCGAGAAGAAATATCAACCCAGGGAAAACCCTTTGAAGTAAAATATTATATCGGAATATCTTAAACGTCATTTTAAATTAGATTAGCCAACCATACATTATCCTTTACAAATGAAAAAAAAACAAACAAAAAACAACAAAAAACAAAACAATACATCATCATCAACATATTATTGGAAAATGAGCATAATGAATTACAAAATGGAAAATCATAAGACAAACCAACATATGTTGAAATATAGAAAATCCATGTAAATTCTGCCCAAACAAGAAATTTGAAATACTCAATTTTGCTAAAAAAACAAAATAAAACAAAAAATAAAGTAGATCTATCAAACAGGAAAAACGAAATAACGTTAAAATGCCGGCATCGCTCAAAATTCTTATTAACAAACATAACACAACAATCCATACATTAGTACATCGAAGGTAACATAGGCAGTTTACCCATATACTTATCATTCCAATAACATCTAATCAACATTATCTACTCCCTCACATGTCCAAGTAAATTAAGAACAATACAATCCACTATAATCTAAAGGACATTAACATAGGCAATAAATTTAATGCAAAAGTCAAGGTTAAGATAAAAGCATCCCTTAGAACACAATTCAGCATCCACTTAGAGATAACTCCAACACCTACTACTTGCAAAACGTACACATTACAAAAACAACAGCAACAAAAACAGACAAAACAATAAGACGACAATGAAACAAATATAAAAATTCCTACCACCATAGTGACACCTTCAAGATACACACATATATACATAAACGCACACACACACACACATATAATACACACGCACACACACGTATACGATATTCACACACATACATGATTTACACACACATATATATAATATACACATACGCATATATATATATATATATATATATATACATATACATGTGTGTGTGTGTGTGTGTGTGTGTGTTTGTGTGAAAATCGTTGTACAAAATCAATAATAACGACTTTTTTCCAGTTCTTCATTTTTAAAAATTCTCGACTTCTTTCTCTTCCAAATGTTTTCCAATTTTTGAATAAAATCTTTGTATTTCTCTTTCTTTTATTGTAAAACCTTTCTTTTTTTATCCAAGAAGTTTTTCTTCCATCCATCATTTACATTTGAGTAGTGCACACACTGGAATCTGTGTGTGTGTGTCTGCGTGAATGTCTGTGCATCGAGATAACTCGACAACTGTCCATTGTACGTTGTTGATATTCGTCACATGTATTAGTCAGCACACCAGGCACCGCGGTAATGGTTTTGAAGTTGTTTAGATCAGAAGTTCTGCTGAAACATAATTCACTGCTTTTACTCGACAACTGGCTATTGTACAAAGGCAACATACAAGGAAAGAAATTGTGCAAAGTACCAAAAATTGATTATTTCTTTCTAAATAATATTTCAATAAAATGCACGTCTCTCTTATTCAAAGAGAATGGATTTTACTTTGATTCATGAAAAGTCTACTCGTCCGTATGTGACAGTCCACCTCAAAAACCTTACAATATAACCCCATTTGAACTGATATGACCGCAAAAAAGGTTTATAGGCTATCACTTTTTGAGATTCATCCCCCCCAATTTTTTTCTCATTTTTACCAGCCATTTCAGCTGAATGGCATGGGTATTTCTGAAAAAAAGGACTTTTTGTTGGTCATAGTGAGAAGGGGAGAGTAAGAGAAAGAATGATTATATCTGCTGCTTTTTCATGGATTACGTGCCAAAGGGGGTCGGAAACTAAAAAGGAAATTGACTGTTTAGAGTTTATTCATCCTAAGCAGTGTGTATGTATTGAATCAGTTAACATGTTTCTGAGATCATAAAACAACACCGAAACAAATCATATTAAACACTATCTGATTTTATCTATCTATCAATCTATCTATTTCAATAATTACTGCCGATCAGTGCGGAGTTAGTCGTGCCCAGGAAATAATTCTACCTTAGAAATAATCCCATCTTGGACAAAATACAGAAGTGCAAAGGGAATTAAGTGAATTGTTCGTATGGTGTAGTTCTGATTATCTCCCTTAGACCTGCCCAAGCTTCTGATAGTGTTATTTTTACAGAGTTTACCTTGATTTCTAAATTTTATGAAATTTCTTCGATAGAAAATGAATTTATGTACATTTTAATCACAAACTAAATCTACTAATTGCTCAAAGATTTTTTCTTTTGTTTCCAGGATTTGTTCTCGTATTTCATCTTTTAAAAATGAAGATGGCAAGTCTTAGGATGTTTGAAGTGCTGTTTTTGCAATGGTTCATCTTTTATTTGTTCAAGTGACGAGTGAAAATTAGAAATGAAAAAGAAATAACGATGAATTGTAAGACATTTTTTTTGATGAATAAGGTTTCAAAATAGGAGAAAGGAAAATAAAAAGATTTTTTATTTCAAGTTTTAAAAGATTAGGAAGAGCAACGAATCGAGAATTGAAAAAATCTTAAAATGGAAAACTACAGAAAGAAAAAATCGTTATTATTGATTTTTTCCAACTATTCCCGTTCGTCTTAATTTTGTTATTGCCTCGTTTCCACCAAACTCATGCTGTTGGTAGTAAGTAAGCAGCGTGGATTGAAAATAAAACAGAAGAATGACTTCTTGGTGAAGCTTGATTCTTTACTTCGGATCCACGTCGTTCACTCACTGCCATAAATCAACGGCTTGAGTCGAGTTGTTTGATAGGAAAAACAACGGAAAAAAATCAAGTTGAAGGTAAATAGCGGTCAAAAACAAATAATAATAGTTTACAATATTTTAACTTACAAAAAAAAAAATACTAAAATCAACAGTATTATCTCCCTTTGGATTCGGAATTATTTCTAGGATGGAATTATTTCCCTGGTTATATCACGCAGCACCTCTCCCTGATTTTATCTAGTTCTAATAGAAATACATAGCTAGTTTGATGTGGTGCAAGGGCGACAACTCTATAAGTCAATAGACAGGTATTCTGAATCATAAACGTGAGAACTACTGTCACCACATCGGTTTAAACAAGAATATTCACTTAAAAAAAAAAAAAAAAAAAAAAAAAGAATAATTACATGGAATAAAAAATTAATAAAAGATAGAAAAAAGTCATTATTACTCTTAGTTATTTTCTTTGAAATACTTATCTTGTCATTTGTTAATTTGTAGAAATTTCCATGATCTAATTTTGATCGATATCTGTGATTAATTGATTAATATGATATAATTAACCAATTGTGTAATGATTTAATGCTTTTATCTATTATATCATATACCAATCAATTGGAAGGGTTTAAATTTTACAGTAAATAGATTTTTTTGCAGAATCAATCGTGGAGAATTCAAAATTATCTCCCTTTAATTTACCGGTGACGAGAAGACAGACAAAAAGTGAACTAGGAAGAGATCAAGGTTTCATTCTGCCCATTTACTGCTAACTTATGGGAAATTCAATTATCCGATAACAACCTGATATTTGTTCTAGAAGTGCAGTACGAAATATACAGCAATTGTTGTGAAAAAAATGACTACTTTTATACGAAGCGAGAGCTGAAACAATAACACTGTTTGTAGTTTTCGTCAACAAGATCAAGCTCTCCGTCTCCGCCGGTGAGTGTTATCACCTGTATTTAATGTCTCTTCTGTCAAATATAATATCCATCGCAAGACAGCATAGCCGTTCTCTTTCTTCCTTGCTTATGGAGCTCGATGTACAGGCCCTGAACGGGGGTCGCTCAACCCACGAACTATGCAACATGATCAAGGGTTTCATCCCTAAACTAAATTATAATCTTCACAAAGGTCAATGTGGAAGAATTGCCGTTATTGGGGGTTGTCAGGAATACACAGGAGCCCCCTATTTCGCTGCTATCACTTGTCTAAAACTAGGAGCCGATCTTTCACACGTTTTTTGCACAACCGACTCCGCACCCGTTATTAAATCCTACAGTCCTGAATTAATTGTTCATCCCGTGTTGGATAAACAAACAGCCGTGGAAGAAATAGGAAAGTGGCTTCCAAAAATGCATTCCGTGGTTGTTGGACCTGGTCTAGGGCGCCATGAGAATTTATTGAACACTGTTGGAAGCCTAATAGAAAACGTAAAATCTTTACAAATACCCCTGGTTGTGGATGCTGACGGGGTCTTTTTACTTAGTCAAAACCCGGACATCATACGAGGTTATCGTAAGGCTATACTGACTCCGAACATTGTGGAATTTCGTAATCTTTTCCAGAAGGTCATAGGCGAAGAACCATCGACTGAAGAACCCTTGGCAAATGCAACGAAGCTCTCTAATGCTCTTGGGAATGTGACAATCGTCATGAAGGGTCCTTATGATATAATAACTGATGGAGAAAAACAGTTAGTTTGCGACCACGAAGGTAGTCCCAGGCGCTGTGGTGGCCAGGGAGATCTACTTTCTGGGAGTATGGGTACATTTAATTACTGGAGTCATTTTGCTTCGAACCAAGCTGATGGATTGAACAACGATCTTCTAAAAAGTTACGGCCCGGCTATCAGTGCAGCTTATGCAGCATGTAATTTAACCAGAGAGTGTAACCGCATGGCTTTCAGTAAATATGGTCGGTCTGTAACCACTTCAGACATGTTGTCTGAGATTCACCAAGCTTTTGACAGCCTTTATGAATAAAATGATTAGATTTTCATGGATCATTGTTCCAATGAAGATGGAATATTTGTGAAAATTAATTAATATATTTGGTGATCTTCCATTTTATATTGGTTAAATGGGGGGCAAGTGATGGCTGAGAATGATTACAGATAGATGGAAAGCATACAATGGGGTACAGAATCATGCTGTAGTGAATTATGATATTAGCTTTGTTGATTCAAATATTGTTGCTGTTGATATGTTCACCATTGAAGGAAACTGGTTCTGTATAGCATATCAAATAGCTTATGGAACACGTACCTACAAAGGTTTTTTTTCTCCCTTGAGTTTTTGCTGTCAGTTTGATTTAATGGATTAGACATCATTATGGGTTGAAAACAATATTATCAATGAATAAATTTTTGTCTTTTGTATCAGTACTCAGTTTTAATGATGAACCAGTTGCCTCCATCGCTACTCATATGCTCAGATGTAATCATTTACTACAGCATGATTGTTTAGCCCATTTGTGTGCTCTCCCTCCATGATTATTTTTGGGCAATTGTCTCCCATTTTACCAATTTAAAATGAAAGATTGTTGTACATTCGAATAAGTATGGCTTTCTGAATATTGGATATCAATGGACAAAATTTTGCATTTGTATATATTGAGATTAAAGAAAAGATATTTTTGTACAGTTTACTTAATGATAAACTAAGCAATTTTTGGTATGCTTTTTTTTTTTTTTAGAAATTATTTATGCTTGAATATGTTCAATATAAATCTTATCAAAAATGTATCGAGAAGCACACATTTTCACTCTGTACAATTTTTCCTTTTAGAAAGGGCATCAGTGTTGTGCAGTGCTACAAAAAATTTAATGAAGTGCTGAGTTCATAAAAACAAATATTTTCATTTTATGAATATAGCACTTAACTGAATTAATGGAATTGAAAAAATCCTGAATATTATTACAGAATATTGATTAATATAATCATTCATTCTATTTGCAAGCCGAATAAAAAAGATGATTTCTTTTACCTGAGCGACTTTTTGCAAAATAAGAAACTTGAATGTAATTAATTTTTTTGGCACTGCTGTTTTAGTTACTCAGCTGAATATTCTCTAAGTGCTTCTCTCACTGTTCATGTTGGCAAAGGCAATATTTTACCACAATTGTTTTTCATGAACATGGCTGAATCATGAAGCAGCCTGGCTAGTTTAAATGTAATTGGTCCATTTGCCAAACCATGAGTAGACTTCTTTCTAGTCCTTAAGCAAGATTTTCATGAACCAGAAACTGAATTCAAATTCTAGTTATATTTTTACTTGAAGAACACTCAGTCAATAATTGGGATTAAAAGAATCAATATTTAGGGTTATTCCCATTTTCTTGATTTTATATCAAGTTTCAGTCTTATCCCGACTGTAGTAATAATTATGCAGACTATTGTCTACTATAGATTAATTACATCATCATGCAAATAGGAATAAGTTTTTTATATGACTTCTTTTGAGATTTAAAATTTTATTTATCATATTTCTTTCAGTATAAAAAAGACTTATCTGGCTGTTAATTTTAATCATAGTATGCAAATTATATTGAAAGATGTGAACAAATCATTAAGTATTTTAAATGGATTTGCATTTTCATTGTCTACTGTAGATTTAATTTCTTTGATTATTGGGATTTTTTCTCTTTAGATATTTTTTCAACTGTTATGTATAATAAAAGTTATATTTCAGCACATTTTTGCACTCTTCTAACTTCTGTGTGAATACTACACCATGGTGAACAGTGAAATTCAGACAAGTGAATGATCAAATTGAAAGATGTTATCCTGCCAATTTCGAAGACATTTGAGCTGTATGAATTACTTCCTTGTGTTAATTCAAGACAATAAAGTAGCAGTTTTAGCCGTTGGCCAAAGTTTTGAATCCCAAATTTGCTCACTCCAACCTCTACGTGTCAAGAATCTAAAATGAAGCGCAACCCCTGGACTTTGCTTATTTCACTTCAACCCTCGGAGCAGTAAATGCATCAGAACATCTGAGGTTAAAAAATATATCCTTTCCTAGTGCCTTGAGACTCTTAACTGAATTCTCTACATTCTAAGTTTGCATTGCTTAACATATACTTCTACCACGAACATTCTAATTTGGTATTTTGATACATTCTATGAACTTTTCTCCGAGGTCCGAGGTACAGAACTTTTGCACCTAACTGAATGATTTCTATCAGATTACAATTGCTTCTAGGACATCGATTATTGTATTTCAAAATATTTTGATTGCATGTGCTACTTTCATTACTGATTATTTCTTTGTTAAATCTTAAAGAATAATCTTGATACTCTGTGAATTATGTCCGAAGGAATAAATATTTAGATAATCTTAGCATCTTCTTTTCTCGGTGATATGTATGGTTTCAATGGTTTTTTTTGTTGACGTGAGTATTTGCATGGCTATAATATTTGCAAAAATATGCTTTTTCCTTTTCATGTTCTTTGAATGAGGTTTAGAAATTCCTTTGTTTTGTTCTATCTCTTATCATTATCAGAATATCCTTGTTTGATATATCTTATCTGTTCCTTGTGAATGTTTTTCACATTCTTTCTTCTTTGTGTTCCTATCCTAAGAAAATAAAATGATGATATTTGGAAGAGTGTAAAGAATTGAAAATGATCACTTTTTCAATTCAACTTTTTTAATGGTAATTCCCCTTTGATAAGCATGCACGCAATCAACAATTACTAATTTTGTTTGGAAAACAAAATATCCCAATATTTTGTGATGCATTACTCTAGACCTTTCTAATTATTCTAATTTTCTGACCATGATATTGAACAAATATTTGGAATTTCATGTGAAACTAGTTGAAAAAAATTGGTAAGGTTATTTGATGTTGTTAATTCATGGATGTAATTTTGCTTACACATATTTATGAATCAAAGGGTTAGATATAATAGAAAGAATTGAAGCCTGCGCTGAGCAAATTGAAAATATCTTTTTGGCCCCTTTGATTATCAATAGCTTTTTTATCATTGGGAAATAAATTTTCAACCTAATGTTAAGTAAACATCGGTCTTTATTTTCAATTCCAACACTTGATTGAACTTCTCATTCATGCAGGATTACTGGTAGGCCTCTATATATATGACATTTTTGTCGGCTCTCATTATTTTGAATGAAAATTTTTAGTGCAAAGAGTTTTTTAGATAATGGAACTCTCTCTTGTTGTTTGCGTTGTTAACATGATGTTTTGGCTGATCCGTTCTACAGCGTTCTCCTGGTGTACTATTCAAATGTGACGGTAATAAACAGACATTTTTTTTCTTTCTAGGGGTAGCAACACTTATAAAGTAGGATTTGGGTGTTTTCCTTCCCTTTCCTTGATAAGCCTGGATTTTCATACCCTGTCCTGTTAGGTAGTGAAAGCTACATTGAGTTGAACTCTGCACTTATTCTCTCAGCCAAAGTGTTGATTGATGATGCTTCTTTGATTTTTATTAGTTTCTAATGTTGTTCCTTATTTATAATCTAGACTTCTTTCCAGAAAAACTCTTTGAATGTTAATGTCCCTTCTCTAAACCATAGACAGTATCTTTGGTTTTATCTGTCACAACTGTTTTTTTTAAAAATGACTCAAAAGACTATTTTCAAAGTTTGAAGAAAGTTCATTGAATAATTAAGCTGATTTTTTTTAATCTTCTTGCAAAACTCAATCGACTTTTTCATATATCACTTTGATATTTTTTATGGGGATCAAGAAATAATGAATACGTTAATACGTATTACCATTACGTGCCATTTGTAGTGAAGAATCTGCTGGATTTCGGTAAGATTCTTCCATTCGTACAACATTTATTTAAAAAAAGATTAATGGTATGAGTTTTTTACTTAAAAAAGTTACCTTATCTATATTGTTCATTAATCTTCTGTGCAATGAAAAAATATTATGTTATTTACAAGGTACTTTTCATCAACATAAATAACTTTTCATTAGTTTATTCCAAACCAGAATCTATTTACTTTACTTTTAAAAATGTTTGATTATTTTTCTTTGAGTTTTCTGTCTGCTTTAACAAAAAAAATTATATCTTTTCAGTCTTTGAGTAAATTGACAATTTCAATTTTATATATATACATATGTATGTATATGAATTATGAATTGCATTATATTATGTAGAAACTTATTTGAAATGATATCTCATCATTACACGGTAAAGGTATCACTCAAACGATATGTGTAATGATGGGAGGTCTTTTCAAATAAGATTCTGCATAATACAAAGCAATTTATATTTCATTCTGTCAGATCACATACATCCATTTTCTAAAACATATATATCTATATTTGTATGTGATATTTGGTGATATTATATCCTCTTGTCTTTATTTTGTTAGTATCTTTATGTAGTCTAACTACAGCGGTGCCATTTTTGTATATATTACATTTCTCATTTATATCTTGTTTTTGCATAGAGTTGAAAACCATTGTGTATTCTATCAAATCAAAGGCTTTTCTATTGTTTATGTGAGCTAATCAAAGTGGTTTGTTTTATTTTGATGCCTTCTCGAACAGCTGCTCCTATGTGTGTAGGTGGTCTATTGTCAAATAGCATTTCTAAAGTCTGCTTGTTTACGTGGTTGGTTTTTATCTGAAGTGTTTGTTAATCTATGCATGAGCTCCTTTCAGATAACAAACTGTGAAAATGTAGGAGTAAAGATAGATGAAGAATATTTGAACAATTCAAGGCACTTTGATGATAATGCATAAAGAGCAGAAACTGCGGAGAATCTACAAAACATGTTAAGTGACTGGAAAAAAGCCCCAAATAGGATTAAAGATGGATAAAACGAAGACAAAAATTATGTTCAATGATAAAGTCTTATGAAAAAAAACCCATAAGAATTGACTGAGAAGTTTCAGAAGAATTCAAGGAATACACTTTCCTAGGTCCATTGATAAAGTTAGAGGAAAACCATGGAAATGAAATAACATGGTGAATAACGATTGGCTGGGAAACATTTGGTATAAATAGAGACATACTGAAGAGCAAATTACCAGTATACATAAAAGGTTGAGTATATAATTGATGCATTATTCCAGCTATGATGTGCTAATGTGAAATCTGGAAACTTACAAAACCTCTTAAAAACAAACTCGGAATAGCACCGAGGGTATGGAAAGAGCCATGTTCAGAATAATTCTTTGATATAGATATAGATGACCAGGGTGAAGAGTATTTTACAAGTAAGTAATAAAAACAATTGATGCTCGTAGAATAGTAAGTGCAGTAGGAAAAGACCAGACACAAGATGGAGAGATAAATGTAAAACATGGCAGAGATTAATACAAACATGCTTGTTAGGGAAGGAGATAAGAAAGGCCTTTGTTCTACAGTGGACTCAATGGCTGCTGCTACTACTGATGATGACTTGAGTGTGTATATATATATATATATATATATATATATATATATATATATATATATATATATATATATATTAAGTTAATCCTGTCTCAAACAAGAAGTGGATAGGAAGATCAGGTCAATTTTCAAAGTTGGGAGGGCCTATCTGTCTTAAAAATCATAATTTGAAATTCTGGCTTTCATCTGAGCTGAAATACCAATCACTGATGCTGTCAGGAAATATGTAAATAACTAACTTAGCCTTTAAGCAGGCCATAATCTATGTGTATGTGTGTTGAATTTGAATTACTACTTGAGCATAGATTTGAAAAATTTGCATGAACATTTTTTCTCACACATCTGTGATTAAGGACTAATATCAAAATATATAATCATCTTTTTTTTATTGTTTGCATTTGGTTTAATTTTTCTTTCATTTGTATTTGAGCATACGGGGTTGCTTTGTGCGTTTTGGTAACAAAAAAAAAGACACTGCTTTCATTGTTATTTTAGTGTATTCAACATCTTGTAAGTGTATTAATGATCTGTATTGCTCTGTTTCAATTTTTTCTCTATCGTTATCTAATATTTTCTCTAAAAAAAATAGTTTTAGATTAATAAATTCACAGAAAATATATTTTCATAATTAGTACGTCATTTTTCTTTATAGAATTGAACATCACACTTTCATTTGTTAAGGGTTAGTGTTTTGGCCAGTGTTAAGTAAGGGTTAGGATTATGGTTAGGTTATATGCCAATTATGTAACAAATGTAAGCAGCAAACATGTCTTTATCGCGATGGTAGTTTTGGCACTGAGAAAATATTCTATTCTGTCCATATGTTTTAAATTTAATCTGGAAAAGGTAACAATAGCCTCAAACTATATATGCAGTAAACAAATGGCTGGAGGGCTTACCAAGGACTTGAAAATATGAACGACTGCATCAATAAATATTTCTATTGATTGGTGTGTTTAGATTGAGAACAACGGTGCCATTTTTTGAAAAACCTAGCCACTTTTAGTGATTCAAAATAGCTGTTCTCCTCAGTGCATAGCTTCTAAAGATTGGCAAGCATATATATATATATATATATATATATATATATATATATATACACACACACACGCACACACACACACACACACATATATATATAAAAATACAAGATCTTAGTAATTACTGCCTTATTAGATCACTATCCGACACATGGAGATTTTTTCCCGTGTAACATTTCATCACGTGAAGACACCTTTCTTGTGAATTTGAATAAGGATTTCTTTTCCTTCATTAGTGAATTGTAAGATTGCATGGTTCACAATCAGGAAAGGAATTTTTTTAGGTTATTTGATCCTAGCCATTTTATTTTTATTTTGCTCAAGAATTTAAAAAAAAAAATTCCTGGAGTATGAAGGATTATGGAATTATTGTGCTATCATCTACTTATGTAATCTCTTTGCATATCTACATGTATGTGTTGTATAAAATCTCAAAATAATGAATTTTATCATTTGCGGACTCAGAAAGCCTCTTGCTCTAAATTTCCTTATTATCATTGTATGCTCATCTTTATACATATGAGTGTGATAGAAATTATATTTAATTCCTCATGTGTAAAATTTTTGTGTCCTCAGTTACTCAGTGCATAACAGAACTTACTTGACCTTTTTCCTGATCTCAGAGTTATGCAGAAATAGTTGCTAGTATAGGAATAATGGTTCTTATGCAGTTATCAGTTATTGGAATGATAGTTGGAATATAGTTCTGGTTGAAGAATGGATAGCGCAGAGATGTTGGTTAAGACAAAGTATTTCGCTTCCACATGGTTTGGTGTTAGCACCATACGCCGACATCACTGGAAATGTTGAAGGAGGGAGGGAGATGGACGGAGGGTCAGTGTGCTAAGTACAAATGTGAAAGCAGAGGTGAAAAGGACACATACAAGTATGTAGATGGACAAATAAAACATACATTCAATACATGAACATTTATGATGATACAGGACTGAAATGGAAATATGTATGAGTCAATATGGATATGATCATGTTAAGAGAAGAGGGGAGAAGATGGGAGATAGCTTCTAAGCAAAAGGTGGGAGCTTTGCGTCATGTAGTTGCAGTTGTTGGAGTCAGAGTGGAGGTGCCTGAACTGCTGTAAAACCATAAAGCTTTGAGCATACTATGGAATGGTTACGGAAACTGGGTTCAGTGTGTATGCCTAACTGCCAAGAGTGTGCAATGTATTTAGGATTGCGTATGAGGAACTTGGAGACCATCCTCTGGCGCTGGTAAACACAAGACATGTAGACCATGTGAGACAGAAGATAAATGGGGTTTAATCCATGTGTGCTCCCCGAAGTAAGTAGAATTAGGAGACAGATCATCGCAATTATCGGGTCGTACAAAGTATTGCCATTTCATTCATGAAAGATTGAGGTAGATATGCACTTTGAGTTTGTAATGGGGACACGGTTGAGTAGCTGTACGTATATGAAATGCCTTGACATGGGTGAACTAAAATAGGCAATGTAAGAGCAGAGATTAGTCATAGTGATAAAATCTTAGAGAGGAGGAAAGAGAGATAGAGAGAGAGTCATTGGCTAGAAGTGCTGGGGCAAAAAGGCGTAACCAGCTAGAAGTGCTTGAGCCAATAAGTCATTGAACTCATCTGTTCAGGGCTCATATAGGGGGCTGTCATAGGAAGTGAGGTTTTTCATATCTAGCTAAAAGAGGGGTTTCATATTTGATTCTTAGATAAAAGTATGGGGGTGCCATATAAGTATTAAATATATATATATATATATATATATATATATATATATATATATATATACACACACACACACACATATATATATATGCATAAGTATGTGTGTATGACTTATTGGGTGTGGATATGGGTACATAGATTTTGTTTATTTACCATTATATGTTCATGTTTATACATATGGGTAAAATAAAAGTTATATCTGATATTATATTATATTTAATTTTAGATTGTACAAATAAAAGTTGAAATTTTTATGAAGAAGTCAAATTTTCACCTTTTTTTTTTTAACATTTTAACATTTGTGATGTCAGAAAGCCTCTTACTCTGATATCTAAGCAGTCTTTGAATATTCATGATTTTTGGATTTTCTCTTCAGTGAGCATAAATATTCATTCATTCAGGTCTTGTCAATCTTGAAATCAGTCCAGCCAATCAAAGGGTTGGGGAAGGAGGGAGGGACTTTAATCTCATGGTCCTATAGCTGGTGGTGTTTTGCAAGCATTGTTCCTTCTTGAAGGATTAACAGGGATCAACACAGGCAGGCTCTCCACCTGATCATAAATATTAAAAAGTCATCTGGATTTAATCAAATGTCTGATCATGACATTAAAGATAAAATGGTGATGTATTTTCCTTTGAGATTTCTGTCAAACAGGAAAAGAATCATGTGTATTGAAATTTTATTCCACTGTAGCAATTATGGACATTAACTTTCATTTTGAAGTTATGAAAAAACTCATGAATCTTATTAAGAGAAAATTTGTATCTAATTCAACACGAAAAAATTATCATATGCAGGGATTGAAGCAGTAACTGTGATTATTTGATTATCTCTGTTCATCGATTCAGTTTTCTTATAGTTGTTTTTAATTCGCTTGCTGTGTTTTTTAATTTGCTTACTGTATTTTTTAAATTACTTGCTGTATTTTTTCATTTTCTCACTATATTTTTCAATTTGCTTGCATTATTTTCAAACTCTCTCACCGTGTTTCTTAATTTGCTTGGTGGGCTTATTTCATTTTATTGCAGTAGTTTTTGATTTGCTTGTAGCAGTCTTCAATTTGCATGCCATATTTTTTAATTTGCTTATTTTTAAAATATTTTGCTGTATAGTATACTTTTTTTTGTTGCTGTTGGGTTAAAGTTCCAAAGTCTGCTACGATCATAATATTCATTATCTCGAATTTTCCCTCTTGAAAAGGAATCATTACAAAAAACTATTGTGTGTAAATGAATTGTTGGGATTTGTATACATAGATAAGTTAGTGGATATAAAAAGAGTAGGTTGTCGTTGACGGAACTCTTTCCCATTTGTATTTTTCACTCTGGTTATTTACTGTGCTTATTGCTTAAAGTTTGAATTACTTATATGCTGGTATTTTTGTACTGTGGGAATACTCTTAAATGTATTGAGACTTTTAACTCTTTCCATTACATTACTATACAAACTTAAAGAAAATCATTGCTGAGAAACTGAAATGGAAAGAGTATTGAGGCCAATAGTTTTGTGTCTGGGCAGTAAGAACCCCGTGGGGCAGAGAAAAGATAGAATTATTGATATTGAACTTTTGCTAACTTCCTCAGAAAATTTGGATAGGGATATGAACTTGATATTCTTGTTAACTACATATCCTCTGATGCTAATGAATTGATCAGTGACACTCTTAATTACAAGGAAGCAATTGCTTCTCTGAAGAGTGTGTTTGTATATGAGAGGAGCAAATTATTCGCTAGACATATCCCAGTGATCAAAAGTTAACAGGCTTGAGAAACTTTGGACTAGAATCTACAAGCATTGCACATATTAACAAAGGACTGCAATTTTAAATTCTGGTGTTCAAAGAAACTATTAGAGACTCCTTCATCTTGGGGTTAACAATACCTATTATTCAACTGAAGGTCCTCGAGAATAAAATGCCTATCCTGGTAGATGGTGTGAAACAGGCACAAAGCACAGAAATTGCTATCCAGAACGCAAAAGCTATACAGCTAATTCCAAGTTCCGCCGACTGCATCTTTTTCAGAATATTTGGCCAACTGCTTGGCCTCTCTTGAGAAAAAAATACAAAAGGCTTCAATTAATTATTTGACGTAAAATCTTAATTTGTTTCCATGAAGAAGATCATAGTAAGAAAGGAAAAAATGTTCATTCTTTTTTTGTCCTAGACCAAGACTTATTTACCATTTTGTCAAAACCCGTCTATTTATGTAATATAAAAAAAAACAAAAAAACAAAACGTTACACTAATAAAATTTAGGGAAATTTAGTTAATTAAATGCATGTGAATTCTGAATAGAACTGATGAAAATGTATCAATGAACTTTTTAGCTCTTATCTCAGAATTATGAGAATGTTCTTGTGTGATTTTATAGTTAACTGAAAATCATTAAGTGTGAGTAAAACTTTGTAGCACTTTTTCTTAAAGACTAAAAATTGAATCTAGAGTTCAAAGCCAGTTTTTTGATGGAATCATTTGCACTTATCTAATACAGTTGCTAAAATTTGTCAAAACTGAAAATGGTTCTGGCAGCTATTTGGTGGTCAGATATTTCTGGAAGGAGTGATGGATTATATTTTTGCTTCCTATTTCTCTTTTTAGATCCTATTATTGAGTGTTAAGACAAGGTTGGCCGGTTTCATGCCTTTTGATATGGCATTAGCATGAAATTGATTATTGCCTCTAACTGAAACACTGATTCTGTTTCCTGAGTTGACATCAAAGGCACCAGCTGTTTCTACAAACTGTTTCTAGAAAAATGTTTAAGATTTGATGGAAAATATTTTGATAAATTTTTCTTAGGAAAAACAACTAGAGTAAGTAAGATGAAGCTTGTTTATTTTTAGTTGAATGAATGTATTATTTTCAGATTTTACCAAAAGGTAAAAAAAAATTGCTGAATTATTTGGACAGAGACAATTCTGGTACAAGGACATTATCTATGGAGCACCCTGTGCAAATTTACCTAATTAATAATAGCTTAAACCAATACATTACAAGTTTGCATCTTCAATGTAGCGTGTAAATGTGGACTTGGAATACTTGTTTTCTGGTAATAATTAGGTCTCAGGTTTCATCTATTTAGGTAGACAAGGTTATGGATAGACTGATCACTATGATGAAGGGATTGTAAAATTTACGTAATACCTTTATGTCTGTTCTTGATTATATGCTGTATATCATTGGTTAGTATGCTTATCTCACAAGCCTTCTATAGTTTATTTAATTCTCACTGTGTTGTCTTTTCTACATAACAGAGATGAAAATAAGCCTTGTGAAGGTATTGGAGATGTAAATGACAACCGTTGCTGGTTACTAGTCGATTGGTTGTTCTAGAAGGAATTGTTGGGAATCAACTGTTTCAATGTGGAGATGAGGAGAAATAACAGCAATCGCTTTCAAAACACCATTTTGTTTATTCATCTTTTCCCTCTTTTGATGCTGGGAGCTTGGACTTTTGAGAATGTTTTACTTGCAAAGCTACTGTTTACAACTATCAACATTCTTCAACATAAATAAAACAATAATACTATCGTTGAATTTTGATTCGTCAAACAAACTCAAAACTATCTGAGTTTATAACTGCTGCTCCTGTAGTGTATCTCTTTTTAGACTCTCCAGGTCTCATTTGCACCCCCCTAGTGGGGAGATGGATGAGCCACGGAGAAGGAGCTCAGGTAGTCTCTTAGGCACCCACTGGCGATCTCTTCCCCTCCTTTAAATTCATCAAGTATTTACCCTGATCTGGTTCCATTTTAAGCCTGGTTATAATGTGGTGCCATTCTTCATTATTTCGAAGAATTGAATATTTATTGAATTTTCGATTCCAATGTCAGTTAAATTAAATTCCTCACCAAGCATTTTTAACCAAAACAAAACCTGATATTCCAATATTTCAACAACTTTGACATTTTAATAAAACAAAACATACATTACAATTTATATGTTTTAAATCAAATTTATTTCTATCTCAATTGTATTTCAACTAATTAGATAAAATTCCTTATTTGACCTTCTGATGAACAACTTATTTTTGCTGAATAAAATTGAACGATTCATCTGTTTAAGAAAACTTTTGTTGAGACCTGCCTCAGAAAGCACTTATTTCAAGTTTGTAATTATTTCATTATATCACGCACCATAGCATGTTTCCTTTATTAGTGGTATTTTTCTGTGTATCCCCTAATGAAATGACCTACTTCTAAAATATTCCACACCCTATCCTTCGATATAGTACACTATGAATATGACCTTGCGGTAACAAAGCATAATCCAGCAAATACCTTTATTGGATTTAACATCTCTTATCTGGTGAACAATAAATGAATTTACAAAACATCTCCAAATGTCAAGAAATGAAGCCTGAGAAAACGTAAAATTCCTGAGAAGTTTTATCTTTATTAGCAAAAATATATTTCTTAAAACAGTTTGGAAAATATTGGGTTATTCTTATAAAAAGTTTCACTTGTGTGAGCTATAGAATTTGTTTTAACTTCAATGATAAAGAGATAGGATTTCAATTTCATTAGCCCTGTCATAGATCTATTGCAGAAACTCTGAGTAAGGAAATTGTCTGACGGGCTCTAAGGATGTAAAAGGTTAATTCAAATCTCATTGGAAGCTTATCCTTTACTTCCGATCCAAGCTGCTCACTTAAACAGTTGTATAATGTTATAAAATACAAAACTCGAGCAAATTTCTCTTCTCTCAGGGATTTCACTGTTAATAAGCTTCAGCATTTTATTTGTAAAATCATTTTTCTTAAAAGTCAGCTACTTTGCCTTGATTTTGCTAGAATTGAATTAATCGTTGAAAAATTGGCTATGATATCTGAGAGAAAAATGATGCTGAAAATTTTGTTTATTTTTTATGGCTGGTGGTTCAAATGGATTTTTCTTTGGAAGCTGTCCAATTTTCATGTAACTTCTTAACAAAATTCATGCGTGTGCAGATGTTTGAGGGAATTCTGTTAAACTCAGTCAAACCACAAGCGAACATTGTTAAGATGAATGATCTGAAAATTTTGTGTGATTTTGCAGTTTGGGGCGTTCTTGATAACTTGGAAACTGCGTAAACTGGGTTCGGTTGGAAAGTGTGTGAACTAAAATATTTTTCTCTCATTTTTATATTCATCAGAGCCTTTGTGTGAGACTCTACTACTTCCATTATAATTTGCTGCATTATCATACGATCTGGTTGATTATCTCAAATCTATTTTCATATATTCTACACTTGCTGTTCTCTTGTGTTTTGTCTATATCAATCTTTATATGATTTGTTCCTATGGCAGTATTCTGGGCTGCTCTCAAGATCGACAGCTTCTCTCGTGGGGTTACCTCTGTGTAGCTATGTTCATATCGACTGATGTGCGATTCTTAGAGTTGGCCTTCTGAAACGCCCATATGGTTGTTTTCTCCTCTCTTTTACAGATTCTTATTTTTGTGATTCCTGGACATTTTCATGTTTGTTTTATTGCAGTCTTGGGTTGCTGTTATTAACCTTTTCTCACTCTGTATAGTGTAGTTTTGATTGCAGAGTCGATGAAATCCTCATTGCAAACAAGGTCCCTTCCTCACTCTTACAGTCCGTCAACATTATCTTTAGGTGCTAAGCTTTATGCATCGTCATTGATTTTCTTATTCTATAGTTCAGGTTTCAGATTCCCTCTCTCTTTTTAAGAGTCCAGGGTAACTAACCATAAAACTGCTTAGATATTTATTCCTTTGATCAAGTTTCTGCTGCAAAGTTTGCTTTCTAATGTTTTTGTTATTCTTCTGAAGTATTTTTTGCCTACTTCTTCCTCCATCTTACTCTGTTTGATTGTGTCTACTTACAAAAATTCCCTAATATATGTAGTTTTCTTCCTTGTTGAGTGGCCTGAGAGTTTCATGCTTGGGTGATTTGATTCCTTCTGTTGCTTCTCTTATTCCTTTGTTCATCAACAATATAGTGCGTTTCTTATGCCGAACTCCATTCCAATATTTTGAATAGAAATCCTGAGTATTTGTATTCAGGTTTCCAATTCCTTTCTATTTTTAGCAAAATATTTAAGGTCATCCACATTCATGAGGTCATCCAGCTTTTTGTTGCAAATTTGTAAATCTATATTCCACATTACATTTTTGCAATATTTAGTTCAACTGTATCAATGCTATTATGAATAGTGGGAATAACGAGTCAATTTTGAAGAAACCCCTTTTTATTTTAAAGTTAGCCAAGCAAAGGTCTCTAAGGTACATTCTTGATTCTTTTGAATCAGAAGCCGTGAATCCTATCATGGCCTTGGGGTTTCCCATTGGCAATTTACAATATGGTTCTTTTCAATCCATTTTTCATGTTGGTCTGCCCCCTGGTCTTTGCTTATTTTCTCTTCTCTGTTCGCATGGATTATTCCAGAAGTGTTTTGTTTCCGTAGCATTTGGTTGTTCTACTCCTTCTCGTATTTCCCTATTCATTTGTCCATTGAACTTGTTTCCATTGTTTTTGGAATATTCTATTTTGACTATATAACTGAACTCTGTCTCGATAGCTCTTGAGTCTGCCTTCTTCAGCTAAAACGTCTCGGTTTATCTTCCTTTGTTTAGTCGTTTGTATGTTTTTGTGTTTTGTCTTTTTCTGTTGTCTTATAGATTTGGGTCTGAGTATATTTTGTTTTCTTCTTTCTTTTCAGTAATTTTGCTTCTCCTCCTAATTAAAAACTGTCAGCCATAACTATTACCTTAAGCTTCTTCAGTGGATTTGACTGGCTCGCTATCTATCTATGATAGCAGCACCAATGGAGCTAGAGGGCTGAAAATTCAAATATTTACTCCTTACTATTAAGAAAAAACTATTTTTTTTTTCCTGAAAATTTCCCCTGAATAGGTCTTTTAATGGGATGGGGGGGTTCAATATGCAATGCAAACTTTTGCTAAATTGGTCCATTACTTTGTGTCTAGAATTATTCACGCTTGTTTTTCTTTCAAATTATTTTCTAATGATTCCCGTCTAACAAAAGGTAGGAGATATGCTGCAAAAATATGTTGGTCCTGAAATAGTTTCTACTGAGTGACTAACCTGACATATTTTGTTTTTCTTGCTCCAGGCTAATTTACCCGCAAACCTTTGAACTTAGTTCCTTTTTGAGCACCTGCTCAATTAGTATCTTAACGTCTGCATGTACAGATTGTTCAGTTTGATGCTGTCAGCTCATTCACTTTTTCAGTTTCTAATTTCACTTCTCCACTGATTGCAACAGCATTTTGTCTTTTGTCGTGGTTCAATTTATTGTGTTTACTTCATTTATATCTTCTTTCATTAGGTAGGTGGTATCGATAAAGCCAAAGTTAAAAAAAAAACAAGAACTTACTGTCTTATTTTTGCTATTTCATTTCTTGACAAATTTTATTCTATTCTAAGACCACAATTATCATTAGATAACTTTCGTGAGAAAGATCTCAACTGATATCGAGTGATACAAAATTCATATATTTATTGCCTTGGCTAGAAAGCTGTGTGAACTTTCATCAAAGCTTTTTCTGTAATCAAATTACCTACTACATTGGCTTTTGGCTCTTTACTTCCCACCACCATTTTTGATGGATATATTCTAAGAATAATGATAATGATAATAATAATGATTATTGAACAACATCAGGGGTTGCTGAAAATAAAACAAAGCACAATGAATATTCGGAATTGTTAGATAATATTATAGAAGGTCTCAAAGACATAGATGAGGGAGAACAAATTGTATTGATCAATACCACACTAAAAAAACACCTTCCAAAGAATAGCCAACTGGAGAACGCCAGGATCTGATGGGATTGTTGGATATTGGTTCAAGAAATTCGCCACACTATATAACAGACTTATCCACGCAACGCTAAAACATTAGTAATCACTGTATGAAATCCTCAATTTTTTCAATAGATCACGTGTTTATTGTTTTCCTTGGGTACGATTTTACTTACAAATAATCTCTTAATTTGCTTTTGCTTATGCTATGGTGTCTTCAATCATCAAAGTCATTTAAATCTTCCTTCTTTCCAAATAAAATGAAGTACTCGGTACCAGCTTACCTCCTTATATACCTCTGATCCTGATATACATGGGTATTACAAGATAGTTGCTAGCTTTGTTGCGTCATGCCGCTAGTTATGATGTTTTGGCTCATCTGTCTTTGTGCGAGTTTGCGAGATGGACCGTATAATACATTATAAAGCATCGGTATTCACGGATGGGATCCATATTCTTTTCGTAAGAACTAAAAATAAACAGGAAAATATCGGAATAAGCGAAAAAGCAAAATGGTAATATTTTCTCGAGTGAAATCGTTGTAAACAAGAGCCAAGTTTGAATCTGTTGTTTATCGATTCTCTTTTCTATTTGTATAGCGCCCGATCAACAACTGGATTCCACGAAATGAATAATTTCAAATCTGTTCTTGTCGCATCGATGAAGATGAAATATCCTGGCCTTTTTTCTGTTCACCTTTCTATATTATTCTCAGAAAGCATGCGTCTTTTGTTGTAGAAAAGTCTCAATTTAATATACGTATACTTACTTTTGGGAAATTATATAAGAAAATCGATAAAGTGTGTAGATTGATGGAGATCAGATATTGTTTGATTTAATTTGTTCTTAGCAAGTTATATTTGTTTCTTTTTTTTAACGATCTCGGAAAATAGTCGTGGATTTATGTATAAAATAAAAGAAATAGTGATTTTTTGGATTTTTTTTACGATCTCAGAAAAATTCCCTTCCAGAAAGCATTTTCCGGGGATGATTTTCAGAATCGAACGCCATAGCGTTATGTTATGCGGTTTCTGTGAAGTTTAGAGTATTTTTTACGACCTCTGAGAAATACTGCTTCAGAAAATAAGCATGAACAAAAACGAAAAAAAAACAAAAACCCCAAAAACATAAAAAAAACAAAAACGACACAAAATTGTAAATCGACCCCGATTTTTTAACGATCTCGGAAAAAATCCCCTCCCGAAAAACATATTTTGTGGCTGATTCTCAAAAACTAATTTGCTCCAATCTTTTTAAGGGTCACATTTGTACCTTCATAGTATTATGGTGTTTTTTTTTTGTAAAATATAAAAGGATTTTTGATTCACGATCTCAGAATTTTTCTTCTCTTCCTCTAAGCTCTACTTTAAACTAACCACTGGTCTCCCTCTTACTCTCCCACCCTGTCTGAAACAATACTAAGTAATTACTCACTCCTTTTACTGCTACTGAAAATAAAAGCAGCAGTGAACGACAGCTGAAAGAAGCCGAACACTCCCAAAATCTATCAATTTCGAGATAGTGTTTTTCAAAATTGTAAATCGATCATCTCCTGAACACATACGTTGGGCAATATTTTCATTTAAAAAGAATAATTTTCTAAAGATCTGCAAAGGTATGCCAGGAGTAAGCATAGAAAATTTCATGATGTTATGTTGAATGATTTTGCGGTACTGACGTACTGACAAATGAACGGTCGGACTTATGGTGTAAAACAAATTCTTATATTATATAAGACAACTGGCTCTGTTTGTCATTGGCCTGCCTTAAACATTGACCCAGCTCAACCAAATTTGGCATGCAAACACAATGGGCCCAAGCGAATGTTTTATAGTAAAAAGAGAATTTGAGGGTTTAAGAGACGGGGTTCTATTTACAATATAACAATAATGGAAAACTGAACACCTATTATACACATATACATATTATTATTGATTATACTATTCTTTTCATAACAAAACAATCGTCTCTTTTTGTCACTGTGACCTCATGCCTGGTGCATAAGCGCAACCAAACCAAATTTGGCTCACAATCGAACTAAGGAAAGGTTTTAGAGTAAAATGTTCAAATGTTCCCCGAAAAAAATGGTTTTATCGGTGGTTCTATCTACTGTGTAATTATGATTCTAAACAGAATCCTTACTTTCCATTCAATACACATGTATACAAATGCATCCTAGCTAAAACCTTTCTATCAGGAGGGAATCATCTTGAATACACACACACACACACATATATATATATATATATATATATATATATATATATATATATATATATATATATATATATATATATATGTCTGTGTGTGTGTGTGTGTGTGTGTGTGTGTATGTGTGTGTGTGTATGTGAAGGGAAATGATGCAGATTCGACAGAACGTTCTGGAAAAAATGACAATATAAAAAAGGAAAGAGACTTGACACGACGTGGCACATCTCAAATTATCTTTAAATTAAAGGGTGTAAAAGCTTGTCCACGGGTTTTGTCAGAGTTTTGAAAGCGAAAGTTGATTCGAGAAAAATGGTGAAAGTTACAGAAATGCCTGGATAGTAATTGGGATAGAAAAATTGTTAGGTATATTTGGAGAAAAGTGTTTTTTTTTTTTTATTACTCTGTATTGGAAAGAACGAGTTTTTCTGACATATGTATGTTGGGTCTCAACACAAGTGGATATCCTTTTTGTAAATACGGGAAATGAGTGTTTTGATGATGTGGTGAGTGTGGAAAAGGGTCTTCTTGGGGGGAATTATTTGTTAAAGGGTTTATGTAAAATGTGTGTATAAGGAAACTTGATAAATCATAATTTTTGCCAGAATCAAATTTGTTGTCATTTGAATGAGGTGTTATTTCACGTTGTTTCATGATTCATTTTGCTGGTGGTGGGGAAAATAGGAAATTACCTGGACGTTGGATAATGGTATTGCTGATCGAAATGAGGGCAAATTCAGTGCACCTGCGTCTTTTTGTGGTCCTGTACTTTCTTAGGTCGAGATTGTTGGGTAAGCAGTGTTCATTGTATTTGGGATTTCGGTCAGAGTAGAGGATGGACGATTGGAATGTGTGTTAACGTATATTAATGTACAATTAGGCTTTACGTATGGTCCGTACGTGTCTGATTTAGGGCTGAATAGACCCTAAAAAGAAGAAATCAAGCAAAGAATCACACTAGGATGGCAAGCCTTTGGCAGAGCTAGCTCAACCTTCGAAAACAAGAATATCCCATGTCCTAAAAAGAAAAGTGAATAACCAATGCATCCTCCCAATAGTCACTTATGGAGCCAAAACATAGAACCTAACCAAATTAAGAACCATGCAACGTGCACATGAAAGAATTATGCTGGGCCTCACATTGAGAGACTACAAGACAGCACAGTACATCCGAGAAAAGACAAGAGTCAGGGACATCATAGAATCCATTAAAAAGCTCAAATGGCGGTGGGCTGGCCATGTTGCAAGAATGGCAGACAACTGATGGACATCACAACTCACGACATGGATCCCCCAAGATCACATGCGCAATTGAGGCCGGCAGAATATTAGACGGAGAGACGAGCTAGACTAATTCAGAAAATACTGGCTCCGTGACGCCCATGATAGAGAAGTGTGGCGAATCCTGGGGAAGGTCTGTGTCCAACGACGGACGCTAAAAGACAGATAATGATGATGATGATGATTGCTCTCTTTAACATTTCTCCTGTGATTTAGGAGTAAAAATTATTTCGTCAAATCGTATGAACGCAGCTTTATTTTTTATCTTCCACATCTTAAGACCATTTTATGGCTTTTGGGGTGTTAATCCTTCTCTTTCATCCATGATATTTTTCTTTGATATTTCTTTTTAGGATTACTTTCCTGGTTTTGCCAATATCCGGTTTAGTTGGGTTAATCAGTTTAGCTGCTGTTTTTTTTTTTTCTGGGAAGTTGGTTTCGTGATTTTTTCGTAGGGCGTAGGCGTTCTTTCTTTGGAGTGTTGCTACGTTGTTGCTAATGTAAGTTATCAGTTATTTTTTGGCTTCTTTGTTTATGGCTATACCACTGCCAGTCGTGCTTTCGTTAGTAATATTCTAAGCTATCAGTATTTTGCGATCATCCAATTTTATTTGGTAAGCGTTTGTTTTGTCCGCTTTTGCTAAGATTTCTCTCGTTTTTTTTTTAAATTTCATTAACTTCTTAAGTAAGTTTTTCCTTGATATACCCAAATGGTTTCTGATTATGATTGAGTTTACCTGGTCCAGTAGTTTATTCTCAAAGTTGACAAGTTATTTATTAGTTGAGGGACCTCTTTGTGAATCAACTCTGTATTTTTCTTTGTCGTTGTCGTTTCAAAGTTTTTTAAGAAATATATTTCCAACATTATCCTTACAATATTGTCTTCAATTTTCTCCGTAAATTGGTTCAAATGTCTTCTGAGGATCGATGTGTTTTTTAATGAGTGGTAGAAGGTTATTTTTTCCACTATGCTTTCCAATAGATCCAGTATATGACGAAATACTGGAACATATATACAGTCACAGCAGCTCCTTTATCAGGCTAAAGAAAAACTTGGAGCCCTTTCAGCTCCAAACAGGGGTGAGACAAGGAGATACCAGCCCACCCAAACTCTTCACAGCTTACCTCGAGATAATCTTCTGAGGACTAGACTGGGAGAACAAGGTATTACAATAGATGGCGAATATTTGAACGACCTCAGCCTCGCAGACAATATTGCCTTTTTTGCAGAGAACCTACACGACCTACAACTAATGCTAGATAAACTGAATGAAGAGAGTAAGAAAGTTGGCCTACACATGAACTTCAGCGAGACAAAGATCATGTGCAACAACCACGTAGGAAACGAGAACAAAAAGATCAAAATAGATGACAGAGGACTGGAGGAACTAGCCCACTACCACTACATCTATCTAGGACAACGAATCTCTATGGGACCCTTAAAAGAAGATATCAACCAAAGAATCTCCCTCGGATGGCGGGCCTTCGGCAGAGCGAGCTCAACCTTCAAAAAAAAGAAGATCCCATTGATCCTAGAAAGGAGGGTATACAACAAATGCATCCCTCCAATAACTTATGGAGTTGAAACATGGAACCTAACCAAGAGAAAGATCTGAAAATTGAGAACCATGCAGCGTACGCATGAAAGGATCATGCTTAATTTCACATGGAGAGACCACAAGGGAGCACAATATATCTGAGAGAAGACAAGATTTAGAGACATCATAGAATCCATCAAAAATCTCAAATGGCAGTGGGCTGGCCATGTTGCAAGAATGGCAGACGACTGACGGACATAGCGACTCAAAACATGGATCTCCAGAGATCACATGCATAAGTTAGGCTGGCAGAGTATTAGACAGAGAGATGAGCTGGACAAATTCAGAAAGTACCGGCCCCGCAATACCCACGACGGAGAAGTTTGGCGAATTCTGGAGAAGGTTTATATCTAACAACGGACGTTAAAGGACTGATGATGATGATGATATATATGTGTGTATATGCGTGTGTGTGTGTTATTAAGAAATGTGAATATGATACAAAAGAATGATCATAGATAGTTATAGATTATTTTGAAACTTAAGTTTCAAATGATCTCCCATTATTACTAGGTGATTGTATCATTTGGCTTGGACAACGTAAATAGAATAAAAAATTAATGAAACTGATTCAGCTTCACGAATCGAACCCGCGACCGATAGGATAGCTGCTTCAACGAAGCGTTCTTTTACCATTGAGCTGAACAGCTGCTGGTCATGCAAAGGCCCTAATAACTGTTTTAACTCAAATTATCACTTTATTTATTCATGGCCTATATCTGCTCTATTTGTTTCTTTCAACGGAACAATTACGTTATTAAGAAATGGATATATGATCCGACAGAATGATTAATAATAATAATAGCAGAAGATCATTTCAAATAAGAGTTTTAATATGATAGAAAGCAATTTGTAATCATTCTATTGGAATTTCTATAGGTTTATAAGATTAAAAAAAACCAAAAACAAAAAAACCCTTAAAAACAAATTAAAAGATTGTCCCATACGTAAAAAATTAGAAAAAAATCTGATTGCAACAAAAACTGATCCTGAAATGCTTCATGAAAAGTTACTTATTCAAGATACTTTCTTCGGCACAATCTAAAAATCATTCTGATTGTACTGAGTGATAGTGTAATCAGTATTTCTTTCCTATTTGTCCAAATTCATATCTGCTTTCAAAGAACAGATTTTATGCTGAGTGGTAAAGATATTATGGGAATTACTATTTTTGGCTCAAATATCCCAAAGTCGATTTGATGAGAGAACTCTATTTGACACTTCTTTTTTTTCTACGTTGACAAAGAACTCGCTAGGATGAATTGATTCACTCTCATTTGAAGCAGCATGTTTCTCGTCTTCTCAAAAAGATCTCGTTTCCTCTATTCTTTTCCATTTAGAATAAGTAACTTCGCACTATTTGTATTAGTGATTCCATTTCTATCATGCATATCTGTCCGATACAGTAAAGTTAAAAAAGAACCATGTATTACAAAGCTTGACTTAGTGAGACACAAGATCAACTAGAAAGATGTAAATGAGAGCTAGATAGATTGAGTTGCAAATATCTCCCCAGTAGAGCAGACCCACTTCTCTTATTGCATCTAAATATCTGTCATGCTAGGTTATCATCATCATCATTATCATCATCATTCTTTTAACGTCCGTCGATGGACATAGACCTTCACATTTCTCTATCATGGGCGTCACGGAGCCAGTATTTTCTGAATTTGTCTTGTTCATCCCTGCATCTTGTATTTTATCGGCCTCGGTTTCGCACGTTGTCTCTGGGGATCTATGTTGTGAGTCGCGATGTCCATCGATTGTTTGCCATTTTTGCAACATGACCAGCCCATTACCATTTGAGTTTTCGAATGGATTCTATGATGTCTCGGACTCCCGTTTTCTTCTTGATATATAGTGCTGTCTTGTGATATCTCCATGTAAGGTTGAGCATGATTCTCTCATGCGCACGCTGCATGCTTCTCAGTTTGCAGGTTTGTCTCTTGGTTAGTTTCCATGTTTCAGCTCCATAAATGACTATCGGGAGGATGCATTGGTTGTATACTGTTCTTTTTAGGATTATTGGGATCGAAATGGAGATTTGTTTTCTTTCATTTTTTCTATCTTTCTTATTACACGAAATATTGTAACACATTGTATCAATTTTTACTATGTTTTGTCTTCACTTCAACTTTTTTGCTTGCTGTCGTAGAGTGACAGTCCAAGTTGAAGTTGTGTTGAAAACAACTTAAACACCAAGATGAAGGTGAAATGTAGTCAAAATTAATACAATGAGATTCGTTTCATTTATTTGACTTTTAATAATCCCGGCAATGTCTTTCTTGGGGAAAAAAAACTTCAGAAGCCACAAAGAATTTTCTGTCTGGTGTTTAGCACAGACTTATTTTATTAAATTGTAAGATCTCCACTGAGCGTAAATAATTGCTATCTGTTGAAAAGGAAATTTTTCGCGTGCACAGACACAGGGAATTAGAAGTTATAACAATGAATTCAGATAATAAAAAATAAAAAAAAACATATATTAAGGATAACCAATAAGATCTGAGATCCGATTAAACTGTTTTCAGACTGGAATATTCTATACAAAAATGAGGAAAAAAAAACGTGTAAGATAAAATAAAAACTAATATGAGATGGGTAAAGGCAGTTAATTAAACGATTTAACAGATTTTACTTGTTCCCCCGCAAAAAAATAAATAAAATAGAAATAAAAACCACCAGAAACAAAAGAGCAAATCAATTGCGTACTTTTTTCCAAACAATATTTAAAAGATATTTTAATTGAAAACTGAAGAATTAAGAATCGAGGTTTTAAAAATCAATGATTAACTGGCCATTCATTAACCTGTATTGAAACAAAATAAAATCAAGACACTGTAGGTCAGTGGAAAGCAAGATCAAATATGAGTCTTACGTCGTCCCATTTTGACGAGACATCGTTAGACCAATGAAAATTTCTAAGCAGCGCACAACAAATGAAAGAAAACGAAATCTCTTAAACAAAATCATTATGTCTTCCTGCTTGCAATGGGCTTTGAAAGAATCCGTAAAAAATCACTCCTTTTTGTTTTTGAAAGACGTTTTCTTGCTCTACAAACTTTGAACATTACATTTTTTGGTTATATCGAAACAAGAGAGATATATATTAAAAAAAGTTACACACACATACACACACACACACATATATATATACACACACGCGCATATATATATATATATATATATATATATATATATATATATATATATATATATATATATATGTTTGTATGTGTGTGTATGTATGTGTGTGCGTGTGTGTGTGTGTGTGTGTGTGTGTGTGTGTGTGTGTGTGTGCGTGCATGTAAGGTGCGATCAATAAGTTCCGAGTCTTCTCCAATGAATTTTTTCTATTCGTACTCAATTTAGATTTTGCTGCAACCCCCTCGAGGTAGTCACCATGAACAGCTATACACGGCTCCAAGCGTTAGGAACGCTTCCCGAAAGCCTGGATCTCCACGGTGTCAAAACGGTGACCCTTACGCTTGAACTTTATCTTGGGAGAATGGCACATGCACATCAATAGAACAGGGAGCCAAACCCAGCGAGTGGGGCTGATGTGGAACGACGATCATACAGCTGCAGCAAGAAAAAAAACAAAACAAAAAAACCCAAACAAAACACAAAAAAAAAAAAAAAAACTCTGCTCCGGAGGTTGGAAGCCTTGGCAAGAATTTGGCGGCAACATGATGCATGTTCAAAAGGTTGTAAGAATTGCCTGAACTGATCAGAATGATAAATTGACCATATCATGGCGATCCGAAGATTTGGGCGCACGGTTCGTCCGATTTCTTTGACATTTTCTAGGGGTACTGCTCGTTGGTTGCCCACACCTTGCGTCACCTTCCAATGACGTTCTACCTCTCTTAATGCGTGAGTGTCACTCAAAACACCTCACGAGGTCCCAGAGCGGGATTAAGCTAATCCAGGCCCATATTATATATTATGTATTATGAAAGGATTAAAAAAAAAGTTAGTACTAAGACACTTTGATTTTTTGCTTGCATAGTAATGTCATTAGTTTTTTCAATTTCTGCCATATAGCCTAATAATACAACAAATTTGTTCCCTATTTCAGTGATAGTACTAAATGTTGGTATGAAATATCTATAGAAAAAGAATTACAATTTAAAACTTGAATTTTCAAACTATTTCATCTGAGGACACTCTTAATGAGATTTAAAAAATTCATCTCATAAAGAGGAGACTAATTCATAGATTTAGTACCTATCGTTTTATAACAGTGAGTGTTGAGGTTTGTTATAAAACAATAGCCACTAAAGCTATAAATTAGTTTTTAGTCACAATGTAACGGTTACTAAATATAGAAACAAATGAAGACCCCATAAAAGTGTTTAACTAAGAGCTGAAAAGAAGAGATGGATTAATTTTATTGTTTATTTCGAAACAATATCAGTCAAATCCTGTCTTGATATTTGCCACTGTTGCCAATAAGGAATAATAACTAAGGCTGAGTAATGACGTAGTATTTAAAATAATTTGCAATGTATTTATTATCTAAAACTTTTATAGTGTTCATAACAAAATTGAATATAACTTGTTCAAAAATGAACCCCAAAAACGTAACAAAGGACAAATTTATTGAGAAAAAATCAATGGATAACGTTGACAAATTTTACAATACCTAAGTGCAGAGAGTATATTCCTGTTTAGAGATTAAAAAACAAAACAAAACTAATTATCTAATTTCATTTTTTCATAAAATTAATTTCAGATGTATCTGTGACCCTCGATCGTCGTTACCTGATTCCACATGGGGTCACGACCCTTAGTTTTAGAAACTCTGATTAAAAAGCTACATTTTCTAGATTTAGCCTGAGCAAATTTCTCAACGATACTGTAAATGTCTATTTCATGCAGAAATTTACGTTCTATGCTCATTAGAGTAAGATTGTTCAATCTGTTTTGCCCGATGGTGTTCCTCTTTTTCATTTCTAATCCTTTTTAATCTCGAAAGTGAGCATCCTTCATTGCAGTTTGAAACCACGAGCAAGACATGGATGTACAAGACGATTTCTACATTTCAAAAACAAGATTAAAAAAAAAGTCTGTTATTAAAGAGTAAAACATCGTTTGGTGCCAAGATGAGAAGTAAGATTAGTTATAAGCAGTCAAGCAAACTGCACAGATTCTTCACCGAGACTTTTTTCCATTTCCAGATCTGATTTGATGAGATTTCATCATGTTTTTACAATCTCCTCACATGTAAATGACTGTAGCTGATAGGGGAATCCAAAAATATCATTCAACTTTTGACTGGGCAGAAAGCAAGGCATTAATGATGGTAAGAATTGTTCGACTTTCAAACTTTTAAACACGATGTCTCCCAAAGTACTGAATGGATTTCCATGAAACAGCAGGAAATGCGGCCAGGAAGAGGTGATAAAATTTTAGGTTGGATCTGGAAATTTTTTTGATTGAAAGATATTTTTCGTTTTTTTTTTCAGTTATATCTATGCATACGTTCATGACTATGCGCATGCTGTTCTGTGCAAGGACTGACAATAGGTTCCTGGAGAATCGATTATATCTTGCAGTGGATTCATGCATAAGTATATTACACGTTTGTCCACACGATATCTCTAAAAGTTCTCAAATTTTCATGGTATCTAGTGGGAGGGTGGACTTTAAGCCATAGAAGAATTGATTAAATTCAGAGGCTGATCCATGCAGAATTACATCTCCTGACAATGTTGTTGGCAGAGGTTTGTGCTCTCTGAGTGTTTTTTTTTTTTAGTTTTAATGTGATTGAACAAACCTGTAGATGATGATAATGATGGCTGCTACCAGTACTACTGCTGCTGCTACTACTACTACTACTACTACTGCTGCTGCTACTACTACTACTACTACTACTACTACTACTACTACTATTGCAGCAAATTTCCGACATTCTTCTCAGTGTATTTGCTGATTTCAACAATGCTCCCCCCGGTTCCAAATTCTTCCAGGCTTTTAGCAAGGGCCTCTGCGACTGTTCTAAGCTAGCAAATGATTATAAGCGTTATTTTCTCAGTTCTCTGACAAGGTCCAAATATTTATATATCATCTCAATTGCTATGTTTCGCTCTATCATTTGCATGATAGACTGCTGATCTGCATGAATTTTAAAATACCAAGGATTCATGTTTGTCTTTCCTCAAAGACAGCTTCTGTTTTGTAATTCACCTTATCTTTCCTCGAAAGCTCCAAATGATACAACAGTCTATCATTATAGAGTTACCATATAAACAATTGAGTTGCAATAGCTATTATTATTTGCACACATTGAGTTTTCCCACGAGTAGTGAATGACGACTTCCAACCGGGGTCAAATGATTGCAAGTCATCTCCATACTCCATTGTTATTGTGGATACAACGGCTACACAGTACTCAATCTCGTCAGTGTCTTATCTCCAACTGAGTAACCCCATGGAGGAGTGCCTGTTATACGCAATAAGGTGCCCTCTGGTCGATTGCCAAGTCACCTCAAGCCTGCACTACTACTTTCCGAGATATTCCAACTGGCTGCATATTTCCTGGACAGATCCCGTATTATCCAGGTATCAGTCAATGTTGATCAAATTTCGTTTTAACTCATTTTCTCACTCTTTTGTCTTTGGTTTTTTTCTCCGACTGTGTCTGTCGTTTCTGTCAAATTATCTCAGTCATTCATTATTAAAGACTTGATTGATTGTTATCTGATAGTTGTATCCACTACTTTGTGTTTTCTTTTCTCTGTTCCGAAGTAAAGATAGACATTTGTCTTTGTCAAAATCAATCCCTAAGTTGGTGCCAAATATCCTAATAATTCAGATTTGCGTTCTAAATTGTCTTACAAATCACTTGCGACCGTCTGTATAAATTGGTTGATTGATGGCTGCCAAGAGGTTTGTAAATCAATATGCATATCTGTCAGCTCTTATTTCTGTCAGTGGATTTAAGCTGTGAGGGAGAAAAGCATTGGCAGTGAATAGAACTTCTTTTCTTATGGTTGGCCAAGTGGAAAAAAAGGCAGTTATGCACTGAAGACCAACCTTTTTAGATAAATGAACGGAAGGGTCAGGATTCCCTCGATGTTTGCCGCTTCACTTATTTGCGCAAGGCTGTTATCGATTAGTTTGTAATTAAGTGTTCTTGAGTCAAATTGTTCCATGGGTGGGAATGCAAAACAAATATCTCGTTAACTAGCACAAGGATTACTATTTTTAGCCCGATAAAAAAAAAAAAACTTGAACATTTGAGACTTCTCAACCTGACTGTCCTTCCCTATTAAATTTAAGTGAGGTGATCAAGACACTTCCAGATGTTTTCGTCTGAGGAAGATTTATTTCCAGCAACCAGAACCACCCTTATTTCTGGCAATTTCTAGCAATGATAGAATGAAGATAGACGTTTGTCTCTGTTACACATCTGAGTAGATCATTCTTTGGGTAAGATTACTAAAGCAGTTGGTCTGCTTTCATCGTTTTAACATCCTCATTTATTTGACTAGTCCTAGACAAAAAGAAAACTCAACATCCGTAAAAACTGAGGTGAGAAATTCATTGCTTTAATGTTCCACTAATTTTCTAATCAGACATTAATTTTATAAATTTGACGAGTCAGACTGAACATAATATTGTAGCTTCGGTACATAGATTGGCATCAGAATGAATGAAAATAATTGGTTATCACACCGATCGAAAACAGTGTAGGCTTATTTTTTCAATGGAGCTCACATCAACGTGAAAAAAAATGGTTACTCTCTACTCAAGAAAAAAAACGGCTCAAATTTTGCAATGATGCTGGTCTGAAGAATATTGTCGGTTCAAAGAAACGGTGAGCAGGCTGAGAAAAGTCGTATTCCATCAATAAGAAGGGATTGACGAAGTAATGTTTCTCCTGTTATTCTAAGTCTTCATTTATTGCCAATATCAACAGTGATTATCATGATAGAGATCCTAGCAAAGAAGCTGGGAAGAATAGAAATCTGGAAGACAATCGAGACTCTTCAGACAACAGCTCCCGAGGCGAGTCCTGAAACACTGGGGAAACTTACTGTTACTTGATCTTCATTGAAAGACGTCAGTCACTACTAATATGACAACCCATTGAGTACGAGTAATAATATGTATATATTTATGAGGCATTCTCCTATTCTCCACATGACATTGGGTTGTCTATTTGTAATTTGACTATAATGCTAAATGATTGACCCACATTTACCTCATGACCTTTCAATGTTGATCACTTTGTTTCCAGGGCTACACGTTAATACATATATTTTTTTTTCTTGAGTAGATAGTAACCATATATATATATATATATATCTATATATATATATATATATATATATATATATATATATATATATATATATATATATATATATATATATGAGGGATATATATGCGTAAATGAATATATCGCTTAAAATTCAACCCCACTGACCATCCAGTTCTGTGGAGTAGAGGGATGATACCAGCCTCTGGGTCAGAAGCTAAGGTTTTGATCCTGCCTCGTGCTACTGGATGGGATAATCTATAGCCACACTGAAGAGTTGTAATGCAACGAAATAGCTGTCCGTGGATGACACAATAATATATATATATATGCTTTTCGAAATTCGCTTTATGCAACTTCTTCACATTTACGAGAATTGGTGAAAAGTGAAAATAGCGTTCAGCTCTTGTTTTGATGCTGAACGTTATAAAGGCAGCGGACACCTTTCTCCTCATTCCCAAACTAGAAAATGCCAGTTTTGTCATGTTCATAAAATTCATTCTGACCATATTTATTGTTTGATTGGTTTGTTGTACATGGCATCAAAATTCGACGCTACGGTGTTTCAATTATAGACTGCGACTGTGAGTTGATTTTAAAGTGAATATAAGTCGAACACTAATGTCTCTGATTATTAAGGGGGATAAGAAAAGGGGGACTTTAACGAAGGAGAGAGAAAGAGAGAGAGAGAAGGGGAAGGAGAGGGAATAGGAGAGGAAGGAAAAATGATAAAATGAGGGAAGGAAAGAAAGAGAAAGAGCAGAAGAGAGAAAAAAAGTAAATGGCAAGGAGAAAGAGAAAGAAGTCAAGAGAAGAAGTAAAGAGAGGTAAAAGGCTGGAGGAAGAGGAATAGCAGAGGACCAAAAAAGTGAGAGAGAGAGGGGGGGTAAGAGCAAGAGAGAGAGAGAGAGGGTGAGAAAGAGAGAGGTAAGAGACAAAAAGAGAAGGAGGGTGAAAAAATGAGTGGCAGACATGTGGTTGGTCGATACACAGAGAAGAGAAGACAAGGAAAGAGTGAGAGCAGAAGAGACAAAGGAGGAAAAGCAAGCGAGAGAAAAGAAAAGAGAAAGTGAGGGTGATGGAGAGAGAGAGAGAGAGAGAGAGAGAGAGAGAGAGAGAAAGCTGAGGAGTAAGCGGAAGAGGAGCACAGAAAAAAGAGGAAGAAACAAAAATGTAGAAAAAATGAAGGACGAGGAAGAAAAAAAAAGAGACAAAAGAATGAGACAAAACATAGATTAATCGGTAGAGAAAGGAGAAGGGGAAGATCAGTAGAATGAAGTGTAGTGGTAGAGATCCCTGTAGTAAATCGGAAAAATCCGGCGAAAGGAAATGACACTCTTCTGAACTTATCAAATTATTCACCTCATCAAATTAGTTCCAAACCTCAGGGATACATCACTTCACTCTTTGCACTTGGTAATCATAGTTTTTGTCACCATCAGAACAATCATCCTCTGTCAACCGACCCAGTTGTTGCTGATTTCTTCAAGATCTTGAAAACTGTGACTTGTTTAATCATTTTTACCAGATTTCCTCGATAAGCAGACAATTAGATTGCATTATACACATCCAAACGCCTATTCAATGAATTTCTTTTATTGCGTCTGGTGAACGGGGTGTAGACAATGATAATTCTCGAACTTTTTCTAATCGGAATTTCGATAACTTATCACTCTCCAGATTTTCCACTTGTACTTGAGATATCACAGAGGAATGGAAACGATTGTCACCTTATTCAAGTCCGTTTTTCCCTTCATCTTATTCGAGAGATTTATTGTGATCTACTTTCAGCTGGTTAGTCTGATCAAAACTTAGCTGAACAACATGGCAATTGAATTGGTGGGTTAAAACTCCGGCTATCAGTCTAGGAGACCGACAAAAAAAAAAAAAAAAAAAAAAGAAAACAAAGAGAAAGAAAGAGAAGCACTTTTCAGAAATTTAAAAAAGAATTCCATATGAGACAGATCTATCCCATGATTTGATTAAAAAAAAAAAGTAGATCGATATTCTGAGAAATAATCACAGCATATTTCTATCGAAATGATTTAACTATCGGTGTTTTAGCAAGAAGTATACCTATTATCTCTATTATTAAATGGTCATTGTCGGTAAGATACTTATCCATGTCAGAGTTCAAATTGCATTCATCGAACACCATTTATTTGATTCTACAACAAAAACAATCAATACTACATGACCACACACGTAAATGTGTACCTTACCAAGATAAACTTAACAAATATCGACAAAACACGACAACTGTTTTTGTATCATGTCAACTACAATATCTCCCTGTCATTATATATTTATCAAGTCGTCAACAAGAGATAACGACATTCTTTAACCTTTTCCAGATCTATGTCGTGTTCAGTAAATACAGTTAAGGAAGATAGGAGCATTCATCTACCGAAATGTTCTGGCAGTTGCAACAAAGATGACGATGATAGCCCAAATGAATTACAGAATACTTAAAACACAGTGCCATCGAATTTCTGAAAACAAGAGACATTCACATTCCACATTCCTCATAACCAATAGCTCTAACAGATAGTTAAAACGAATGAAGCATATTTGTGACGATATTGAATAACGCTAATGTACCGATTTGTTTTAAATTCTACATGATAAATATTGAAATATTTTAAGAGTGAGCAATTGCTTAGCTATTCTCATGTAAAAGATATCGCTTGTAAGATTGCTGACAACAGCAGAAAATATTTCAGCAAACAGCAAGTTTTTCGGTCATCAAAGTTTGTGTATGATATATGATCGTCAATCATAAGTTTTGGGATTATAAGCCCAATTCACTGAGAGACCTATTCTCCTTATGCGGCGTAAAATTCTTATTCGAAAAACGACGTAAAAATATCTCTCAGTTATTATTTTGTATCTTGCAAGGTATGCAACGTCTAATAATTATGAATATGTGGTTTAACTTTTATGTATTGTTACTGGGATTAGATGCGACATGGTAGTATGTACCAAGTTAGGCCTTGAACAGTATAATAGGGAAATATAGATAAGATGGTTATGTTACACCGATCTCCTATGAGAAGAGGCCCTATCTGCTTTGAAAACGATCATTCAAACCCCAAGCCTTTACCTGAGATTGATCTAAGGTCAGTAGCGTAGAGAGATATGCGAAACTAACCAAATCTTAAAAAAACAAAAATAAAAAACAAAAACAAAAGCAAATCGTCATTATAAACAATAAAATGTACAATACCGAGTAAGTAACAAGAACAAAAATGTCAACTCCTAGTTTTATTTTTGATAGTTAAGGATAAAAAGTGCCTTCCATTTAATTAAAAGGCATAATTTATTTTAACGGTTAGATAATGAGTGGTCTATCCGATTAGCTGAGAGATATCGTTCGTTTCTTCTCTGTTATCACTAAATTCTCCAATTCTTTCAAGTAAATAGTATCATTATATTGTATTCCGAACGAAAGAAAAAAAAAAGACTCTTTCTCCTTGTACTATTTGTATGCAAACATTGTTAAACTTCTAGTCGCGTCGTCGGTGCCTGAAGCACGTCTGATCTGTTGCTATTGTACATTTATAAGATTCTACTGAAGGAAATCGATAATCATGGCTTTTCTTTTTCATTTAGTTGTTGCAGGGATGGGAGAAGTAGAAATTATTTCAAAGTTACTATCATATTTGCTTGGTATTAGATTTACGTTTTTATATAAAATCGAAGAAACTCCTCATACCGTATAAATAAATTGCAAGAGAAACATTCCTTTGGGCGTCAGAAACATCTTCCTACTGCCTTGAAGTCAATGCATCCATGTAAGCACTCGTGAAATATTTGCTATTCAAATAGATATTCATATTTTTGTATTTATAGCTGTCTATCTGCCTTTGATTCGGATAGTTAGTGTTCAAGCCTTGATAAAACTCATGATTGCGGACGCTATCCTTCTTGCAAGGTAAATTGAAGACTAGTGCTCCGCGATTCTTATAACCAGTGTATTTTTTTTAAAAATACACGACCGAAATCCCAATCAAGAAATCATCGTGAATTATTTTAAAAGTAATTTTGTCTACACTTTGATTGAAAGACCACACCCTGTCAGACATCCAAAAGTATTTTGCTGGCATCTGTGAGCATGTGTAATAATTTGATTAGAGCACATGAACACATTTTTATCACATTTTGATAAGTTTGTAGATAGGTGGGAATAAATTTTACTTCACGAAAAAGAAAAGCAAGGAAACGAGAAAATGATACTTTAAACAACACAGAAAAGTTATTCAACTGTACAAATGATCTGCTGCTTAGTAAACCACCTTCATAAGGAAGCAAATACATTTTTGCATTTTACTTGCTTATTTATAAAAAGTTTGGCATTTTCTGTTGCGTTTGTGAAAATCCGGGGGGCATATAAAAAACACCACACGGTATTCAAATGTGTGAAATGCTGCATAACCTGTTTTTATCGTGAAAATATCAATAGGCTGCAAAGAAACAGCTCCTCTCCTGTTCAGTATAGTATATAGTGATCCTGTGACAATGACCTCATTCAAAATGGCGGCGAAAACCGCGTGTTTTTAAAAATATTCAAGATTTAACCAAACAACGATAATGGGTTGAAAAAGTATTTATTTCATAATTATTGCAATTCTCTCTTTGATGGGTTGAAATCAAAATTATGATAGGAGAAGTGATGGTTTTCAAGACCCAAACATATAAATCAAAATCCAGCTAGTTTACCAATTGTTGCATTGTTTTTAAATTCTATGTAACGAAATGCTAAGGTTGGTTATGCCGTAGTCTAGGGTTATACAAACGGTTCAAGCGATTGGACCTTGGTATAACAAGCCTTTTGATGTATCTGTTTTTATAATAACATACCCCATTTTCCTTTGTCATTTTTAAATACATTTTTTTATTATAGAGAAACAGGTTGGATGGCATTTTCACAGGGTGAATGTATTGTATATATATATATTTGAAAATTGTGCAATAATTTTTGGTGAGTCCTCCGCCAACCGAAAATTCACAAATGCTACTGAAAATACCTGTTCCTCAAACTTTTCATAAATAAGTGACGAAAGATCATTATGGCATCTATGATCTCCTCCGGTGGCACCTGGTTCCATTTGCAGCCGGTCTACGGGGCATTCGTAATAGGGAACACTTTGAAATCATCATCATCAGTCTTTTAGCGTCCGTCGTTGGACAAACACGTGTCTTCTTAGAAAATTCTCCACGGATCTCTAATCGCATTTTGACTCATAAACTGGATGATGGCGGACAATAGCTTCCCCATGAATTTGAAGATGTTTTTTTAGCATTGAAAAGACAATCAGTTCAGTGTTTTCACCATTTTACATAAACTTCCATTGTTCTGTCAAAAAATAGTTAAACGGTACAAACCTACGATAAATAAGATAATTTCTGATTTCTTTGACGAAAAGGAGCTAGAAAGCAGCTTCTCTATACTATATCAATAATTGATAATGAAAGCTAAAACTATTAGTTGTCACAGGTTTCTTAGAAGAAGAAAGAATCGAATGCGAATCGAACTAATTTTGAGAAGTTGAGAAATCGGATTCAAATTTTGACCAACTTCAGCTCAAGATGTTTCAGTGCTGTAGTGTTCCGTTTTAGAAGCTTGAACACACTGTATTATGGTTCTGATGCATATTACAATGGATCTTATATGAATACGTTGTGTTATTTGAACATAATCAGGGTTTTTTTTTGTTAAAACTCTAATAAATATTGCATGTGACTTTTCGACCAAGATTCACCTGCGATATTTTTGTTATTTTTACGATTAGAGTTCTCACTTTAGCACTTTAGTTTGTTTTGAAGTTTTGATACCTAGCTTTTGATTTTGATATGCATCAGAAAGTTCCTAGAATACTTATAGCATAGATGGGTAAAACATGAGAGCTTTTTTTCGTAGAAAACATCCCTGGAAAATCTCACTTCATGCATTATGACTTTGTAAGTATTTAACATTCATTAATCTAATATTGAAACATTGGTTCTATACTGTTTTTTTTTTTTTTAATTTAAAAAAAAAGATTAATGGGATTTTCTTGTTCTCAAAGGTTGAACACGCTCTAGAAGACTTGCCATCCTTGAGTGATTCTTTGCTTGATTTCTTCTCCTTTTGGGGATTCCATGGAAATTTGTTGTTCTCGGTAAATGTAGTGGTCTACTTTCTCCAGTTCTGCATTTTCGATTTTGATCGATGTCTTTTCATTCCCGATGTGATAGTTGCACATGATCTTTGTTTTGCTGAAGTTCATGTGAAAACCAACTTTTTTGGCTTCGTTCTTTCAGTTTATCTAGCATTACTTGTAAGTCCTGGAGTTTCTCTGCAAGAAAGACACTGTTGTCTGCAAATCTGGATATTTGTTGCCTACTCTGATTCCTTTATTTTCAAATTAGTCCTAAAAAGAGAAGTATAAAACCAATGCATCATCCCGGTAATCACCTATGGAGCTAAAACATGGATCAACAGACTGACCCACAAACTGCAAAGCATGACACTTGTCTATGAAAGAATCATGCTCATCCTAACATGGAGAGATCACAAGGCAGCACAGTACATCAGGGAGAAAAAAAGGAGTTAAAAAACTTGAATGGCAATAGGCTGGTCATGTTGCAAGAATGGCAGACAACTGATGGACATCATTAATCACGACATCGATCCCCAGATATGATATGCGTAACCGAGGCTTGTAGAATACGAGATGGAGAGACGACCAAGACAAGTTCTGAAAGTATTGGCTCTGCAACGCCTATGATAGAGGAGTCTGGGGGAATCCTTGGTAAGATTTATTTCCAACAACGGACGATGAAAGACTGATGATGATGAATTTAATAAGCATCAAAACCATAATAGAGAGTGTTCAAGCTTCAAAATGAATGAAGAAAACTCATCCATGCCCACTCAATTCTTCCTGCGTTAAACTAAGAGACAAAATTGATCACAAACATTGATCAGAGTTTGACATGAATTAATAAAGTAATAATTTTTATGCAAACCTTCCATAAAAAAAAAATCGATGAATGATATATGATGGCGGACATTTACTCAGTTTAATAAAACACAGATCCTCAAGATTGGGGATCCGTTGAAGATCAAACTCAGTGAAATATCAATCTACAAAAGGTGGAAGACATCTACAAAGCTCAACTCAACCATGCATAAATTAAAATAGTTAGGCACCCCGTGGAGATCAAAAAAGAAACATGAAAATACTTGCCGGAATAATTCATGCAAAAAACCGTCGTGCTTCATCTCAGAAATTCATACGCACAAAAACCAAAGAAACAATTAAAAAGCAGAATGCATAAGATGCATAAAAATCTAAGTGCACTACCATTGCTACAATTATCATATACATAAAGTTGGTGGATTTTCTGAAATATAAATCGATTTTTAAAGGATTCGTTTCCCAGACTTTCCCATTTTCTCTTAAATTTTCAGCTGTTATAGTCGAGTGCATTTATGAAAAAACAGAACAAAACAAAACAGAAACAAAAGAAAAGACAAAATGAAAAATAAGATAAAAAAACATAAAAAACAACAACAAAAAACGAACCTCAAAACAAAACACATCAACACCCTAAAATTGCCACGAAATATTTTTAACGCTTTCTTGTATTACCAGGTGTGTCCAATGACAATAAAATTCTACAACAATTTGGCTGCTTGGAAAAAAAGTAATTTTCAAGATGACACCTGATCCTCAAAATGCTAATCATTTCTTCATTATTCACCCTAGACAGGTTTCCAACAGGTTTCTGATGTATCTGGTGTATTTGATAACATAAAAAGTCTACCAAGATTACGCCCAAGTTGATTGCCAATTTCATCATCATCAGTCTCTTAACATCTGCCGTTGGACATAGACCTTCCCCAGGATTCGTCACACTTCTCTAGCGTGGGCGTCACGGAGCCAGTACTTCCTGAATTTCTCTGGCTCATCTCTCTGTCTAATACTCTGTCGGCCTCGGTTGTGCATATGATCCGTAGGGATCCATGTCGTGAGTCAACCCTTAGCCGCCGTACGAAAAGTTTCGTAACGTTTTTATAGTACCAAGTATGTTTTATGACAAAGGTTTACACAGTCTACCCACTAAATTTAAAGTCTGACAAACTTTCAAAGCTTTGTTTTGTTGTATCAGGTGTACTCAATGACGTATCAAAAGTCTTTTCACAGTCCAATGACTGGAAAGGTGTAATTTTCAAGATACTTGCTAAATCTTTTAGATTATATCACTCGTTCATTATTCATCGAATTCATAGTCTCCCAACGCTGTTTTGAAGTATCAGGTGCACTCAATAATATACTATAGATAAACCACGGTTTGTGAGCTCAAAAGGTGCAAATGGCACCCAAGATGACTATCAAATGTCCATTGTTCTTTCATTATTCATCCCAGAATAGGTTTTCAAACAATTTTTTGTGTTATCAAGTGTGCTCAATAACATATCAAAAGATTATCATAGTTTCAACACGGGAAAAGTATTTTTTATGTTGGCTTTAAATCTTTAAAATACACATTACTCATCTAAGACAAGTTTTTTCCAAAGCGTGTTCAATAACACCGAAATTGTACCAATGTCTGTTCAAGGGGAAGGTGTAATTTCCAAGATGGCATTCAAAATAGCTGCTGAATCCCTTAATGCCCGAGTAAAAACCTTTGTAGATGAGTCCCAAGTTAAAAAGGAATTACACCTTCGCGTTAGTCAAACTGTGATAGACTTTTATTTTGTCATTGGGTGTACCTTATACAACAGGAAAAAAAACTGTTGAGGAAACTTTTGTTGCAATGCTTTGGGGGTCAAAGCATAAATAGCCGTTTTAATGATCAGGCAGCCATCCTGGACCCCATTTTGAACATTAAAACCTTTCCCATGGTCAAACTTAATACCACAAGAACATTAAGAAAATTTGTACAGGATGAATAATGAAGGAGTGATGAGTATTTTAAGGATTTACCGATCATCTTTGACTCCCTCTTGAAAATTACACCTTCCCATAGCTTCAGCTGTATTACATTTTTAGTATGTTATTGAACGTTACTGAGAAATCTTTTGGAGCATTTTGGGCGTTTAACTATGAAGGCACTCTGCGATTAGTGAATTGATTGTTTGAAAGATCTTTCTCGTTGATTCGCTAGGGAGTACTGTCAAAACTAGGGAAAATTTGGACAGTTGATTGCTGCCAAGAAAAGCAGAAAACAATATCTTTCGAATTCCATTTTGTGTGATTTGAACTAGCTGTGAATCATCGATTGATAAAACGACATTTTTATCTGAAATTAGGGATTTTGTTTTAAAATGTATAACATTTCGGGTAAATCAAGTGTTCTGCTGCCCTCGACAGAGGGTTCCCAGGCGTCTAAATCCATTCGTATTTACTTTATCGATGACTAAAACCAAAACTATTGAATTCAATATTATAAAAAAATTGTCAACCAAAATTATCGACATAAGTTTCCTCAATTCTCAAGCTGGTCTGGCTGGCTATGTATGTATCACCGGTTTAGGCTATATCATTGGGACTGGAGGACCTAAGAATTTCAACATGTACTCATCATGTCAAGAAAAAACTGTTTTTTTTTCAGATGCTAAATTGGTCCCCCAGTTTGTTTCCCGCAGCATTCACGCTTTTTTTCCCGAAAATTCAGATGTTTTTAATGATCATTTACCAACAAAAAGTGAGTGAAGTAGCTAATTCATTGATAATCCTTTTTTCCTAATCTTTTTTTAAATCAATAAACAGGTTGTCAAAAGACGTTGGTCATCTGACGACTTTCATTTATTAACTAACCAGACCTGTTCGATCTTATAGTTGGCATCAATAGTAGTTTAATACATGTTGGACAACTCTCTCTCGTCCCCCCTCTCTCTCTCTCTCTCTCTCTCTATATGTATATATATATATATATATATATATATACATATAAATTGGCGCTTTCACTTGAAATGCCGAGGTAGTGTTTCTGTTATCCTCATTGCAAACATACTATGTTTTTGCATAATTGTTGAGCGTTCGATAGATTTTTCTGTTTGTGTCTTGGAGTAAAAGTGAAAACTTCATCAAAGGTTCATTCAAATCTTTTCTTCTGCTTCATTCAGATTTTTTTCTTCCGTTTTATTCAGGCTGCATTATGGCGATTTGCAACAAAACGCATTATTCAAAACTCACTATTGAATATAGAAGGACACCAGGAAGAATCTGAAACAAAGAATTGAATTTAGTTTTTCACTTTGTTGTAATCTGAAGAGCTGAAAACTTTGAACTGAATATTCATTCAGTATTTCATTTTGATTTTGGCGAAACTTTCCATTCATTTCTTTTGGTTCTTTCTGAAATGTCTTTATTGAATATTTTGAATAGATTTCAAAGACATTTCAAGAATATGGGATTGATTTACTCCGAACTTTTATTTCAAAATGAACAAGTTTAGGCTTTAAATTTATTTTTGCTGTATTGCACACAGTGTTAAATTGTCCAACTCGAGGGCATGAAGATTAGAGGATGAATTGAATGAGATTAAAATACTCTTAGCAATGAATAAAAAAGAAAGAATTTCATGGAAAATAACTGTTATATATAAAAGGAAATGACAATTGGAAAGAAGGTGAAGTAAAAAAATAAAACCTCAAGAAATAGGTGCTACATCTAATTCTTTCTTCATATCGTGGGCGTGGATCGATGAGAAGAATGTGAAATTTATTTCTGTTTGTTTGTTTGTTTGGTAGGAGCGTGAAGGAAGCTGTTTCTATCTGTGTAATTGAGAGTGACATTTGGTTTAAAATGGGATGGGTCTATGAGAGGTGGGATCATGATAAGTGTGTATCCCGTCTCTGTGGGTGTTTGGCTTGTCTTAGATGAGAGTGGCACTGATGGGCTAAAATCGTCATACCATCCATCTGCTTCTACCAAACAACCAAACACAGAAAAAAAATTCCCCATTCCCCCCCTCAGGATCGGAATGCAAAAAAAAATATTTTTTACTGTGAAACTCCTGCAAACATTTTTCTCCGAAAAAGATGGCTGGCCCCTGTCGAAATGAATCAAACTGCGCCCATGGTTTAATAATTAAAAAATTGAGACGCAACACCAATCTTTGAGTTTTTCACTTCACCTTCTAATTGTCATTTTCATCTACAATCTGTCAGATCACTTCACATCCACAATACAACTATATTTATCCCCCCCTTCTCTCTCTCTCTCTCTCTCTCTCTCTCTATATATATATATATATATATATATATATATATATATATATATATATATATATATCAGTTATTTTGCTGGTAACTCTCTCTGAAAATTGGCCAATCAGCTTAGGCAGTGTAACAATATAAACAATAAGGAAAACGGCTGCTGCAGGGATTAAACCTGCGTTCGACCAAAGAGGTAATCTTGACACAATGCTGCTCTAACGATTGAACTAATGAGCCAATCAGTATACCAAAGCTTAGATAACGGCCACACACCCATCTCAGATTCTTATCTGTTACCTAGGACCGTACTCTGTTGTTTCTGGAATGTGGACAAATATATTATCGACAAATGGATGTATAATCTGACAGAATAATTACGAAGTTATTCTAAGTGGGAACGTTTTTACGCAGTGAAACTATGCCAATCAGCTTAAACAATAAAAAATGGGCTGCAGCAGGGATCAAACCTGCATCTAACCAAGGATGTCAACTTGATGCAATGTAGCTGTTATTTGAGATTCCGTATACTGATTACCTGCTTAACTTAGTCGGTAGAGCGGCTTCGCGTTAAGATGGTTTTATATTTTCTTTTTTGAGATTGCCTCATTCAGTGATGGATGAGGAGAAAATCCTAAATCAAAATGTATGAATGTGCACTTGTATTCCACTTCCATATTACTGGACCATATATATATATATATATATATATATATATATATATATATATATATATATATATATACTTGAAAAAATTTTTCTTTAACATACTTGCTCTGGTAGATTCTATCTTAAAACTCTGTTTTAATTATAAGCAGTCATCGAGCATTCTTATCGATTATTTTTTTTCAAAATTATAATTACCAAAACTTATATTATTGCTTACTCCCGGATACTCATACCCTCGGATCTAATAGTCACTTATTTCATTAGTATACGCATACACCAACTCATATATATATATATATATATATATATATATATATATATATATATAATGTGTACTATAAAGAGTGAGACAGACTCGGGAGTTAAGTGTTCAGAGGTAAGACTTATTAATCCTTAGATGTAAATGGTCCAGACATGTTTCGGGATTTTTCCCATCTTCAGTAGTGTGTGCTGTGCGAGTATGTGTTCAAAGTTCCCATGTGGAACCAGAGTCCACTATCAGGAGCTATGCCTTGTGGGTAAAATATGTTATAAGGGCTGCTGGAAGCCTCCTGCTCAGTGGGAGAAAGTCCAGTTAGGTATCAAGTCTTTGTTTAAGCAGCAGCAGTTGGTCTTGGGGAGGTTGGAGTGTGTCAGGGTAGGGGGGAGTGATGTGGAGTTTGATTTTTTGGTATGTTAGGGATAGTGTAAGTGGAGGGCTGGTGAGGTCAAGGAGCTACATAGGTATCAAATTTATAAGTTATCAAAAATGTGTTGGCTATGATTTGAACAGGAGGTATAACTGGCTAAGGTGAATTTTTCCTATGGGTCTGGGTGACTTTGAAGCTTCCATTATTGAATGTATCTTAGATGTGGGTGTGAGGATATTATTGGTAGGAGTTTTGTGCATTAGAGTTCTGTGTGATGAGGGTTGTTAAGTTTAGTGTTTAATCCATTAGGATATAGGGTTTGGAGTTTGTTGATCCACATATCTTTGTGTTTCTCTAGAACTTTAGTTATGTCAATTGGAGTAGTTTTTTCTATTTTTTCTATGATAAAAAAGCTAGCGTCCGTGGCAAATTGTGGCTGGGTGTGCAAAAGTGTGGTTTTACGGGAAGTTGGCTAGGATTATTTTGTGACTTAATCTTATGTCTGTAATTGTTAAGTCTAATATTAAATTGCTGGTCGAACTTGCCTATGTATTATAACTTACATCTATTGCACTCTAGAAGGTATATAATGTTCTTACTACGGCAGTTGGTGTTGTGATATATGTGGTAACTCTCTTTTGTGGTAGTGCTTGTGAATTTGTTAGTGTACTTGAGGTGGTTGCAACATAGACTATTTCTTATGTCGCAAGGTTTGCAGAATTTAGTGGTTCTAGGGATATTTTTGTGTACGACTTTATTGTTAATGATATTAATACTGCTAATCATGTCTCTGATGTTTTGGGGCCTGCGGTAAGTGATGACCCATGGGTTTGTGAATGTTTCTCTTAGAACTGTTTTAATCGTGAGGATGTTCCATCTCTTATTGATGATTTGTGCTAAGGGTGGGAGTGTGTTGTTGCTGGTGGTTATAATTGGACTGCAGTCAGGTTTGTTATTGTGGGAAAGTATAAGGGTTTCATCCCTGGGTATTCTAGTTGCTTTTTTTAAATTTGGTTTTTAGTATTATCAAGTGGATAACCTCGTTGGGTGAAGTATTGTATTAGGTTATGGTTGTGTCTATTAGGTTCACTATTCGTAGAGCAGATTCTTCTAATTCTGATTCTATTGAAAATGGTAGGCTTCTTTTTAGGTGTTGGGGATGGGCTTATTTAGAGTAGAGGTAATTGTGGGTGTCCGTGGGTTTAGTGTAGAAGGTAGTTTGGAGGTTTCTGTTGTTATCTATCTATATGCGGGTATTTAGGAAGGCTATGGAGTCAGTGGATGTCATAAAGTCAAACTTAATCGAGTCATGTGCCGAGTTTATATGTGTAAAAAATTATCTAGTTTGGCTTTTTCGCCTGTATGTATGAAAAAATGTCGTCTATATATCTACCATAAAAAAATGCAATCATTGTATATCTCGGGGTAAATGTAAGTTTTTTCAAATTTACCCATGAAGATATTGGCATAGGATGGGACCGCTACTGTGCCCATGGTGCAGCGTTTCACCTGGAGGAAGTGTCTATTGTTAAAGTTGAAGCTATTTAGAGTTAGAATGTGGTGCATAAGAGTGGTAATTGTTATTGTGCTGGGTTCTTTAGCAGTTCTATTGTTTAGGGCTTCTATTAGTGCTAGGATACCTTCATCATGTTTGATGTTAGAGTATAGAGATTTAACATCCATACTGACTAGAAGTGCTTTGTCTGGGATTGCTGTAATGTGTTTGATTTTGTTTTGGAGGTCTGTGGTGTCACGTATGTATCATTTAATTTGCGTTGCTAAGGGTTGGATGTAGTAATCTACAAATTTGGATAGTTTGGTAGTGTGGCAGTTCGTGGAAGAGATGACTGGTCTACCTGGGTTATTTGGTTTGTGGATTTTGGGGAGTAGGTAGAACCTAGCGGGTTTTGTGGAAGTGGGTTTAAGTATATTTTGTGTCCTTTTATCTATCATGTTGCTGTTGTATAATTCTGTTAGGGATCGGGTTATTGTGTTTGTGTATTCGTTGAAGGGGTCTTTAGGGAGTTCTTTGTAAAATTCTGTGTTGCTTAATTGTGAGTTTGCTTCTATGAGGTATTCATCTAAACCCCAAATGACTATGGCTCCACCCTTATCTGCTCTTGTGATTATCAAGTTGGTATTGTTTATTAAGGGCCTTTTGCTCTTTAGTAGTAAGGTTATCATGGGGTAGGGATTGTTGAATGTTGTTATTGATGTAGGTTTTTATGTATTTTCTGACTGCTAGCTCAAAAGTTTGAATGGTAGTGTCTATGTTTTTTGAAGGATTTGTTGGGATCTTTAAGTCCATCTAGGATGTCGCTATCATGGCTTGTTTTTCCAAAGTGGGCTCTAAGTTTGATTCTTCTGAAGAAGTCGTATAGATCTTTGTTAAGGGTGTGATTGTTAAAGTGTGGGGGTCGGGGACAGAAATTAAGGCCCTTGTTGAGGAGTTTGAAAGTGTCCCTAATAAATCGAAATTTACTCAGGTTCATTACTTTGCCTTCTGGACCTTACTCAATTCTGATGATGTGTGGTAATTTTTTAGTAAGTTTTCTAAAATACATAATAGTGATGGTATCAGGTTTTCTGACCCCCCCTTCCATATTCAGTGGTATGGGGGTTTCCTCGTTTTTTGGTAGAGTGTGTGTGTGAGATGATCTAGGGGTTACCTGCGGGTCAGGATATTTGCCTAGGTCTTTAGGGTGCTTTGGATGGGTCAATATAATGGGATGAGGAAGGATGCTTCACTTTGGGCTTTCCTTTTGCAGAGTTTGAGGGGTAGTAGGTATGAAGTCCTCGTGGTGTCTGGTGTTCTTGTTCCTGTTATCTGTGTGATAGTTTTTCTGGTTGTGTTTGTTCATATGCATGTGTCTGTTTACATTATTGGTGTTAATATTAGTTTTTGTATGAGTATTTATGTTATGTTTGTTCATGTGTGTGTGTCTGTCATAGGTATTAGTGTTCGTATTATTGGTGTCAGTGTAAGGATTTTTGTTATGTTTGTTCATATGCGTGAATCTATTTCAATATTGGTGCTTGTGTGGGTATGAAAGTTGTTTTTGTCTGTATTAGTGATTCTTGTTGGATAACCGCTGTCTGTGTGTTTAGTGTTAACTCAGTGTTTGGTAGGGGCATTGGTTTTTGCTGGGTGTGTAGGTACTTGGTTGGGAGTGGGTAGCAGAGGTCTGATGGCTCTTTTGTTGGGTTATTTCTTAACTGATCTCATGCTCTGTGGATTCTCAGATCTGTGTGTGGTGTTGTGTCTAAGTTTATTGTATTTTTTGGTTTTGGTAAGGTTGAGTTGTTTTTTTCTTTCTTCTATGTTGATGTTAATAGCATCCTGTATTTCATCATATTCCTCTGTATCTGTGTGTTGTTGTAATTTCTCTTCCAAATTGCTAATGTCTATGAGAGTGTCCGGAATAGTTTTTTGGCAAAATTGGATGGTGTCATCTATAAGTTCCATGGAAAGTGTATGAATCTTATTATTCCATGAATTAAAGAAATCTACATCCCGGTTCCCTATGGAGGGGTGTAAGGAAATCCTGAAATTCATGGGACTGAGTTTGTTCTCCTTGCAGGATTTAAAGAAGTCCAAATGTGACTCAAAGCGGGTAACTTTGTCTTTTTTACGGTTGAGTCTAACCGACCATGCTGTGATGTCTGATAGAGTGGATTCCATTGTAGTGTTAGGATGGTTGTCCTTGTCGGAATTGCTGGTTATTGTAGGAGTATGTTCCTTCTCCGTGTCTCAGTAGGGTATGTATAATGTGTACTGTTAAGAGTGAGACAGACTCGGTAGTAAAGTGTCTAGAGGTAAGGCTTATTAATCCTTAGGTGTAAATGATCCAGACATGTTTCGGGATTTTTCCCATCTTCAGTGGTGTGTGCTGTGTGAGTGTGTGTTTAAAGTTCCCATGTGGAACCAGAGTCCACTATCAGGAGCTATGCCTTGTGAGCAAAATATGTTATAAGGGCTGCTGGAGGCCTCATATATATATATATATATATATATATATATATATGAAGGTGATTATCCCTTGCAGGATGGGCTATCTGTGGAAGGGAGGAACATTGATGCAGCGTTGACATACGTGTGCAGCAAAGACTTGATGGTATGAAAGATACCTGGTGGAGGAAAAAAAGCTGATGAGGTACAGTCAGCATCAGCATCCAATGATACAAAGCTCTCATATAATCGTCCAAAAGTGCTATTGGGACCATGTTCTTTACAAGGTACACTAGTACGCCCCAAGGATTGAAAATAAAATCTAGGAGGAGACCCCGAAAGAGTGGCAGGAACGCATTGATGAATTTCCAAATCACCCTTCAACTATGGATGAGGAATTTGTGAATAACATTTCAAATAGCTCAATGAAGATGAATTATTTGCATAATATTCTTCACTCTAATCCTCTCCGTGTTGATCTTTTTCTATTGCGTCAAGTTATCCTTAGCATTGTCTTTTTCCATGGCTCTATGTGAGATTCTAAGTCAGTCTTCAGTTCCATTTGTTAGGACCCATGTTTTGTAAGTATAGTTGGCATAATGTATCAATCTTAAACATTACGCTGCATGCTAATTGATTGGGTATTCTTCATGTATATTTCTATTGATACCAAATGAGTACTACCCAATTGCTATGCATCGCTTTATTAAGCTTTCATGACCATTCTTTCTCATTATCCGACCTGGATAGATGTATCCGTAACCTCTTTCCGAGCCCCACCAGATATTTTCATTGCCTTTCGGGGGTAACTTATCTTTGAACATAACTTTTGTCTGTTTGTTTTGTTCTGTTAATCTTCAAGCCTACTTGTTTTCACTTCTCCTTTTTAGATCCGTCTACGCGTTTTGTAATTCTCCCGATGCTTCTGATGCCTGAAATGTTTCTGTCTATGTTTTGTACGTATCCCCGCCCATCACTTTTCTGAAAGTTGCCTCCAAGGATCAATGTAATAGTTACAAAGATATTGTATTCACCTGTCTTTCCCTTTTTCTAATCTTTTTTTCGTTTGTATATCTATGTAGTCTAACTATTGTAGTGCCATTTTCGTAAATGTTTTGAATGATTCGATTGTTATTTTTGTCAACATCTTGTATGTTCTACCGAGTCAAATACTTCCCCCCTAAAGTACAAATGTCATACAAAGTGGTTTGTTGTAATATAAATAACTTTTTGATTGGTTGACATTGTATGTAAGTGGTCTATGGTTGAATAGTCACTTCTGAAGCCTGCCTGTTTGCGAGGTTCATTTTCTTCCAGAGCTCTATCAGCCTGTTTGTGAGTATTTTTGTGAATGGTTTGTCAGGCAACTCTATAGTATATATGGGCATTGGTTGATCAGGTCTCGCTTCTCTCTTTTATTTGTGAAGTAGGATCGCTATTCTCCACGCAAATGTTTTATGCTTCTGTTCTGTAAGCTCTGTTTGAATAGCTGTTCGAATCTCTCGTGAAAGATTTCACCTGCATCTTCTAGAAGGTCACTTGTTCTGCCATCATCGCCTAGAGCTTTTTCAACTTCATATCTCGTAGTACAAATACTATTTCTTCATTCGTTATGTCTGAGGTATCACTAATATCCATCGATTTATCGGTTTGTATTACTTCTATTTTTGGAGTGTTTAAATTTTCATGATATTCTTTCGTTGATCTTAACAGCTTGTCCTTACATTTAATAATTTTGCCGTTCCTGTCCTTTAGTGCAAATACCTGATGCTAACCGGTATTTTCTGTGTCACGAACATGTTTTAAACTCTTTCCGTTTCTGGTAGCCTCCATTATCCTCATCATATTTTCTCTCCATTTTGTTCTCTCATTCTTTTGTTATTAGTTCGTTAAGTAATGCTCTTTTGTTCGCTCCCTTTAGTTTCAGTATCCATATTTCTCTTTTTTTAATTTGCATTAGAGTATTTCCCTGTGTTATTGTTCATGTTTGTTTTGTCGAACATTATGATTATATTTGTCAAGGTATTACTCTTCTCCTCTGTATCACAGTCACTTTTCCACGGGACCTGGAATCTATTCTCTACTGCTCAAAGGAACTTGGTAATGTTCTCCATTTCTATATCAGGACATTTTTTCCTGGGAATCATTTGTTCCTTTAGCTTTTAAGTTGAATTCAGTTCACCATGTCTAATGTTATTGATCTTGTCAGCTACTTAGAAGTCAATTTCATTTTTTATCGAATAAGGTGTCACAAAAGTATCAGTAAAACTCACAGAAAATGAGAAAATCCCAGATTGCTGTTGAGTAACAAGTTCAGTGGCGTCGGATTTCTAATCAATAACAACATTAGAGGAAACATCGTGAGTTTTGGTAATATATGAGAAAAGTATCCTTGGTAGAAGTTGGAGTAGGCAAGATACACATTCTAAAGACGATGGCCAACTTTGGCAAAATCTCATTAAGAGGCTGAATAGATTTATGGCGATGCCAGTAACATACGGATCGGGGAAAGACAAACTATACAATACTTATTGGAGACTTCAATGCTAACGTTGGCAAAGGGAAGGTTTAGGAATCTAGTGTAAGAAAATGTGGAATATATGAATATATATATATATATATATATATATATATATATATATGAAGGTGATTGCCATAGTCATCATTGTGATTGCTGCGATCGTCATTGTGGTTGTCATGGTCGTCATTGTGGTTGTCATGGTCGTCATTGTGATTGTAGCTGTTGCCTTTTGTGGTTATGGTGGTTATCATTGTGGTTGTCGAGGCCGTCATTGTTGTTGCCTTGGTCATAATTGTGGTTTTCATTGTGATTGTTTTGATCGTAATAGTGATTGCCATGGTCTTCATTGTAATTATTTTGGTCGTCAATATGGTTGTCATTGTGATTGTTGTTATCATTATTGTGAATTGTTGTGGTCATCATTGGGGTTGTCTTGGTCGTTATTGTGATTCTCGTCGTCTTCATTTTGATTGCCAATGTCATCATTGAGATTGTCGTGGATGTCATCGTTGTTGATATTGTTTTCACTGTGATTGTCGTGGTCGTCATTGAGATTGTCTCAGTCGTGATTATGATTGTCATTGTGGTTGCTGTTTTTGTCATTGTGGTTGTTGTGGTCGTCATTATAGTTGCCTCGGTCGGCATTGTGATTGTCATGTTTGTCATTGTCGTTGTCGTGGCTGTGATTGTGCTTGTCGTGGTAATTATTTTAATCCTCGAGTTCGTCATCGTGGTCGTCATTGTGATTGTTGTGGTCGTTATTGTGATCGCCTTGGTCGTCATTGTGGTTGTCGTGGTCATTATTTTGATTGTCGTAGTTGTCATTTTCGTTATTGTTGTCGTCATTTTGGTTGTCATTGTGGTTGTCTTAGTCGTCATCGTGGTTCACATAGTTGTCATTGTGATTATTGTGTTTGGCCGTGTCATTGCCATGGTCTTCATTGTGATTATTGTGGTCGTCATCGTGGTCGCCGTAGTCGTCATTGTAGTTGTTGTGGTCGTCAATGGGATTTTCATGGTTGTTATTGTTACTAAGGTGGTCGTCATTTTGGCTGCCGTGGTAGTACAATGAAATACAAGTTAATGTATTTTCATAGTAACGTTATTGTTGCTATTAATAATTAATTGATAATAATTTTTCATGATAAATGCTCACAGAATTAACAAGGGTTCTATTAGTTTCAGTAGTTTGCCAGGCAAGAATACAAAAACACTGCAATGCAACGAATACCTATCTATCTATCTGTCTATCTACTGATCTCCCTATCAATCTATCCATTTATGTCCAGGTGGCAATTTATTTAATTGGCTATCTCATTCTTTTACATGTGTTTTTCTCAACGTCAATTTAAACCCATGTTTCTTACGTAGAATAACGATTTAAACTTTCTCGAACCAATTTTCCCTATGTATCTTGCACATAAATTCCTATCCATGCATGTGTCGTACAGTAACGTTTATCGTGTGAGTCTTCTGATTTTATATGTTCGTAGTCGTATGCGGTTTTGGTATCTGCTTGCCATCATATCATTATCTCTGCGCTTGGAGCAGTTTCCGAGAGCGTCGAGAAGAGGTTGGTAGACTCGGAAATCTGAGGAAGATTTGAAACGATGCAGACAACAATTGCACTAGGATCAACTATGATACCAAAGGGAGTGCGGGAATGTTATGGAGACTAGACGTTAGCTGATCGCAGAAAAAGTAGAAACACCAGATCCTGACTGAGTGAAAAGTCAGAGAGTACACGTATCATAATAATAATAATAATAATAATAATAATAATAATAATGATAATAATAATAATAATAATAATGGTGATGATGACGATGATGATAATAATAATAATGATAATAATAATAATAATAATAATGATGGTAAGAAGAAGAAGAAGAAGAAGAAGAAGAAGAAGAAGAAGAAGAAGAAGAAGAAGAAGAAGAAGAAGAAGAAGAAGAAGAAGAAGAAGAAGAGGTGCCATTCTAGCAGAGATTGATGAAAATGTTTGATGCATAAGAATATGTTGCCAACAAAAGACTGTAAACAAATTGACGTGGATGAATGGGGATGATGGTCCAGCGGGAATCGTGCAAAAAACAAGGATTTGACGACACAAACCAATGGTAATAAATATTCCATGGGAATTTGAAAAAGGCTACATCCAGTCATCGCAGATTGTCTTGGTAAGATTTAAAACACTGTCAGTTTGTGGTGAAGTAAAAAAAATGAGATAATCATATAAGAACAACGAAAAAATCATTTATTCGTATATTGCACACTTCTTTAGTGGGCTGATTGCTGGATGAAGAAGTTGTGTATTCCCCATGTTTGCTAGTCGTTGGCATTTCATCATTATTTGTCTTTCAATATCAATTGTTGGACATAAAAACTCCCTGCAATTCCCATCACCTCTCTATCGTGGGCGTCACGGAGCCAATACTCTCTGAATTTGTCTAGTTTGTCTCTTCATCTAGTATTCTGCCAGCTTTGGTCGCGTATGTGATCTCTAGGGATCCATATTGTGAGTCATGATGTTTATCAGTTGTCTGCCATTCTTGCAACATGACCAGCCCATCGCCATTTGAGTTTTGTAATGGATTCTATGATGTCCCAGACTCCTGTTTTCTCCCTGGTATATTTTTCTGTCTTGTGACCTCTCCATGTGAGGTTGAGAATGACTTTTCCATGTGCATGTTGCACGTTTCTCTGTTTGCAGATTAGACTCTTGGTTAGGTTCCCTGTTTCAGCTCCATACGTGATTATCGAGAGGGTGCATTGGTTGTATACTCTTCTTCGTAGGACGTGGGATCTTCTCGTTTTTGAAGGGCCCCCCCTCATTTAGAAATAAAATAATTCTACCTTATGGTTAGACTCTGCATCGGATTTCTTTATTGATTGATATATATCATATGCATTTTTAGTGCGTACAGTGGAAAGGGTATTTACAAAGCGCAACTTCGCAAGATAGAACAAGGAATATTTTCTTTGTGTAATAGGACGTGTCCTTCTAATGTTCGGGATTTCGATGTCAAGCATTGTTTGGAACACTCTTATATTTTCATTAGTCTCATCTTCCTCATATTTTTACCCTTCTCCACCCCTCTCTCTCTCTCTCTCTCTCTCTATCTATCTATCTATCTATCTATCTATCTATCTATCTATATATATATATATATGTATATATATATATATATATATATATATACATATATATATATATGTATAATCGTTAGACTAATAGTTGTAATTTTTTTCACGAATTGTTCATCGTATATATATATATATACATGTATATATTTACGTGTGTGTAGGAGTGTGCATGTACGTGCGCATTTCATGTCTGCATATATGGATCTTATTCTGCTAGTACGTTTCTAATTATAGGCTGATAACCAATCAGTTAATGGCTGATGGACATTTACACAAAGCTGAATTGCTCTTCAACAATCACCAATATAACATCACTGCCTTTTGTGGCGTTCAAACATAGTTCAGATTTTATGCATGACCGAATTGGCTGCTTATCGCTTTTGCTGTCTTTAGACAAACATATCTTGCAAAATTATTCTTTTTTGTTTTGCATCTCGTTTGTTATTTGTGATTTGTGCTGAATACAAGCTCTCAGGTTCTACCAAAACAATCAATAGATCTTTTGGAAAACCGCAGAAAACTGGTTCGTGACCAAAAATATCACAGTGAGTCAAAATAAACAATTTTTAATACAAAACAGATTGTTTTGTAGTTATCAGGTGCTAATTATTTGTGTTTTTTTTTCTTTCTGAATTTGACGAGTTGCTGTTTCCATACATCTAAAGCACCATTGTCACACCGTAGGTTACTATTTACAGTTCAGATTGTTCCTTTGGCATTCTTTATCGAAGGCAAGTTTCTTAAGAGCGCTTTAATTCTTTGTTAATTCTTTGTAATCTAAGCGTAATGCGCATTTTCCTTGGAAATTATTTCTTCAGTTGTTTCAAAAACATCTAACCATATTTTGAACACAGATCTGATATGAACATGGGGAGAGGAGATCATTCTTTAGAATTGCAATATTCCATACAAAATGTTTGATCGGTTGCCTGAAGGTTGTTTTACTTCTTATTCGTGACAGAATACACAAACAATGATAGAATGCACAAGGCTTACGAGAAGGCGTCCAACCAGAGCATTAAAACGGAACCCGGAGGCCAGAAACGGGGGCTGAGAGTCTCTTGGGTAGATCTTAATATCAAAACTATTAAGTCAGTGCGCTATGTCCATTTGTGAAAGAAAAAAAAAAGGTTGATTTTATTGTTTACCGGCCAGCGAATATAATATAACGTGCTAGCAGATGAAAACTGGGTTGCTGAAGGACAAGGTATTTGTGATGTGATGTGTGTGTATGTGTGTGTGTGTGTGGTGCACTGCCTGAGAATGTTGCATTTTTCTTTTATTGTATTCGTTTCTACAGAACAATAAGCAATCATTTCGCTCGCCTAATCAGTATGCCTCTTAACGTGAGTGGCCAGGCTATAAATGTCAGTCTATTCTAAATCATAACCAGCTCGTGTGGAAATGAAATACACAAACATTATAGACGAATTCAGAAAGTATTGATGCTTTTTTTAGTAATGTCCATACATCTCTATTAGACTCTTTTTGGTCAATTGGTCGGTCCTAGTTATGTTAAACAACAGAAATAGGGAGGAGGAAAAAGGTGTAATGTCGTTAAAATGTGTGATATCGTTAAGAGAAAACTAATCCGATCATTTTTTTTCTACCAGTTGCTAATGATAGCATGATAAAATTCCGTGGTCCGATTTTTTGTATTTCAGAAATGCCATTTTTTTTATCAAAGACACCCAAACTGACTATGTACAATTTTTATTGAAAATGATAATCACAGAATATTTCCATAAAGCAATATTGTACAAGGATCAGAATAAATTGACTTGAAGAAAGTCTATTCGTTTTTCTTGCACACGAAAATCCCTTATGAATTTTTTATTTTGAAATCTTTCTCTGTGTGAACAGTCTGTCGCCAGTTATATTCACAAGCCACAATGTTGTATTGACGAAAAAAAAACCTACTAAAATCATGAAATGTGTATAAATAAATGTATAATGTTGTATATCGAGTTATTGTTAATAGATAAAGTTCCTGCTCAAACGGATAGTGTGAATTGCTGTCCGAAAAAGAAATAGAAAGATATACAAATAGAAATAAGTTAGCATTAAACCTAATTTTTTTCAAAAATAATTTGATACCACTTTTTACACTATTATAAAAAAAAGGGGAGTTAATGTTGAGAAATTGGGTGACTAATGTAAAAAATTTTGTTCGGTTAATGTGAAAAAAGGGTCAGGTTAATGTAAAGGGGGTGCTGATGTAGAAAAAAACGATTAATATAAAAAAGAGTCATGGGGAAAAGTTGAAAACGGGTATTAATACTAAAGGGGGGGCAATCTCCCTCCCAAAAGGGTGATTGATCCTAAAGAAAATGGTGTCTGAAGCTAAAAAAGGGCTGAATGTTGAATATAAGAAGTAAAATAGCGTAATGTTAAGGAAAGTGAGTGAGAGAAGAAAGGGAATATTGTTAAAAAGGGGATAATCTTAAGAAGTGGGGCTAATGTTTAATAACTGGGCAAATAGTAAAAAAAGTGCTTTGGGAGTAGATGTTGGAAAAGGATGAGAGTTGATGTTAAAAAGGTGGAAGAGTTCTTATTTCATTTTGAGTCCATGAAATGGAAAGTAAACATTCCCTCTCGATTTTGACCCCAACAAATGAATGAAATTTCACCAGGCAATTTTGAAAATTTCCTCTTCTAAAATGGAATAAACGTTCCTTCTAGGGTGTCACGATCAAGAGGGAACGTTTTTTTTTTTGAAAAAGAACAAAAAATTACATCTTCGATTTTAAAACCAGAAAAGAAAAAAAAATCATCCACCTCGATTTAGACCCCCAAGGATACAAAAAAAAAAATATTCCCCTCGATTTTGGGCCCTGACGTCGAAAAAATTTCCCAAGAATCCTGACCTCCAAAGTGGGATGATATTCCCCTCAATTTTGACGCCTAAAAGTGAACAATTCTCTTCCATTTCGACCTCTATAAGTAAATAAATTATTACTCCGCGCTTTTTTCACATTACTTCCCTCTTTGTACATTAGTCAAACATTCTTTTTTCACACCAGCACCCAACTTCTTCAACATTTTCTCCTTTATTTCTAACAGCGGGAAAAGAGGTAATAAATCTATTTTACAAGCAAATTAAATCAAACGCTATCTGATTTCCGTCAATCTATCCCTCTATTTCTTTTTCTGGACAGCAAGTCACACTATCCTTCGCTTATCAAAATACCTAATGATCAGATAAGCTTTATCTATGGAATCCTTATCCATTGCTATTTCAATTTTCCGAATTCCTGTAAAATCATTTGAAGGCTGAAAAACAAATCAACCGCAATATTGCGATAACAGACAACAAAATAAAGTAGATGACAGGTAATCCCCTGAGTAATGTTTGAATGTAAGGAGAGAAAAATACAAAAGATTCCAAAATTTATTCATCAACTTCAGTTCATTATCAATAATCTCCTTCCGATGATTTGTAAGCTCAATGATACCTCTTTTGTTGTTGAAGTTTTTTTTGTTTGGAAGGAAATAACGCAATGGAGTAGTTCCCACCTTTTCACGTGCTTCAAGGACTTGTTTGTACGTCTAGATGCTTCTGTGAATCCAACAATCAGACGGAGGAACATCTGGAGAATAATTTGGACGCACAATTTTTCCGAGCTTAGGTCTTCAACCTTTTCAGACGTGATCTTCGTTGTATGGAGACATACAATTATCAAAATGGAACATATCAGCTTCATTTATTGATCAAACGGGGTCTCTTTTCATTGAAAATAGAGTTTTAACGTAGCATTAACTGAGAGTAACTTGAAGTGGATCATGCTAAGGTATTTGAATCAAACACTTACCAAAACTTTCCCTGGATAAAGATCCACTTTGGTCTGTGCTTTAGTCTGAGCGCCTCTGATAAGACATTGTCTGTGTCACTTTATATTCTTGCAGAATATCAATTTATCATCACCAGTTACTAATCTGTCCAAAATTTTATATGTCCATTTTGTTTCCGGATTCAATTGAATCACATCCTCAATTTGTTACAGATGACACCGAACCGTAATAAAACTTGAATTCAGTTTTATAGCAGTTTTTCGACCTCACTATTTCATCAAGTTCAAATAGAGACAGTACATAGTTGAACTCAAAGGAATGGACTATTCGTATCATATATCTTAACTTGGAGTCAATATTTCCAAAACGTTCAAACAATCTTCGGAAATTTCTTTAGTTCAAAGAATCCACCCCACAAACACAATGATTGTTTTGGGATGCTCAGCTTTAAATTACTTTTTCTAAACCCATACATTCACACATACCTTGTGTGCTCCGTACATACCTCCATCTTAGGCAAGGTCTAGTAAGTGACTAACTTGAATCGTACGGCGGCAAAGTAGCGTAGTAATTTCAAATTGTACAAACACCTACTAGTATGTATTATTATCATTTAGGAATTTTAAAAAGCAAAGATATCCAATCTATCACTATCAGATTCCAAACATTATTCATGGGTTGACTTTATACTAGTAAAAATGTGATACATCGTCTACGATTATTCTTAAATATTGTTATTACTGCTGTTAGCTCAGTCTCCATTTGCAAGGACCAAGGGAAGACACTTCTCCTTGCATCGATTGATCTTTAGAGCAGAAGTCAGCTCGTGCACACCAAGTTACCTTTCTAGTCTTGGTGCCCTTCGTCAGGAGCTCAGTGAGCTAAAGTGACCAAGGCAACTGCAAAAATGTAGATTCTATAATATCTTTCTCTCCCAAAAAAGTTCAGCGGCGTTGGATGTGCCAGGTTTGAGAAGTAACATGCGCACCTCAAGGGAACAAGATTTAACTTTCAAGAAACAGAACTAACTTTTGAGTGTTCAAACGAGACGTCGTAAAAAGAAAGCAATGATAGGCAAGCAAATCGATCAGAACAAAGTATCCCAATGGGTAATATGTCTTGTCGAAAACATAAAGATAAAATCTATCCGACCAGTATGGACCAGACAAGTAGCAAAGTTCTAACGGAAATTAGCGCAAACCTCCACTCGCCTAGCATGCAACTGATTCTAACCGGTCAAAAACATCGATAAATACTAAAAGGACAGTCAATTTGTCGCTGGTGGGTAATACAATGTCTGTCTGGAAAGTATTAAATCATTCAGTATTACCGAAAAATACCTTGCCAAAGGCAATGGGGTCTTAGCTCCCTTCAAAGTATTCCATTTCAAATCCCACTTATCGCTGTGTCCTCTCCACTTTTCAAAACAGTCTGCAGTCCGCTTCCAGGATCGCCATCAGCTTCCTCGTCACATATTTTCTCTTTATATCTCTATGATAGCCTTTCTGTATTCCAATTAAAGTTAGCCATTCTACGTGCAAAGTTCTTTGTTTGAGTAAGCTTGCTTCAGAATCAATAGATAAAACATTGCCATGTAACGGATACTCCTGAGAAGGACGAGTAAGTCTGAAAGCAATAAAAAAATAAAACTGTAAAATCTACTGGTAAAGAATAAGCAGAGTCAGAGAAGTTTGAAAGCCGTCAAAAACCTGATAACACCATCCGCTCAGGTATTTTGTATTCCACTCGGACACTTCTGTTGTCTGGCAGATCTAAATCAGGAATTCAATAAATCGGAAGAGATAAACTTTTGTCTTTCTAAGGGAAAACCAAATGTTGTATAAGACTTTAATATTGACATCATTGTTACTAGAAAATATACATCAATTCAAAGTACTACGAAATATTGATACTTGACATAAAAAATACTGTCTGCTCATCCGTCCAGTTTTCTGTATTATGCATTACTTGATTACAATTGCTGACTCTTCAAAGTTTGGGATCGTTCAGATATCTTATTCACTTCTGACTTTTCCTTTATTATAGCTCTACGAATAAAGACTCCAGTTCTAATTAAAAATAAGTCAAAATAGTGTCTACACTTAAGATTTAAAAGTATTCGCATGCCTCTGAATATTCCTCTGTTAGAAACAGTCAACTAAAATTGTCAACATACGTTTCTTCAGTTTTTAATCTGGTCCGGCTGGATGGCTGCCTATGTATGAATCACGCGTACGGGCCGCACTATTAGAGCAGGAGGGCTGAAACTTTCAACATTTACCCTTTAGTATGTCTAGGAAGAACGCTCAACCCCCTCCCAAATGGATTTTTTTTAGGGTTTTAATTTACAATGTAGTTTTATGCTAAATTGATCCCTTAGATTTTTTTTTAAGATTCCGGCTTTTTTGTGATCGCTGTCCAACGAAAGGTGAGTGAATTCACTTATCCATTTATCACACCCTTTTCTAATTTTTGTAATTGATCACCTTCAACATGTCAAGCTGCCAAAAAACGTTGGGCACTTGACGGTTCCTATTGAGTGGCTAACCAAACATGTATTTTTGTTTCTAAACCTATTAGTTTTATTCAGGAATTCGTTCAATGGATATGAAGATGATCTACTCAGATGGTTAAAATCATCATCATCATCAGTCTTTTAGCGTCCGTTGTTGGACATAGACCTTCCCCAGGATTTGCCACACTTCCCTATCATGGGCGTCGCGAAGCCAGTACTTCCTGAACCTGTCTGGCTCGTCTCTCCATCTAATATTTTGCCGGCCTCGGTTGCGCATGTGGTCTCGGGGGATCCATGTCGTGAGTCAGGATGTCCATCGATTGTCTGCCATTCTTGCAACATGGCCAGCCCACCGCCATTTGAGCTTTTTAATAGATTCTATGATGTCCCTAACTCTTGTCTTTTCTCGGATGTACTGTGCTGTCTTGTGGTCTCTCCAAGTGAGGCCTAGCATTATTCTCTCATGTGCACGTTGCATGGTTCTCAATTTGCAGGTCTGTCTCTTTCTTTAAATGGCGAAATTTCCTTTTACTACAATTATTATGGTAGGGGAAATCGTTTAACTTAAAATCATTTCGTGTGTCTAGATAAAACATCCTCGATAGAGTTATTCTGTCTACTCTGTCAATAACATTTTAAAACCCTTATGAAATTGCTTTCTTTATGAATCATTCGAAAAGAAGAAAAAAGGTACGAATCATAACGCAATCATTAGCAAGCTGTTTTCACAAACCAATTCATCAGTGCAGTGAGTTCGAGCAGGCTGAAAGATACTATGAATGAAGACAAATTAGGCATCAACAGAAAAATGAAAATGAAAAAAACTAACAAAACTTCTTGATTCTCAACACAAGAAATTGCTCATCTTATCCAATCGGAATACTTGTTAATTATCAGCAGGGAAACTCTCAGGCAGCCAATTAAGAGAACTGCCTCCGATCCTTTATTCTGTGGTGACTGATTACGCGACTGTAATCACTATGGCAATGCAAATGTCATCGGGAAAATAGGATGAAGTATAAGAGTACACGACGACGGATATAAGAAATTTGAAGGTAGGCAATGCCAACGAATACATTTATGGATTTTTATTTCGTTTTCTCTTTCACGTATGTTTTTTTTCTCTCATCTATCCATCTCTTCTTATCTATATCAGTCAGTTCATGCTTCTATCAGTCTTTTAATATCATCATATTGATGATAACCTAAACAGCTTTCTCTCTATACCTATCGTATTGTTTGTATTTATCTACGATATCAGAGTAAATTTATCTCAGTCTGATCGTATCTGTTTCAGATTGAAGAAAGTTGCAGTTGCTTACTTATCATTAAGAGAGGAAGCCGTTTATAATAATCACTGATAATTTCATCGAACTTATTGCTGTCAAACTTTGTTTTTCTAACATAACAACAACAACAACAACAACAACCCTCACAAAATTTAGAGGAATAAACTCTTCACTGTTTGGCTTTCCTGCTGCATTAAATCAAAGCAAAATTTGTATTCCCCAAACCATGATTAAAAATCACGACCAACTGATTGATTGGCGGCTCATTCACCGACTGATTTAAATTGACAAGTCTTACATATTAACAAAATTTTTGTTAAAATACATAAAGGCTTATTCATCCAAATGAATACCAATATAAAATTACCATTTCTCTACCGTGATTTGGAATCATAAGCAAGTGTATGGTAGGCGGCTCACCTACTGACTGATCTAAATTGTCAATTCTCACATATCTATGAAAATGTATGTTACCGATATACAAAGGCTTATTTCATACTAAGAAATAGATACTTTTATGCAAAAAAAATGTATATAATTCATAATATTTTCATTTATTATATGCAAAATACAGAAGTTGCCGTAATCATATTCAATCTGATGAGGAGAGGGTTGGAGTTTAACCATAAAGCAGCTAGGCTTGTTATTATAATCAATCGCTCCCCCAAACTGTATTTGAAATGAATAAAAATCATTATAAAATATTAAAAAATCATATAAAGACTTCATGAAGATAAATTGTGTAAAACACTGAACTTAATAACACAGCAGTCAATTTATAACAATGGACATTGATTTATAACGATCAATGTGAATTGTTGCAATTTTTATCTCCTTTGTGTTGGAGTCATTTACACCTATATAATTTGTTATTTTTTTCCTTACAGTTTTGTATTTATCAATGGTGTTTGCAGTACCCACTTTGCATACTGGGGAGGCCGGGTAAGCATAGGAATGAAACTTATTTTAGCTGGAAATAGTCACCGGTGAGAACTTGTTTGCCAGTAGAGGAACACTGTTGTTCCTGACCGTCTCTGTCAACCATACGAGCATTCTACTTCTGGAACATATGTAATTGCCAATATTGTTTCTTGCATTGATGGCCGTGAAGTTCACTGTTGAACAGCGTTCGGACATTGTTGGATTACCATCGTGACAAACTACATGTCCATCAGGCTATCAACCGATATCCGCCGCTCAGTGGTTCATTTAGTCAAGTTAGAGGTAAGTCATTGTATTCAAGTTAAAAAAAAACAAACTTTGCTTTGTGGAATACTGGCGCTGTAGTTGTGTTGAATTCTTCCCTGTCGAAGCAAATGGGGCAAAGGTTAACGGCGTGTTAAGCACGAGGTATGAAATTACGCAAGTAAGTTCATAGCCATTTGAATTCGTATGCACAGATATTCCAGAGCTTGGTTGCAAAAAATTATATACCCTTGTGACTTATCATTTATGTTGGGAACCGTTGAAGCCTTGACTTTAAGGAACATTTTGAAAGTCGCTGGAACTGACCGGAGGATTAGGAAAAAAATTGAAAGTCGTTGGTACGGGTGAATTAAAGGAAATTGAAATATCGAATATTCGGCAGACCAATAATAGACTGAGGCTAGTGGGACTGCGGCTGGCAGCGAATCAAACCATGGGAGTAATGTGGAAACAAAAATGGACAGATATAAAAAGTTTGTTAGACTTATTGAAAAAGCATTGGTTAAAAATTGGAAAAGTTTCAAGACACAAAGAAGGCTAAGCCAAATAAAGCAAGTAATTTGAGAAAGTCAATGCAAGAAGTTGATGCTGAATAGAGAATTTGTATTTTTAATAAACATATCAATGCGTATGGGGAAGCAAATTTAGTATATGTGTCTTTTATGATTTTACAGCCCAGCAATAATTTAGAAATGCATGGAAAATGGTTTAAAACAAAATCTATCATGAATGAGTTTCACTAAAGTGAGAAGATGTTTGTTTTGTACAGATGATGATTATGATAAAAAAAAAGACGGTGACAATCTGATTAGTAACGATGTCCACCCGGATGACAGCGCCAGTAAACACTTTAGCTGAATAACTGATTGCAGAAGAAAAATAGGCATCTCTACTTCTTCTGCACGAATCAAAGCAGAGGCAGAGGAAGCTGAGCATTGCTCGTGCTTCAACTCTGAAGGAGAACAAAACTCTGGGGGCACAAGAGAAAAAGCTGAGGAGAAAAAGCGGATGGCTTGAATCAGATATTGAAATAGCTGCGTCTTCTGCCAGCTTTGCTGTCTTCCAGGCCTCAGGCTCAGATGGAATGAATTCTTACCTGAAAATGGACAAAAATCTTCAAATTAACTTGACTCTGACAAAGCCATACGTACCTATAGCAAGAAGCTCAATGCAACAGAGGAAGTGTGGCTACTATTGCCCACCGATCTACTGTCATTTGGTCCACGGTTAGACTACAAAAACTGTTCACAACTCTATCAAAAAAGCAAAATGCCCATGTCAACACTCAGGAATTCCAATAGGACGACAGACAACCCTGGCATTTGCAAACTGATGAGTAAACGGAGGGAAGTATCTACTCCATAAAGCAAAAGCAAAATTGAATTAGAGCTGCCCTTCTTCAATAACAAAACTCGGTTTCTACCAGCTAGAGACATCCCAGCAATTGTATGTGGTCCTCTTAAATATAAATCATTCATTAAAGCCTTTTAGCATAATGTGGAGGACAAGACTGGTAAATCTGACTACTTATACTTAGAGCAATTCACCAGAGGACAGCCAAGAGGGCTTCTGTGTAGCTAGCAACAAATCAATCATGATAATAACTACCCACTGGCAAAGGACCTCCTACTAGAGGACTTTGGGAATGAGTGCATAAATAGAGATGACATTGGCCAAGCCTGCAGTAAGATCAGGAAACGTTAAGGCATTGCAAGCCTGTTCCTGCGTGGGTGTTGCAATGTAGTATTCTACGAATGCAAGAACCAGACATGCCAATCTGCAAAGTCACGACAAAAGTCCTATTCAAACTTCAAGTTAGATGGGGAACTTCTACACATGAAATATTGGAGAGACACAACCGCAAGGAAGCAGTTCAGAGATCTTGTTACATTTACTGGAAAACAAGTTAAAATCCAACTCTATAGAATCCCTCTCTGACGCACTCTTCAGGGATATCCATGATGCATCAACGGGTACGTGTGGTTCAAAAAGTATAAGTAAGTTCAAATCATGATCCAGAAACGACCAAAGAAAACAGCTCCTCTACCACCATAATATTTATTGACTTAGTTGAAGAACCCACTAGCTCAAGTCCAGTTCTGATAAAGAAACAAAGCTCAACTGAGGAATCTAAACTTCCAATGTGCTTTGCATTAAGAATGAGAGAGCAACAAGGCCTAACATCTGCTACTAATACATCAGCTTCCCCAAAGACTTGTGGTCATTCTAGTACTGGAAAGACACTCTTGTGTCCTGTCATAGGTCTGCGAGTGTCAGGTCTTCACCAAACTTGCTTTTACCTGATGTTCTTGCACAAAGAGAAATGTTTCTAACAACTGGCAATATTTTTACACGAGACGAGCTGGAAGAATGGCCATACTTATCCAACATCTGTATTATACAAATAAAAGATGTTGACTTGTTGACTGGTATTGAAGCCCTCAAGGTCCTGGAACCCTCGGAAGTTGTTAACAACTGTGGAGATCCATAACATCGGTGGATACATGCCATAAGGATTATTCTAGGTTGAGAAGTTGACGGTACTCTACAAGGATCAACAGCAGCTTTAAGTTTGGACTCTCTTTTGCAACTGTGAACAGGATCTATGTATGGAAGTTGGAGCTATTACTGAACAACCAATGCAGTCATGTCTTGAATGGAAGGACTTCAGAGAGAAATGAGGTGTCAAGAGGAGACATCAGATTTGTGGAGATTATGGTTTACCCAGCCAAGATTCAGGATAGGCACTAGAGCCAAAAACTGCTTTCTAAGACAGTGCAGCTAACTCTGCCCAACAACATGTGGCTAAGCAAAGGATACATGGACTGAAAAAGAGGTTCAAGAAGAAGAAAACTATCCCACAAAGAATGAACTTACTTAATTACTGAGGTAATCAACAAAGGTTATGCATCAGCATGTTGAATCGTTGAGATATACCTCCCAACACGAGGTGTACCACCTAAGGAAGGGAAGTCTGGGCATGACATTTGATTGTTTGGATGTATTCAAAAGGACAGCCAGCTCCTGAAAGCGTCCAACCGCACAGGTTCACCGCTTGGAGTCCAGAAAAGATCCAGACAGGAACCTGTGTTCTTTATGGGAAACATACAATCTATTTCATATCGGGTACATTTTGCAAAAGAAAACAGATTCCACCCGCTTCATGTGATGGTGGCCCGAAGCAAGAGATTGTGGGATACCAGATGGAAGTATTTCCCTCCAATTGCGCTAATTACACGCTCAAGGAGATAGAAAACGACAACCGAGCCCTCTTATCAGCTAAAGCATTCGGAACAGACAGTACAAACTTTTATGCAGATGACTGCCCGTCAAGAATGCCATCTGAAACAGACTTTATAATGGTTAAACACCTCAGGGCCAGTGGAATGAGCTATCATCGGCTATGCATTGTTACAGAATATTGTAGATGGGCTTGAAAGAGCAGAATCTGGATAAAGACTGACTTTCACGATCAAAATGATAGTTAAGGACTGACCTCACATCAGACGTAGCATTGCATTTGTAGTCAGTTCCGTGTTCGATCCAAGTGGATTTATTGCACTAATCACACTGCCTATGAAAGTCATGTTTCAAGAGGATATGAATCAGATAGGACGACGGCATACTCCAATACATGAATGGAGATGAAGAAATGTATTGTCTAAGGAATTTAGATGGCCCACACATACCTAACTGTACCACTTCTCTGACGTCAGCGAAGGTTGATGTGGCACCTTCACTCACATCAGGATGAAGACTAAAAGCAGAGTCATCGTCACTTTTCTTAGCAAAGTCAGAATCACACGTCTGAATCTTTCTCCTTCTCGAGCTTTCAGCTGTTGTCTTGGCTTTCCTGATTGACGTGATGCTAAGAATAGAGCTATAGCTTTAGCTGAATCTTAAAGACCTGACCTTATGGACAGATTGCACCCTTTGTGCTAAAGTACATAAAGAACAAGGCCTGGCGCGTCCATATCTTAATGGTTAGCAGGGTGTCAACTAAGCCTTCACAATGGAGATACACCAACCCTGCAGACAACGCATCTAGAGGTATAGAACTTGATTACCTAATGACTTGCAGTAGGTGCACTGAAGGTTCCAATTTTTTCTTGAGGCCCGGAAGTTGGCCAGCAGAGACTGCAGAAGCCACCATTTTACTCGACGACCAAAAGTCAAGAGAGTCATCATAGTGAATGCCGTAGTTATCCAGGACTCTTCCAAAACTACTGACAACCTTATTTATCTCAGACTAGAGGAGTAGGAAGGAACTACAGGCTTCTGATACCGAGAGGAAGGAAATCGGTACACTACCGAGTCACGTACAGTTAAAAATATCAAAGCTTATATTTGCATCAGGGAACCATATCTACAATCAGTGACAAATTTTCAAGGGGAGAAATTACCATTATCTGGAAAATCTGCTGTCGGTAGAGGCAGTATAATTTACAAACTGGACCCACATCTTAAAGATGAGCTGCTAGAGGATGATTGAATAGGAATGAACCGCTGAGGGTAGACTGAATAGGGTAAGTATGCCTGAAGAAACAAAACACCCACATATTTTGTCCAAAGATCAAACATCTACGGCATATTCACGTACAACTTTGCCACAGTGGTAGAGATTATACATAATTTAAACTGAGGAGGAAATAAAACATCACAAACGGTAATGCGGCTGTCAGAAAAATCGTGACCGTACTTCTACTATAACTCTCACACTCAAACGGTTTGTGCATGAAAAACGGCGGACCTGCCGCAGGGAAGTGTTCTCTCCCCATTTACAAACGTTGGAGTAGATTATTCCGCGCCAATTGAGGTAAAGAGAGGATGGGACCTTTCCAAGCGATATAGAGTGATATTTACCTATCTGGCGAATCGCAAGTCCGCTGGACACTGACACATGTATCAACACTTTGCAAATATCCATAGCCAGAAAAGGCCAAGTTTCTCATATGTGATCAGGCAATAGCACCAATTTTTTCGGAGCAGCAAGAAAACTAGGGTGGCCCTTGGGTCTTTGAAACACAACCAGATACAGGGAACCCTAATTCAGAAGGGTATCGGATGGGATTTTAACGATTGTCTCCACCTAGTTCCGTGCAGAGTTGAGGGATTATAAAATGATCACCCAATGATCAAACTGTCTGATGATCTCAACGACCTCAGATCTTTGACTCCTCAACCACATTCTCCTTGCGAATGAGCAACTGGCAATACCACCTGGATCATTAAAAAAACAAGACCTTTACGTGAAAAGGCGATAGAGATGGGATCGATATATCTCGTATTTCTTTTAGAAACGTTGGGTACAGGAATACCACCATTTGCTACAAGAACCTCGGAATGGAAGCGAAAAAGAAATTGAATTCCGGTGACATTGTTATGGCAGTAGATTCTACAGCTGTCCGTGACTCTTGGCTGCTCAGCAAAGTAATGGACACCTTTTTGGGCAAGAACTATCTTGTCCGCTCTGTCCATCCCAAGACTAAAACCAATATCATAGAAAGACCAGTTACTAGATTTAGTCTTTGGCAAGCAGCCACAGATGTCTAGTACTGGTGGTAAAACCAATGTTCCTACGTTTGTAAAGTACTTTGGACCTCTTTCCGTAAGAGGATCATCCGATTCAAACAATCGTTTTTATTTCTTGTACACCTTTTTTGACTCTTCATTATTGGTGTTTACAGTACCTTCTTAGCCAAAAGTGTAGGAATATAACAGTAAAGGCTAAAAAACAACAAAAAAAAACCCCAAACACTGGCCCTTGTTTAGAAATGTAATCAAAAATCGAGTGCGATTTATTGAATATGCTGATGGCTTTTAAAATAATGAAAACATTTAGGAGCAATTACGTTTTTATATATTTTTTTTACAGTCCACTTATATGAATGTTAGAGGAATCGTTTATTCTAGGTGCAATCAATATTCATCGTTATAAATAATTCTTGGTTGTCTTTTTCTGCATGTGTAATTCAATCTGTGGGTAGAGAGCGAGCTCAGTCATTGAAACGCCAGCTCTGCGATACAAATGCTGCCATTTCATTTTGAATTGGAAAAAAAACTCCGATTTCAAACCAAGGAAGCCTATCCTTCTTTTCTCGGTCTTCTGTCAAGCACTGAAATTTGGGGTTTGGCATATCAAGAGTTGAAAAAGCTCTACAAAAAAAGCAAAAACTTGTTGGATCAAACACCTTTTATCGCTTCAAGGCCTAATCTATTGGAGTGCTTAATGTTTGTATTTTTAAAAGGTTATTAAAAGAGCTAAAATCGATCGAATTTCAATCAATTGCTATACAAAGCAACTATAATAAAATAAATTCAAATTTTGAAGAATCATCATGATGATAGCATACATTTTCCCCATCTGACATCTATCTGTGGACAGTTTTAAAGTACAAAATTAGCAATTCACTTAGCCCACACATTTTTCCTGTTCAGTCAGGCAATACGAACTAATTTCTACGTGAGTTTCATTGTATGCTGACGTCATTGACTGCAGTTTTAAAATCCTTCAAAATTCAATTTACTTTATTTTTCGCGACACGTGCATCTCTGCAGGCTTCTAAACGAGGTCTTCAGGACATTCATTTTGCAGCAATCATTCAAACCCCGATATGCATACGTTCGGGGAGTGTCAAAAGGGTTAAGTGAAATTGTAGGAGCGGTCTTCATCCTCTCAGCGCTATGCTATCTGGAAAGTGAAAAGGCGAAAGCGAGTTGGCTTCAATATTAAAACCCTGAATCGAATTAACAGCTGTTTTACATAAGAATATTGCTCATTTCAGTTTTACAATTTAGGAACATGAAACGAATCGATAAATATATTCTCCCCCCCCCAACCCCAAAACAAAAACGAAATAAAAAAAACAAACATTATTTTTACTACCGCATGTGCCGGCTTATAAGACAACTTTTCAACAATCAAGTATTTTTCTGAATGGATCATATTAGTTTGTTCAGAATTTATGAACTTGACACTCCCACGGACACAACGCTGCCTCATTTTGGAGAGTAAACTTCTTTGTCAACAAACGACAACATCTGAATTAGTAACTTAGTTTTGGGGTCGACATACGCCAGCATATACAGTAGCTATTGATACAATAGGTGTAACATAGGTCATCGGCACCAAGATTTCCTGAACTTGTCTAATTTGTTACGTCATATTATTTTCAGCCGGTTACATTCCTGCATATAATCTCTAGGGATCCACGTTATAAGTCATGACGTCCTGCGGTTGTCTGACATTCTCACAATATGGTTTGACCGTTGTTATTTGATTTTCCCAATAGATTCTATTCCGGGTATTTATTGTTAGTCACCAACACAGTAAATAGTCGTATAAAAAATTAAGGACATTTAGGTAACCTTTATAATCTACATTTATTTAGCAAAGGAATAGAGTGCTGTAATAGTTACAATTATTTAGTGTGGTGGTGACTAACAAAAAAAACCAAAACAAAACAAAGAAAAACACCCCCCATCACAACGCAATTATTAACTAGACTGTGGGCATCAGGTTACTTTTAGAATACAGAGTCAATTTTTTTAGGGATTATAAGAATACTTAATTCCCTCTATACAAGGTAGATACGAAAGTAAGAGGGAATGATAGCTCAGTTAGCTAATTTGTGAAAACTAATTTGCTGCTATGCAAAAAAATGAGTTCTTAAAAAGACATTGATCGTCGCTATGAAAGGAACTATTGCTGAAACTATATGATTTTTATGAAATACATTGAATAAACGTCATTATGGAAAGTTACTTAAGTTTTCTTTTCTTAAATTTCCCCCAATACTTGTTCAAGTGTTGAATCATCGTCAATTCAACATTTCACCGGATTTCTATAACAGGAGAAAAAAAAAAGACAATATATTTGATGAAATTAAAATATGGTGCCAATATCTCAGAATAATTTATATCTGGTATGTGTGGTATATGGTTCTCATGTTTTTTTTAGCCGCACATTAACTTTGAATTAAAGACAAGTAACTATGCAATCTTTGATTGACTATTGAAATATGTATGACGATACGAAAGGGAAATCAAGCTGGCTTCATCTAGTTTGACAAATGCCTGACTGAGAATAAGCTGTTGGGAAAAAAAGTATGTCTTTGCTCATGAAAGCTATTCATTAAATTGAATTCATATCATTTCATTTATCCCAGAAAGCAATGAAATTAGTTCTTTTGATTCCAACTCATATTACTGTACGTTTTCCGATTCTAATTTATTAATGGATTCAAAAGTAACGGATGTATTTTGCAGTATTAAAGATGGTTGCAAAAAATCAACATAGATAAGATGTTTTAATTCTTGGAAAATGTGGTTTAGCGTATAGAGGTGCTGAAATCTTCTAAAGATTCTTCAGTGAAATGGCTTCTCGGCTCACAAAACTAGTTGTCAGGAAAAGAAAGTAAAATCTTAAGGGTGAAGAAACCTATGTTGACAGTTTCAGTGGCGATCTCGAATAAAATCAAAAGAATGACAAATATCATATTGTACTAATCTAAAACCAATTTGTGAATGAATGCTAAATGTTAGTTTTTGATCGTAATGTTAAAAATTTTTGAATAATTGATGAAAGTTTTATAACTTAAAATGTATTTGAAAAATGTTCTTAACCTCCATATGAGCATTAGAATAAAATCTTTTCCCATCCTGAGAAGATTTTATTCGGGTTTATGTTAATAAAGAAACACAATAGTAAGGACCAAGCAAAGTGATCAGTCATATGAGAGAAATCAAATCCAAAATAAAATGAAGAGAATTTAGAGGGGACTTATTTCTTGCATTTATTAGTCAGACAATAAACATGTATTTACTTACGGCTGAGTATCGTGCTATTTAATATCTATACTCATATATGTGAATTCAGTTTATTTGTTCGTGCCTCTTTCATGCTAAAACTAAAGCCCATAGTCTAAATATTTGGCTGGTATACTCATAAAATATCAACTTGTGAGGTGATTGCAGTGATTATTTAGGGTAACTATCAGTCATCTCATGCAATATCCGGTTGTAATCATTGGAACTAATAACTTGTATATCAGGATTTTCTCAAATCGTTATTCTTACGAATGTCAAAAAAAAATCTTATCCCAAAGTCAACTTTTAGAGCGTTGTGATTGTTTTTGTCAGATATAACCTTTTCGGTAATGAAATAGAAGCAGTAATAAAAGTTGTCAGAATGTATTTACTACCCCAACTCCGGTACCTTTTTTCCTTCAAAAACCGGGCTGCTGGTAAAATCAGGTCATTTGAAGAAAAGAAGTTGAAAGTTATTGTTTCATTAATCATTTTCAGCGAAGGGAGCATTGTAAACCATTAATATCATTTTTTTTTAATACTATTTACCTTGATTTTAATTTTTTCAGTTGTTTTCAAGAGATATACAGAATTTTTTTGTGAAAAAAATACAGAAAAGTCGTTTTTTTAAAAATAGTAGCAGTTGTAAATGTCTCTATATACCTGTGTTTGACCTCAACCCCTTTACTTCTGGTGATGTGGCTGCTGGGGAAATTGGATACTTTTAAATTGCATGGAAAAATGTAATCATTATTGTTATTGGTTTTTCAATCTTTGTTTTTTTCAAATCATGGAAATTCAGACTATTTTAGTGATTAGCACCCAGCAAAATGCGAAAGTAACACAGCAGCCAACGCAGTTGAAAAAAAACCCAACTATTTAATTGGCAAAATACTAGATTCTCAGTCTTGGTCCATTGTTTACGCACAAGTTGAGAGCGTAATTGTTATGCATTCGTGAAAGTATTAGGACTCATCCACCAAAACTGTAACCATATGTTTCAACATAAGTCACTTCTGTTTTTAACACTTTTGCTGTCTTGTTAAAAATGTATCACACGTACTCGTCGCACCGATGGGGGTGGGGAGAGGGGGCTGAGAATTCGAACATTGAACTCCTCATTAAATAAGTTTTTGCTGACTGGTTCAATTAGCAATATAAGTTTATGCTAAATCGATCCCTTAGTTTGTATCCAGCAGCATCTACGCTCGTTTTTTTTTTGTTGAAAATTCAGATTTTTTTTTTACTTATTACTGCCCAACGAAATGTGGAAAAAAGTAACTTAATAGTAGATCACCCCTTCTCCATGGTTTAATTGATCACTCCCAATACAGAATGCAGCCAACATACGTCGGTCATGGCACAGTTTCTATTGAGTGACTAGCTAGGCCCTTTGAATTTATAAGCATAGTCCATAAGACTTCTCTCCAATGCTGAATCATTTGCTTGTTAGCAATCATATATTAACTTGAATTGTATGTCAACGAAATAGAAATACTGTACTATTAATGAATGAATAAATGAATGATATACAATAAGTGAAGGACATGCACATGTATATCTCATCTCATATGTAGGACAGATCAAAAAGGTTATCATATTTGCTCGCTGAAGTATCGAATTTGCAAATATTACTATAGGCCGTAAATGTAAGTCACAGTAGGAACTTGTGTGTACCCTGATACTGAGTAAAATTCACACACACACACACACACACACATATATATATATATATATACATATATATATATATATATATATATATGTATATATATAACGCTCCTTCATTCAGGGTTGAGCACTCTTTAAGTGAGGTAACTCGTTCATTATAAGCTTATGCAATGCTCTTCCGACTTAGGAATAGAGCACTCTGGTGGATAGGGAATTAAGCGTGAGTGAATGTATCGCTTACATTCAACCCTATTGACCGTCTAGTTCTGCGTAGGGTAGCGGTAAGATGCCAGCCTCTGTAACTGAAGCGACGGTTTCGATCCAACCTCGCGGTACTGGATGGGATAATGGATAGCCACACTGAAGAGTTGTATTAAAACGAAACAGCTGTCTGCGGATGACACAATTATAAGTTCTCTCTCTCTCTCTATATATATATATATACACACACACACATAGTGCAGAATGCTGTACAGCTTTGAATACGAAACCTTAAAAAGTGTTTAACATTTTTTTTGGTGTCACTTATTTCCTAATATCTGTCAATATAATTCATTCATTTTTCAGTGTTTTTTTTTCACGCATACTTGTTATAATGATACAAAGTATATTTTTTTCGTTGGAATCATCAGTTGTTCACTTTACACATACAGAGTCGAGAAAGCTTTGGAGCTTCAAACACTAAGCATGTTTTAAAAAATCAGTAATTTATGTAATTTTTTTCAGTGTTTTTGTTTTTCACGAACTTTGATGTTATGGTACTATGTCTACATTTTTCTTGTTAGGATCTTCGGTTATTTACTCATATATATATATATATATATATATATATATATATATATATATATATATATGTGTGCATGTGATAAGCATCAATAATCATGGATCTTGCAAACATGATAAATACAAGTAGCCACAAAAATGAATAAACACATATCATTTTGACATTGTCTGCATTTGTGACGTGTACGATACAGAAAAGGAGAATAAAACTTGACGTACCATCTTCATCTTCTTTTTGCGAGATATATGTATATATGAATCGTAAATTGCGTTGTATTACATAGAAACTTATTTGGAATGATTTCCCGTCGTTACACGGTTAATATATCACACAATTTAGACAATGTGAATGGAATGGACAATTTTCTTTAATTGTTTATTCTGTTCACGTTGTCTAAATTCAGTAATATATCATCCGTACAACGACGGGAGATCATTTCAAATGAGTTCCTGCATAACATAACACAATTTCTAATTCATCCTGTCGGACCAAATATGTCCATTTCTTACTCATATATAATAATTATTAATAATAATGTCATTCACGGACAGCTATATATATATATATATATATATATATATATATATATATATATATATATATATAATGTTTGCGTATGAAAAATCTGCAATCTTTATTCAAGGAAACCGGCCCTGAAAGAAAGAATCATTTTGCGTAATACTGTTTCAAAGTAGTAAATATATGTGTAAACGCTGATTATCACGAACTGATACTGATAATAAAAATATGAACCGTCGAAACCGTCTGTGCCTTACGAGAACTTTAACTCTGCTCCCCGAAGATCACACACACAGAGTATTGCTTGTGAAATCATAGCAAATATCTTCTGTGCTGGCAAGATTGAATACACCAGAGACTGGGTAACGAATTACTACTCTATGTTGAGTGCTTGAATTATGATAAATACATAAAAATGATAAGATGTGACATGGGAAGCTGTCTCATGACAGCCATGATTTTGAATACTAATTTTCAAGTCAGACACAAATGCCAGACTTGAAAATTATGCTACACAATCTCCAAAATCTTATTCTGAATAATTGCCTTTGTTCTGTAATAATCTAAGATTAGTGAATATTAATATATAGAGAGATTTGGGGGAAAAGAATAAAGGAAAAAGATATGATAAGACTTGGCCAGAGGCTGAATAGACATACATGAATGATTTAAGATGGATAAACCATCGGGAAATCAGACAGATATGAATGGATAGATAGATAGAGTAAAATAAAACAACGTATAGACGAGGGTTAAAACATGCTGAGAAATAACGCACGCTCCCGGCCTTACCGTTTTGTCAACAGATTTGAAAACCAGCACCAGTACTCCATTAGACCCTTTGTAAAAAAATGTTTTCGTTGTAATTCCTGAAAAGAAAACTTTTTTTGGCCCTTTGAAGCCTTACGTTGTCAGGTTTATCAGCATTAGTACTTCATAAGGCCCTTTGAAATTTTTTTTTTTGTCAGTTTGGGGAAAAAAACTTTTTTTGTACATTTTTAGGGCAGGTTCATTTGTAACATCAAGATTCTCCAGAGTATAGATATTTCTAGATGCTTCTTTCTATCTTCCAGATGTTTTCCTGTGAAAAACATCAGTGACGTCACAAATAGACGATCCCTTTTCATTTGTGTTTGTATTTGCATGTTTGTTTATTTGTTTGTTTGTTGTTTGTGGAGAACACCCTTCATGACATAGATGAAATTCATTCTGACCATATTTATTCTTCGATGGGATTCACTTTTGCATGACTTCAGATTATCACCCGTTCAGTGTTTTGATTGGGATGGCATTTCAATGACGATTTTATTAAAAATGACTTGATTTTTTTCGGCTTTTCACGTTTGCAAAGGGTAAGGCAGGTTTTATAGATCTGACCACAGCTTTAGCAGTTATCGTTAGGGAAGGTAAGGTAACGGCTAATAGAATTTGATGACAGCTGTCCTGCTACTGATTACATAGTTGATGAATATGAAGAAAACCCATCGCAAACTTGTAACAGATTAATCAATCATCCAAAGAACTGTCATCTTTTGGAAGAATGTTTGCCAAAAAAAAATTACGAGTTTAGAATCGATAACTGGCCAGAGAATGGCCCTTTTTTTTTTCTTACCTCCAATGACCTCAAAGGTTAGTCTTCGAGATAAGTAGAATTTAATTAATCCTCCATGCCGAATACTAGGTGAATATGTTATGTAGTTTGAACTTGAAAGAGGCACAGGTATGCAAAGAATATTTTCAAATATCAGTTTAGATAAGATATGAAAAGACTGCACGAAAAGATAAAATATACCCACTAAGACTGAGAGGTATGTGCAGATTGAAATATACAGCCGATTAGATATTACAGCGAGTTGTCCATTTCTGAATTATAGACACTAGGATAGTTAAAAAGGAATCAAGCTAAGATCTAAGAATACATCTCGATTAGGTTCGATTCCCTAAAGAGGATTTTGATTTCTCTGGAAAAGAGTTGCGCTAGTGAGAAACATTTTCCAACATAATATCCATCACACACACACACACACACATACATATATATATATATATATATATATATGTATATATGAATGTATATCTTTTCAATTATTCATAAATTACTTATTCTAAAGGACGGAATTGACGTCATCGGTTGATTGAGTAAGCAATGTGTGAGGTAATATTTATTCCTTTGTATGTACAATGCTTAATGGTTATCTCCTGTTTATATCATAACGACACCTATCACCCTATTTTTTATAGGAATAAACTGAATTCAACGTTGTTGGTACTTTTATTTAATGGAATGCAAATACACACACACACACACACACACACACACATATATATATATATATATATATATATGCAAATGAAAAAAGTAAATATACCAAGATAAGAGCACAAAAAATTCAAACAAAAATGCACTTGAAAATATAGTCGAATTCAGTCTTTGTCTATGCATACAATGAGGTCTGGTCTGTTGGATTGGAAAAGATAGGATGTTGGGCGAAATCCAATATATCTATGATGCTTATATTGAAAAGAGAGGCCTCAGTTTCCTGGAGAGTCTGTCTGAGCGCATCGCTCCCGCTGGCTATATCATTAAGTGGGACCTTGAAAATATGTTTGTTCACTGAAGGATTATCACTGAGATACGCCAAAGCAGACATTTTTTTTAAATGGTGCAAGAACGGTCGATAGAGTCGTACTCTGTAATAATTGTTAGCTTACATAACTGATTGAGATGGAGTCCAGCTCAAATGTACTCAAATGAGTGGTAAAATGATCTCACATTAAGTGTTCTGCTATATTCCTACTGTTATGTCTTACACGATATGTCAAATATAAATAGTTTTTTTCGTGTTGTGTAGTGTGTGTGCAGAGTGTTTTAGCTATGATGTTGTTGCGTCGTATGCGTATTGAGTTGTGTTCATAGATCTTGAACAGTTTTCCCATCGGTTCATTGCTCAATGATTCTAGCTCTCTACCCAAAGACACACGTATAGACTTTTGAGAACTCGTAATCATATTAAAGTAAATAAATAAAGACTCTGCTTTTTACACAAAGAGGCTTCATTTAATGCACAGATACAGATGATGAATGGGGTGACAAAAAAAAAAAAATTAAAAAAAGAAAAGTGACAGGGCAACAGACATCTTTGCTCACTCTTAATCAAACTAATAATAATCGATGAAAACATTACCAGTTCTGATTTAAGATATTCAAAGAGTGAGAAAATTAATTATTAGTTTTGCATAGTTGTTAAAAATTAAATCGTCCCTATGTCTGGGTCAACAGGCATTTAGAGTGGCCTTTGGGACAGGCATTAATCAAAAGATTCCAGTAACTTAAAGTGGTTTTGTTACAAGGAAGCAACTTAATACAAGCAAGTTATTTTCTACGCAGAGTTTCTCATATAACAAGGCAAATTTAATCAGGATTTTATAGATGTATTTTTACACACAGATGTTTTATGTGAATTCCTGCTTACAATGAATTTTAGAAATCTGCTTTGCTAGTTAGTGGTGAAAAATAAGAAGAAAATGTTAAATGATTTTCGATTCATCAGGTGGTTAATTCTTAGCTTGTTTTGACGAATAAAAGAAGAATGACTAGATGCCTTCATCTAATTTAATTCTAAATGAGACCGGCTCAGATATTGATATTACTTCAAAAATTGTTATTATTACTATCATAATTTTATTTTCCATTTCCATGTCTAATAGTACTTATTGCACACCGAATTTTGGCTTGAAACTTAGGGCAAGCAATAATGTTATAACCCAGCAGGCACTGGCATCCTCTATCATTATATATAGAAAAGAGGAGTCAATACAGAAGGATACAAAAAAGAAAGTAAACAGTTATATAACTGGGAATATTTACATGGACAGTGCTTTGCGAAGAATATGGATTGGTGCCTGTGAGAAGAATTTCCTGTATCTCATAGTTCAGGTTTCCTGGTATGTATTTACTTACGCTCCCACAAGGTCAGTTTAACGTGAGAGAGTGGAACACCCTTCAAAAATAGCTCCAGCTGCCACAACCGAGGTCGCGAAAGCGTCAGGACTCGCCCGACCTGTTCCTCTCAGTGCAATGGGGCAGTGCCACACCGAGGCAAACTGCTACCCCGAAGTTGGGCCGAATAATAGAGAGAGAGCCCAAAGATGGACCCAAAGGTTCCTAATGCGCTTAGCAATGCCAAGCCTCGGTATCCCTCGTTGGCTGCAGCATTGCACTCGGTCGTAAGCACACCTGTCAACCTAGTCTCCTGACCATTTGGATGTTAAGAGACAGTTTAATGTGGGGAAGTGGGAAACCCATCAAAAATAGTTCCAACCGCTGCAACTGAAATCACGAAAGCGTCAGGACTCGCCCCACCTGTCCCTGTTGGTGAAATGGGACAGTGCTGCTCCAAGCCGAACTGCTGCTTTGCAGCTGGGTCGACTCAAAATTACAAATGTTGTTTCACAGTGAATACGAAGACATAAAAATACAATGAAAGTTATAATCAGTTCAGATGGAATATACCAAATTTAAAATATGAGACGAGTGCATAATCTGGATGTGACACGAAGTCAGAGGGCTGGGGAGGTTTCGGTCGTTGCTAGTCTCTATCATTAATCATTTGTTTGACAATTTTATTACATGCTAGTCCGTTCACCCGTCAATTTCCTAACCCCCCTCATACTCTGAGGCCTAGGTTTTCTTCACCCGATAAATAATGGTGAGATATTTACAGGTGATAATGATGGAGAAGAAGATGAAGGATGGAGTCAGGAAAAATTGGAGGGGAGGCGACGGCCCACTGTCTTCTGCCAGAAATCAGTGGTGGCCCATCAATGAGATGGGATGTTGGGTCTTTTGGGGCAGGGAGTTTGCCAGTATTGGGGCTCGGGAGTGGATGGGAGTCTGGGAGCTGCATTCATCTAATTAACTGGGGGTATCTGCTTTTCTTCAGTTCACTGGTGGAAAGGGTTGGGTGTCCCGAACGCAACTTTCACCTCCTTCCAACACAAAGCCACTGGAGATTCAAGTCGCGTCTGGACCTTTCCACGTGTATCAGACCTACAGCTTTCACACATCTTTTGCAGTAGCAGAAGGGGTGAATATTTTTTCTGTCGCACCTGATCTTCAATTATAAAGCATAAGATCAGTTGTTCGTGGGAAAAAGACTCGCCTTTGTAAACTTCCTTCAGTCATGTCTACCACAAAATCATGTTCGCTACGGATAGCAGCGTGCGAAAGACATTAATTTTGCTAGAGATCATAGAGGTACCATTTTGTCGCAAATGTGACCGGCGTCTTTGGACAGGAGGGGTATACTAGGCTCCATACGGGCTGCCACCTCCTTGACTTGCTCCCAGAGCAGGAAGAGCTTTACACAGTGGACGAAAGCATGTTTGGTGGTTTCTTCCATCCCCATGTTGCACTGAATACAGTCAGGTAAGTCTGCTTTGCCCATCTTGAAAGGCACGTTGGTAGGAAGCAGTGCATTCTGAGTCAACCTCCAGGTGAGGGAGAACTCAAAGTTGATTGGGTAATCAGTGCTTAGAGCTCGGGACCAAATAGACTATATAGTTCCTCTGCTGACTGGCCGTGCCCATCGGCAAGCGGGCCCGAAGCGACTCCTTCCACTCATTTCCGATATAGTGTTTTATAAGGACGTGCGAAGCCGCTGTCTGTGGGAATTCTCGCTTGGGCCTTACGCCTGGGCCTCACGACAGTTCGTAAAGGCAATGAAGTCATCTTAATACGCGGAGACCTTGGCCTGAGCTCCTGCAGGGAAGGCTTACTCTACGTAGACCTCGTTCTGTCCTCTCCGTTCTTTACCCCGTCGAAGAAAGGTGCCAGCGCAACTACGGGCGACGGAGGGCAACTGAGAACAATTGAGAAAGAAACCATTGAGGAAGGAAAAATTGAGAAGAAAAGCAGATAGAGAATAAACTTTGGGAATAAGTAAGGAAAGAAAACGTCAGAAGAGAGTTGGATAGTGGATAGATTTTTGGGCGGTGAGAAAAGGGGGAGAGAGAGAAAGAGAATGAAAATAATAAAAAAGATTAAAAAATCATAAGATAGAATGACTGAAATGGAAACGAGCCAAGGAAAATCGAAGGAGAATGTGAGAAAAAAGAATTGAAAAGATGAAAAAAGAAATGAAAATATAGTGTTTAAGATGAAGACTAATAGAAAGAATGATTCGCTTGTAGTCGACAAAAAAAGGGGGAAAAGAGAAAACTTGGCGTGAAAAATACAAAAGGAGAAAAAATGAAAAAGAGAAAAGTAGAGAGAGAGGAAAAAAGGGACGAGAGAGAGAGAGAAAGAGAGAGAAAGAGAGAGAGAGAGAGAGAAGAAAAATGAGGCTGCATAATGAAGAACAAGACAAAAAACTGGAAATGTGTAAGACTTGAAGTACAAAACAAATCGTAAGACAAGATAAGTCTACATACACTGAGAGACACAAAGAACGAAATAGCAGCAGAGATAAATAGACCAAAAGGTAGAGAAAGAGAGCTATGACAGAGTACGATGACTCTCTACTAGACCGTTCCTTCGGCGTAGTTATCTGCTACCTCTGAATATTAACTACTTTTAAAGGTCAACGGAGTTGCTATGCCACATGACTATCGTAGAAGGTTCATTTCATGGATTTCCTGAAGGCTCAAACTGTACAACATCAATCAGGCGGGTATTTATGAGACCCAGCCTAGTCCAAGATCATATCATCGGTATGATTACTCAGAGAGACAGATTACCCTTTCGATTTTCATACAATATTTCAGATTTGAATGGGCCGACAATTCATCAATTTAGCGATAATGAAGACCACTCAGTCTTCCTACGTATTTCTGTCATCAACTCCGTGACACGTCATATTTCATTTTGGCCTTTTTAAATACACTCATCATCTTGACAAGTATTTAGTTCATCTTAATTACCTCTTTCAACGGAGTTGAAGAGGCATAACTATTCGGTCGCAGACGTCTTTCCGTCTATTTATCCGTCTGCCTAGAATATTTCCTCGAAAGTACTCTATTGAATTTAATTCAATTTTGTAGAAGGCTGGGCTATCTCGAAAATTCTCCAATGATTTCACATTGTATTTTGCGGATGGTTGGACAATAACAAAAGAAAAATTGGGGGGCGGATCATTGCACAATTATCTCTCCGATAATGTATCAATATGTCATATAAATGTCTACATAAATTCGCCAAAATTTTATGTCTGTCCGTATGATATCTCCAAAAGTTCTCAATGGATTTCAATTAAATTTTGTGGAACGGTGTAAGGTAGGCTATGAAAGAAGTGATCAGATTCTGGGGTGGATCCATGCTCAATTGGTTGGTTCTCTCTGACTGCTTTCAGGTTTTAGTTGGCTTTCATCGCAAGTACTAGGAGCGTCAGTCTACGGTCTTAGGTAAACAGTACATATCAAACATAGAGACTCGAACTAACATACCTTTTCATTTGGAAAGTCGGCGCCTTCTTCATGTTCGATCCACAATATTTACGAGTGATTATAGACAGAGAGTCCAGGTAGTTGCGATAAAAAGCAACTAAAATTAAGATGAAAGAAATACCAGTCAAAAACTGGTTAGGATTGACAACGCTTTATCACATGAAAAATCAGGTTAATGCATGCATACAATCTGATATGAAAAATTTGTAAAACTGAAAAACTCAGAAAACCGTTGACTTTTTCCAAGAAAAAATGTTCGGTTTTTGAACTTTTTACTACTTAAAAATGAGTTTAATCATTATTTTCTTTTATATTGTTATTATGTTTATTACCTCATTCATTGCAGTTGATTGTCTCCACAACAGCTCAAGTTGAAACATCTCCAAAAAGAACCTCCTACTCTTTCCACACTGTGATATTTTTTCTTCATACTTGTCGTTCACAACGTATCTTCAACATTTTTATTTACTGTTTTACAATCAGAGATTTGTATGTTGTTACTTTTAAAATTTCACTCCATTCGTTTTTTCATCTCACGCATTGCAAGAGCTCAGAACGGAGATAACTTAATTAAACCTCGAGTAAAATGCATGAAGTTTTGTTCTATAAAAATAGTTGATGATTATAAATACTCATGATAATAACATTAAAGGCGTAACTATTAAAATTCCATACGGCTTCACATCATTTCTTGATTGGAATTTCGGCGAAGCATTCCTTTAGAGTAAAGAGAGAAAAAAAAGCACGTCAACCGGAGAACATGAAAACTGGAAACGAGTTTCTGACGATATCTAACGTGAAAACAATCGAAGTGGTTACACGTGATAACGAATAGCTTGCGTTTCAATGATTTTGTGAACGCGTCCGTGTTCTTGCAATTATGTATTTGTGCAAATTATCTCTCACGGCTCGGTGGGAAAGCAAATATAAAATTTTTCGCGAGGATATTACGCATGGGCCTTCATATCTTTCAGAGATGTTTTTTTTTAATTTATGGATGAATTACAAAACTATCACGTTTCTTCTTATTTCTTTATGATTTGAAACATTTTTAAAAAATTTCTTAACCAAAATTAATTTTCTCGATGAAATTGTTGACTCATCATCATCATCATCATCATCATCAGCCTCTTAGTGTCCATCGTTGGACATAACCCCCCCCTTAACCAGACCTCTCTATCCTGGGCCTCGCAGAACTGATGCTTTCTGAACTTGTCTATTTTGTCACGCCATTCTATATTTTGCTGATCAGTTTCGCATATGATCTCCGAGGATTATGAGTCCAACGGTCGTTTGACCTACTCGTAATGTGATCAGCCCATTGCCATTTGAGTTTTTGTAATTGATTCTATTATATCCCTGATTCCTATCTTTTCTGTAATACATTGTGCTCTACTGTCTTATGATCTCTCTATGTGATGTTGAGCATGATTCCCCCATGTGCACGTTGCACCGTTCTCAGTTTGAGGGTCAATGCATCAGCTCCATAAGTGACTATCGGGGAGATGCATTGGTTGTAAACCCTTCTTTTTAAAACTAATCTTGTTTTTGAAGGTTGAGATCGCTCTACCAAATGCTTGCCATTTAAGGGTTCCACTGAAGTATGCTCGACCAAGTTAATAAGAAACATGTTTTTTGTATTCCTAAAATTGTTTGTGAAGGCCTCAGCGTAAGAGAACCATTGAACGATTATTCTATTATGTAATTATTCTTAATAAGGCATGTAAAAAGCTTGATTTTGATCGAGCCTCACTTATCCAGAAGAAGTTTTCGATCCCCCAAATAGCATAGAAAGATCTTGGTAGCATTCCACGGACTGCCAACACCAACTGGATACAGTGACACTTTTGGTTTATTTCAAAGGAGTTAGGCAGTGATTCTGAATTCATTTCTTTATTTAGTATGAAATCATTTGGAACATTGTTGTAAATTTTTATTTTAAAATCTTTGTTCATTTAATCTTTGGATTCGACAGACCCTCGTTCAGCCAGGCGCGTTGACTGTCGTCTATTACATCCGTGTTGTGCAAAGTTGCTGTTCGTCAGATTATTGACTGGATAGTAAATATTTTCATCCACTCTGATATCCACTGACTTGACACGTTCACAGCTACCTTAGATAGAGTAGCATGTACGAGCAAAAATAAGCACGTCCTCTGCTTAGTGCCACAAGAGAAAAACTGAGCCTCGCGGGTTGCCGTAGGTATCGTAGGTATTGATATTGCCTCCTATGAATCCACCGAATGGACGATCATTAGAGGCAATGTGCAACATGCCAGAGGATGCAAATGAGCGTTGCGTGGTAATGAATGTGTGGATGTAACAAGAGCAAATATTTGTGATTATTTCTTGAGACTTTTGTTCTTTTGCTCATGTCTATTTCTTTTGTTCTTTTTGTCTTGCAGGTCTCACGCGTTGAGTTAATGCTTCATTCCTTTTCCTCTCCAGCCTGGAGTCGTTTGACATTTCCCTCTTAGGCTGAGAGAGAGAGAGAGAGAGAGAGAGAGAGAGAGAGAGAGAGAGAGAGAGAGAGAGAGGGGGGGGATACCAAGCGTCTACCTTGGCCTGATGGGTAAGAAAGCTCGCGTCACAGACCAATTTGTTAGTGCAATGATTTTGATCCTTTCCAAGAGACAGACTACTGAGGTGTTGTGCCAGATCAAGTCAAGCATAGCAAATTATTATGTATAAATTTTCATAAAAACACTCACTCTTCTTCGAATAGCCCATATACTTTTTGCAATTAACTTTCCTCCGAAGATGCAAATATTACTGTTTTTTCAATTCTCTGTAATGATCTATGTATAGTATTCTTACATGATCCTTGGTCGTCTTGAAACTTTCGAGTGCTGCTGGTCAGGTTCTCCGCTGCTTCATCTTCTAAACCACCATGATCGACACCTGATGGCCATTCTTTTCTGAGTTTTGCATCAAGAGACGTCAGCACCTTTAAACGATTAAACCTGTTTTGGGAATACGGTCAGATATTGTTCCATTCCCTTCCACTTTGTAAATTCAGCGGCCTTGAGGTCCAGTTTGAAACAATTTCCTCAAATTGCAAAATTATCAATACTTGTATCTGCCATCCTCTGGAAACATGGTGATGAATCTGCTAAAGAAAGCGCTGTATCCGACAATGCTATAAGCTGTTGAGACAAACTACTGTTTCCCTATTAAAAACGAGAAATCTGATAATGAAAATAATCCATCGTTTCATTTTGTTGTTCCCTCGGCTGATCACGCGACGTTCATGATTATTGCAGCCAGATGCAACTTTTTCCGTTTTGCATCTTACACAAAAGCTATGCAAAATTCTATCTAAAATCTGTATCCTTATTTTTCTCTACGTACCCCTGACTCAAACATATGCTCACGCATATATGTAACTTTCAACAGCTGCATTACTACATAATAAGCCTTTTGAAGCAACCCAATCTGGAATAGAAGCGTCAGCAAGATCAGCCAACTTGATCGCTTCGGTTAAAATATTCTAAACTTTTTTTCTTAGCCTGAACACAGAAAAACACACACACGCACGCACACACACACACACACACACACACATAAAAGCGTTGAACAGGCGCCTAATATTTCGATTCACAAGATTACTGGCGTTTTCTTGTTATCTGAAGAATTCATTTCAAATACTCAAGGCTATACAATTACTGATGTCTTGTATCATTTATTACGTAATATACATGTTTATTTTCTATACTACGTATTTAATCTAGTGCTAGGCCGAAACGAAATTAGTTTCGTATAACACTTTCGGATGCTATCGTCCACAAGAAATTAACACCACACATCAATGCGATTCAATTCATCTCAATACATCCACTGAGCATAATGAGAATTTGAAAAGAAATGTCCAAATAGCGAAGAAAGAGAAACGCACAATATTAATGCACAAAAAACAAACCCGGACTAACTTTCAATGCAGGTATTCTATCAATACAGCATACATAACAATGATACGATCAGTCAATACAGAGGCGTGAATGTATGCATACTTCTATCCACAGGATTTTAAGCCTGTATTCTTGACTTCTTCGAGATGGAAGGTAAATTACTTTTCAGCTAACGAATGCAGCGTTGGATTTTAACGGGCATTTCGAAGTCAATCCCAAATGCACATTCATGCAACGATCTGTTCATCCAGGTCAATATAATTCAAGATGTCGTTTGCACTTGAGAAATGCAAATAGCGAATAAACTTGTGTATGTTGACCTCTGCAGACCCCAGTCACTTAGCTGGTAAACAAAATGTTATTACTTAAAAAATTATCCGCTGAAAAAGACAGGGGAGTTCTAAAAAAATAGAAAAGAAAAATAATCATTTTTTTTCTTTTCTTTCTTTTCATCCGCGCAGAAACCTTTCAGGCGCGTTCATTGCAATACGAAAAAGGATACTATGAACACAAGAAACACCAAATTTTATCCTGGAAAATGACGTACGTAGGCTCGGAATGACAATTTTCACAGAATTAGAAGGCTTTCACCGTATGCGTTTTTTTTTCTCTTCATTTTGTCGGAGTAATTGGTTCGTCTTTTCACGTTGACGTATGCGATAACTTTTTTCACTCCAATGACTCGAAACTGACATGGCAAAACATTCCCCTGTGTGCATTCTGAATGGACTCAACACACATTGCAGTCTCAAAATCAATCAAGTTCGATTAATCAATGCAGGTCAGTAACTTGCCCCTTGCCCAGGGGGGGGTATAGAAAATGGGGACCAAAGTTTAAAAAAAGAGGGGCTGGGGCAAAGAGCTGTGGTTTAAAAAGGATGAGGTACTGAGGCTCAAAATGAAGAAAAAAGACACAGGGACTGGCGCTGAAAAATAAAGGAAGGCCTACACACCGGACAGGGTGGGGGGACTCTAGTCCAAAAGGAAAAAAAGGGGGGGAAGGGCTAAAAAGGAGATAGGAGGCAAAGTCTAAAAAGAAAATAGTGGTGGGGAAGCAAAGTTTCAAAACAAAAGGATTGATGGGGCAAAAGCCCAAAGAGGAAGAAAAAGAAGGTGACGACCAAGGTCCAAAAAGGGGCCAAGGGTGTGATAAGGGGAAAAAAGAACCGGAGAGGATTAAGGCTCCTCAAGAAGGTACGGTAGGGCGTTAAGAGAAAATAAATAGGGGCATCTAAGGAGCAATAAGGAGTAAATATTTGGGAAGCTAAGGTTCAAATGGAAAATAAATAGATGTATATGTGTGGGGGGCAAATATTCCAAAAGAAAAAGAATGGGCATTGGGGCCAAAGTCCAAAAAGCAAATAAGAGAATAGGTGTTTGTGTAGAGGGAGAAGAAAAAGAAGGTCGGTGTTAAAGTCTAAAAACGAATCTTTCTCTCTCTCCTTATGAAGCCAGGAGAAAAAAAACTTTCAAAAAATTATCAGAATATTATAGTATAACCTTGTGGAGAAGGCATAATGCATTGTAGCACTCGTGCAGGCCCGTCGAAAAGGTATTGTGAAATTAATCGTTTGTTGAAGTCACAATAATAGCTTCTGAGAGATGAGAACAACATGAGGAAACAACAGAGGGGGGGAATAAAGGGTTCAAATTGGACATGCGTTGAAAGGAAAATCTCCTCAACAAAATCCCAGCATATATGTAGTTTGACAAGTAACCACTTAGCTACTCCCCCCTTGGGTATAAAACGTATAACGAAATGGCCCCTTTATAGTTAACACAGACCCCACAGCCTCACCCCTCATACTTCACGGCCTGCTGGCTGGCGAGCGATACGACCACATCAAGAGTGTGCAAATAATCATCATCATCATCATCATCATCATCATCATCATCATCATCATCATCATCATCAGTCTTTTAACGTCTGTTGTTGGACGTAGACCTTCCCCAGGATTCACCACAATTCTCTATCATGGGGTGTCGCAGAGCCTGTATTTCTTAAATGTGTCAATTTCATCTCTCCATCTTGTATTCTGTCGGCCTCAGTTTCTTATGTGATCTCTGGGGATCCATGTGGTGAGACGTGATGTCCATCGGTTGTCTTTTATTCTTGCAACATGGACTGCCCATTGCCACTTCAGTTTTTTAATAGTTTCTATGATGCCACGGACACCCGTTTTCTTCCTTATATATTGTGCTGTCTTGTGATCCATGTAAGGTTGAGCATGATTCTCTCATGCGCACGTTGCTTACTTCTTAGTTTCTAGGTCTGTCTCTTGGTTAGGTTCCATATTTCAGCTCCATAAGTGACTATCAGGAGAATGCATTGGTTGTATACTCTTCTTTTTAGGATTATTGGGATCATCTGGTTTTTGAAAGTTGAGCTTGCTCTGCAGAAGGCTTGCCATCTCAAAGTGATTCTTCGCTTGATTTCCTCCTCTTTTGGGGGTCTCTTGGAGATTTGTTGTCCTAGGTAGATGTAGTGGTTTACCTTGCTAAGTTTTGTATCTTCTATCTTGACAGTTATGTTCTTATTCTCAACATGATTGCTGCACATGATTTTCGTTTCACTGAAGTTCATGTGTAGCCGACTTTTATCTGCTGCTGACGTTGTCATCATCACATCTCTGTTTGAAGAGCCAACCAAAAAAAAAGATGGGGGTAGATCTGCGATGTATTTTGGTTGGCCTTGCAAGTTAAAACCCTTCGTAAGGGAGAAAGCGAGTGGTCGATCGACCAAACACTTAATCCCTGCCAAAAGTAATGTTTTATTTTCCACTGTCTAATGTGTAAACATGTGTTTCGCTTCAATATGTGGTCAGAATAAAATCTAAATTGAACTACAAGACGATGAGGCGTAGTGTAGACTTTACCTAAAAGTGATCTAACATGAAGTCACAACATCATAACTTGCTACAAAAAATAATTATCAGGTTTAGTACCATAGCTACATTATAAATCGAACCCTCCCCTACAAACTTATTGGGGTGAATTTTTAAATTCTGACTCGCTCGTATCACTTGTCGAGTTGTTTTTCTTCCATGTTCAAGTTTTCATGTCTTTGTAGTCTAAGTGAGTTCATTTAAAGCGGACTGGACACTTATTTATTAGATTATGATATGTTGTATATGATAGTGATTTTGATGATATAGTAGAGTCATAATGTGTACATAGAATAAGTTGGCAAATATCTGTTGCATATTGTTTGAACCATTAAAATCTATTTGGATTCTAAGATGACGTAAATCACGCATCGCGGAACTGAAACTCATGCATATCCGAAATCAGTAGGTCCCAAATTACTGAGCACATTCAATGCTGGGAAGTCGAGCTCATACTATATATATATATATATATATATATATATATATATATATATATATATAATCCTTCCAGTCCGTTCAGGGGAAACATATAAACAGAGTATTTATAACTAAAACATTGTCAATGAATACCTTCATAAGCATACGTCCCTTCTCTTTTCTCTCTTGTATGAACACAGAGGAGCTTAAGCACACAAAAGGTAACAATATATGTGTTCTGCCTGATTAGATAATTTTGAAGCAGTGCCTGAAGTTACTGATTTCTCATGAGCTGCCAACTAAATCGACTGACAAACCCTAAGTTAACATTGAGACGGAAAAATTCTACCACATAACGCATTTATATGACTCATTGTAACGGTTTTATCTGACAACTAAAGTATTTTGGATGGACGATCTTTTGGAATGAATTCTCATAAACGTTTTCCATTCTGTTTCGTAATGCCCGGCAGCATTTGTGGTCGACAATAATGTCTATTCAGCCAAGCCTTCAATGAATCTGAATGGGACGCAAGCGAAGAGAGTCAAAATTTCAGAAAGCGGTTTGTCATATAGAATATTCGTTCAGATGTTCTTTATGAGCCTGCTTATCCGAAAGGACGTAAAATACTTCCAGATCAAGTCAGTTATTGAAAGTGACCGACAAGTCCGTCAAAGCGAGGCTATCATTCTCCTAATATGAGCAAGAAAGAGTTCAAGAGCGATAGCGGAAGGGCTGTCTCTAATTTCAATAGGCGCAAAATTAATCTTAAAAGCAGCATTTGTATAAAACTTGATCTAATTTTTGAATAATACCCTATATATGATTTCAATATCATGACAGCATTTTTATGTATTATAGTCTTTTTTTTTTCGATTTACAATTTTTTGAGAACGGTCATTTTTACCTTGATGTTGACGAGCAAAATCACGTAGTATCATTGAGCACATGTCCGTTTCAGTTTTGCGCCGGTTGACATATACTTATTTATATTGAAATGGAAAATTTATTGTCTGTCTCTTGGAGTGAGCCATTATTATTCAATCTTTCGTTCGGACAATCGAATCTCTTCTGGTCTTTTTGATGTTGTCTACACAGCGTTTCGGCTTAGTGCATGACCGCAGTAGGAAGACAAAGAGAGGATCGAAATGACTACATTAGCAATGGCGGTGGGAGATATAATTTTTTTCAAAGAGTCTCTTTCGAACAATTAGAAGCCGGACAATTCAGTCACCGGTCATGGAACATTCTAGACACAGCAGTTATTTCAATTGGCGATCTCATGTTCTGATTTGACAATACCCCAATAGGAGGTCATGCACGACTTTGCAATCCACCGAACAGCAACCTTAAGTAAAACTCTTAGAAATAGAGACACGACACAAATGAATACGCCATTAATTGACTGGACACTGAGTAAAATAGATTACCACCATTCAACCAATCACTACACACACACACACACACACATATATATATATATATATATATGTATATATATATATATATATATATATATATATATATATATATATATATATATATCCATACCTATTAAAGGTCAGATTATAATTGTCTTCAAATGAGGCTGCAGTCAAAACTTTTTAGTACGTTTACAGCAAAATCTGAATTTCTAAACTTCTCACTTTAATTGAAGAAATCCTTATACGCCCAATATAGTCTGAGTACTAGCCAGTGTACGAAGTTGATATTCGTCATATATATTATTCAACACAACAGGCATTGCAGCGTCGAGTTTGAAGTTGTTTGGATCAGCTGTTCTTAGGAACAACTGGCTACTGTATGAAGTTGAAATCCACCAGGCCTACTCATCAGGACTCAAATCAACCCAGAGTCGAGTTTGGAGTGTTTTGAATTTAATTAAAATAATCAGAAAATTACAGATTATAGATCTTTAATCTAAAATGATAGATCTAGAAATATGTATGAGATATATCAAATTAGATATGAAATATCAAAATTTCCTCACTGATATGGAGTAACATTTATGCTTCGAAGCCGTAGTTTTCGTACACAGGTCGGAAAATTATTTTACATTACAATAATGGAAGGGTGCTTCACACACCATTGTCCTGTCCCTTCCAGTCATGCACCTTGGAGATAGGCAGTGTCCTAGTTTGTTTAATTATATAAGTACTAATTTGATTCGTATATGCCACTTGAAATGAATGAATTTCTTCACCAGCCTTTTTATGACATTTTGGGATTTGCATTTTGTAAAAAAAGTATTGTGATATCATATTTCGTTAAAAGATTTTCAGATTTTAATCGGATCATTCTTGCTATCAAATTTAGGTTTCAAAATGTTTTCTTCAGAGTTCCCAATCAACACTTACAAGTTTCCTGGTGTCTCAGATAATAAGGTTTCGATAGACTTATTGCAGGATGGTATCATATTTTTCAAAATCTGTGATTCACTCTTTGTATTCTTTCGATTGATTAATCAATTATTGATTTATATTCACGAAAAAAATCACTGGAATACTTTTCATTTTCCTTAGTTACTTTTGTAATCCACTAGAGTGTAGTTCAAAAAGTTTCAACAGAACAAAAGAGGATCTAAAATGTCCGCTTTTAAATGCTTGAATTTTTTGCTACACGTCATATACTGATTTTATTTGAAAAAAAATGTTCATCTCATATCGATTTGTTATTATATCAATTAGATATACAAGATTTCTGTGAAAGTTTTTACGAGATAATTTACAATGCTGGCACCTCTCTGGATAAGTATTTATCATTCAGTTTCTCGAAGATGAAATTTTTTACTTGTACCTGTCCTTGCGATAACCAACGCCCTTCGGAATGATAAGAAAATCAACAATTATCATCTCGTCATTATCATTCGTCATGAGCATTTGTGAACAATGTCGATATTGTTGTATTTACTCGAATATAGATAACAATACCAATAACTTCCCTCGGATTTTCTATTAGAATAGTTGATTTGACATTTACATTTTGCTGATGCAAAATGCAGTGAAACAAAATCAGGACGTTTGGATCAAGAGGTTTTTTCTAAGATATGTAATAAATACTTGGTACTTTTCCTCCCCAAACCAAGCGTACTTGATCACCTGCAAAACGTTCATGAACATTTTTTTTCTGGCGTTTGCCCTGAGTGCCAACGGGTGAATAACGTCTATTCACTTTGAGTTGTTTGCAAACGTAAAAATAACGTTATTAACCGTTTGCGTAACCTTTTTCACGAGTAAAAAATGGCCCTATTCAAAATGATATGTTCCTATAGAGATCCCTAGAAAATTGTCACAAATTATATACCCCAAAATATTTGTTTGTTTCATGTTTGCATACAAATGCCAAATGAACGTCATTCTTATCCTCCGGTAAGCAAACGTTGGCACTGAGATGTTCATCAAGTGAGCATAAGGCCGTGCCCCATGTACAGGCTGTGTTAAATTCTAACCTCGTTAAAAATAATTTATATAAGCGGACTAAGCTTATAGGTAATTATAGATATTCTAACTTATGAGTGACCAGTTGAAATTATTCATAAATTCTATTTTCACAAGCAGGATTCTTAGGTAGCTTGATTTATCCAAGCATCTTCTTACACTGTTCCTAATTTAAATGAAAAGAAGATTTATTTCTCTTTCAGACTGTGTTGTGACAAAGGATTAGAGCGTACACCATATGTGGATAGTTTATAATCGGTTGGAAATGAACAAAATCTAAGAAAGGAATATTCTTCATCTTCTTTTGATCTGAGAGGCTGGCTGAACTGGGACTGCATAACCGAGTGTCAAAAAGATAAATTCTATTTAATATTATTTGATGAAAGTATTCTGAATCATTATTAGGCTTTGTGACTATTTTTCACCTTCAGCTTAACGCTAGCTTTTCTTTTAAACGGTCGGAATAATTGTTACAACAAAACTCACCCACATATATATTCATTTTTTATTCTTTTCCAGCGTACAAAACTTAATGTATTCAAGCAAGAAAGATTCTTCTTTTAAATCTTAAAGCAGACATAAAAATTCTATTTACTTATTCTGTGCATAAAAGTAGATAACTAAGGCTCCACACGGGCGGAAAGGAGGCAGACGTCCGTGGAAGGGAATTTTTATCGTAACTCTCATCTAAAAAGGATAGAAAAATAAAAGAAGCTACTAAACATTTAGCTGATGGTACAAATTCGTCGTAAAAAAAATTATCTATAATGATTTCATTGAAAATCAATTGAAAAAAAAACAAACCTTTATTTAATACACGTTTCGAAGATATTTATCAATTAATAAAAGGAATAAAGAATATAAATGCCCCATAAACGTTCGGGCGCAAGTATTTAGCGGCTGTTCATCGACTGGGTGCTATTGTTTGAATGACTTTTGCCTTTTTACAGCTGTTTCTGGAATGTTTGCAAACAAACGGTACTTGTTATTGCCTAAAAGTGTGTTTACTGTTTGGGTACCATTTGCGAACAGTTTGTGCAAACGTCACATGAAAGTTCAAAGAACACGCCTTTTCATGGTTTGTTCTAGTCAGAGATTTTGTTCCATCAGTGAGTATTTACTAATTTAGAAGAATTTAGTCCAGCTCCACATCGTACATCTTACATTATTGAAAATATCAATTCCTTGTGTATCCCCGTCAATTGTGCCTAAAGGAAGTAACCCTTCATATAAACGAAAATCCTTTATTACGGAACGAAAAAAGTATAATCATTAGATTCACCAACAAATCCTGAGTATCATAGTATAGTATAGTGCAGTTTCCTTTTGGTATGTCTTTTAGGTTAAGAGCTAATTCAGATTGCTGATCAACATAAGATCAACATTAGATTTCCTTGAAAGAAGGAATTCTTTATATTTGTCGACCGTATGAGGATCCAAGCATTCTACAACTTTAATTATGCATTTTCGGAAAAAAAAAAATTCTACATCATTAGACGGCTTTCACTTTTTTCCAAGTGAAAAGACAACTCGATAACTTGCTCCTGAAGTAGCCTTTCCTTAATGTAGTACTAATCTAAATAGTTTTCTTTGTTTTTGCTTACCATCTTTTGATTTCTGCGATGAAACCTTTCGATTCTTACTTTCATTGATTAAAACATCTAAGTATGTTATTGCCCTGGTCATAGTGAAGGGGTCGTTTTCTATTGATTTCCAGATATAAACTGATCTCTCTATGCTTTATACATCCACATCTATTGCTTTAAGTAACAAGTCTATAGATTAAAGGCACATTTCGTATTTTGCATACAAAACCCCGAAAAATGTCTGGATAAAATGGTTTGAGGAGAAAAAAAAATCATTTTTGCTTTGTTAAAATGAAACCAACCTAATTTTTCCCCTCAGGCCTTATTCATGACACAATAGTACTCAATTTTATCAAAAAATTCTTTGTATAATTACAGATCCATCAAAATTCAAACCCTCGGAGTCAAATATTTTTCACATGAAAATATGTCAAACATTGAAATGTTTTAACCTACTTAAAGTAAACTTTATTCTATTTTTGGAGTACCTGCATTCGAAGTGTGGCATCAATATAATGGGGCATCAGTTTTCTATCGTTTATTAAGTAATAAACCCAATCCTCCATTGAGTAAAACATTATTCATATCTCTTTATATCGTCGTTTTTGTTACAAAGATATGCTTAACTTTGTTTCTCCCTGACGATTATGTTCTCTTCCCTACCTGCAAACAGTTTTAATGTACTTCTGGACACTTGCCAATTCGTAGGAGACCGTTTCGAAGGTTCTACGGAGTGCTTTTTTTTTTTAATAATATATATTTTTCTGGACGCTTGGTTTCCGATTGTCGTATGGAATTTGCGGTTGAGGATTCTTCTTTCTCTCAGAGCTTATGCCAATTTAGCAGTATCCTCAATCTGTCAATGAAATATGATTTCTTCGAGCAATATTCCTAACCCAGACCCTTATCCTAACCCTAACTCAATCACGTCAGTAAAACATGGGCACTATTTAAATATGGTAGTCCACTTTGACATATAAACTACGGATGCCAAGGGTGCACTCGTTTCAATGCACTCACACACTAACATATATATAGATATGTGTGTGTGTGTGTATGTGTTTGTGAGTGTATTGAAGCATTTTTTACATACCAATTTGTCTTACATCTTTTTATAACAATCCTGTATTATTCCGGAAAGCATTGGCTTTAATGCACATACTAATTATTGAAAATTGATAATAATTGAAATAGTTAAGATGGTAATATTCACACAATATTTCATGAAATTGATACGACACCTTTGCTTGTTTTCATTAATATTCACGGAAAAAATACGCCCTCAAGACGAAATCACGTGTATAAAGCTTTTTCACAAGAGTTTTGGTACAAGTGATAAAATATCGCCACTCTGGCCAAGTGAACAGCCAAATAGAAGTGTTAGTTTCTTGCAGAATCTGCATAAAAAGTAAATGAGAGCATTTGTTGTGCTTTATAGGCTCATGAAATACCATTAACCTCTTATGTTCTGACGCTTGGCTTCGGTTGTAAAGTTCTGAACATCCATGTCGACAACCCATTTGACTGGCATATAACTTGATGCATGCGTGTGCAGAATTTCTCCATTGAAATATCATCCTCATCAACATCATTATCATCATCATCCTTTTAGTGTCTATCGTTGGACATAGAACTCCTCTGCGATTAGCCAAACCTCTCTACTATGGACATCAGGGAAATAGTACTCTCTGAATTTGTATAGCTCGTCACGCCATCGTACTCTCTGTCGGCTACAATTTCGCTTATAATATCTGGGGATCCATGTTGAGAGTTATGGTGTCCAGCGGATGTCTTGACATTTTTGCCACATGACAAACCTATTGCCATTTGATTTTTCTAAAAGTTTCCATGGTGTTTCTGGCTCCTGCCCTTTCTCCAATAAACTGTATTGTTTTTCTCCCTGTTAGGTTGAGCATGATTCTCAAATGTGTTCGTTGAATGGTTCTGAGTTTGAGGGCCAATCTTTTGGTTTGGTTTCATGTTTCAGCTCCGTAGGTGACTATTGGGGAGATGCATTGGTTATATACCGTTCTTTATAGGACCAGTGAGATTTTTCTCGTTCCTGAAAGTCCGGCCTGATCTACCCGAAAGCTTGCCAACTTGGTGTGATCCCCCGCTTCATCCTTCGTTCTCGTGAAGATGTCATGGAGATTTGATGACTCAGATAGATTTAGTGGTTTACTTTCTTCAGCTCTGTGTTTCCGATTTTGATCGTTGTATTTATTGTACATGACATTAGTTTTGCTGAACAACTTTCGTGCCTGCTTCATTTATTTCGTCCAGCATTATTCGAAGATCGTGAAGGTTTTTAACAAAGAGGACGATGTCCGTAAATCTGAAGTTACATAAGCATTCGCTGTCTACTCTGATTCCTCTGTGTTCCCAGTCTAGGTTTCTGAATTTAGTGAACACTTTACAGTATATTAATTCTTGATAAGAACTTTTCGGTTGGAAATCATTAATGAATATTATTATTTTTGAAGCGTATTTGAACATTTTTTCGAGCGTATATATCATTTTCCATGTTTGTATCACCTGCTGGTATTCTTACATTATGCAAATTAATGCGACACTTACACCTGTCGTCTTCTATATATTCTGATAAAATCTGATGCGGACGTAAAATAATTCGAACGGAGACATGAAATGTGAAAAGCCAAGGACGCACTGCTTTATATAGGCTATATGTGACCTTTTGAATCAGAGATTTTCCTGTCAGTTCACTAGATACTCCAAATGACATATTTGCATTATTTACTGTTCTATTTTGAATTGAGGCTATATTGTCTATTGCTTAAGGGAATGGCCTTGGACGCTCAGCCTCGAGACAACCCAATACATATTAATTGGGTACTGATAATAGCAGCTATATTAAAGTGCATTCTCATTCATTTATATATATATATATATATATATATATATATATATGTGTGTGTGTGTGTGTGTCGTAAAGACATTCAAAAAAAGCTAAACGCTTTTTATACAGAGGTCATGTAAATCACACACACACACACACACACACATACACATATATATGTGTGTATATATATGGATACTGAAATAATGTATTAGGTACACAAGCTCGTTCAGGCGAATGATTCGATTTGTTTGGATCACTATATAGGACGTTACAGGGATGTGACCATTTTTCTGGTTGGAAAACCTTCGTTTTATTCTATTTATATTTCTTTTTCTTTTTCATGTTTCCTTGGTTAGTTGTTGTTAGTATTTTTTCTTTCATAGGGGAGGTGTTCCCTGGCAAGTTGTCATAATTTACTTGGAATGTTTCAGACAGTTGTTTTTATCACTGTGTTGTTAATCGATCATCTCTTTGTGGTATCTTCATACTTTTAAGTTTAATTCACCTAATATTTTGGTGGGTTTGCATCTATATAACTAAGATAATAATGAGAAACCTAAACGAGTTTATGTAGCGAATCCATTATTTCACCAAATTCAAAAGTCTACTTAAACTCAACCTAATGCTAAATATACCGAGCATTTCATGAAATGAAATTACCACATATCATTGCATTACTGATTTGTACTTTGAAATGAATATATATATATATATATATATATATATATATATATATATATATATATATATATATATGTATATATATATATATATATATATATATATACATACATACATACATACATACATACATATATATATATATATACATATATATATATATATATATATATATGTATATCATAATCATGTTGAATCTGCGTTGGCAGAATCTTTACTGTGCATACCTTTTAGTTCAGCGAGACCCTATAAAAAACTCTACTTCATGACTCGCTTTTGAGCAGTAGCATTAATTATTTGATCAACTTTCCTCAATCCATTGTTAAGTGTTTGGTTGAAGAATATCAGGTAAAATCTATTATCCAGATGCTATTCAGTTTGATAAACATATAAAAATTCATAACATTGAATCAGGTCCGATTTCTCAAAGCAGTTAAGGGTTGGGTTCAGATTTAATCAGTTACGTTAATGTTTGTTCTGACCATTCGATGGCGCCATCATTAGCTTCATCTGGGACACAAAAACTTTCCCCTTTTTGCTACTAAGTTTGAGTAATATGCGTTGTAAACACGAATCTTTTTTACATGAAAAACTTTTTTCCGCCCTGGTAACGAGCTCAGAGTTCATGAAGTGCTGTGGGGTTGATGATAGCGTAGCTTTTGTTGATAAAAAGTGGCAGTACGTATATATATATATATATATATATATATATATATATATATATATATATATATATATATATATATATATATATATATATATATATATATTAGATTTCAATTAGCTTCTTTTTCATGAAATAGAAGGTAAACAAAACCATGCGTTTGGAGCTGGTTGTTATATTGCAAAAGAGATTACTTTGTCTTCTGTAATTCCATGCAATTGAGGCAGACGAAAAAACAATGAAAAAGGTGCAAAATAACAAAAAAAACTTCAAGTTAATATGTTGTCATTCTTTTGTTATTGTTATTTTTCCCATCTCCCACCTTATTACAATGGATAATTGAGGTTCACTCTCATATGATTCCACTTGACCTACCAGGTGGTCATTATATGCCTCTGATCTTACTGTTCACTCAAATACATTCTTCTGTCTGGTTTAAGAATATATATGTCTCAATTATGACAATTTATTGATCACATCTGTATTATTCACATCAGATCAACCCAACCATCCCCCAACGATGGGGTAGGTAGGCACATATATTTTCGAATGTTTAATTGATGATGTATTGTCGTATTTGCGTTTTAACAAATTATTTTCACAGAGAGTTACAACCATCCACGTGAAAAATGTATAAACTGTGCCCGCCCTAAATTATTAGGTTTTCGATGACAATACATCGGATATTTCTCTATTGCTGTCTACTAACTTAATATCTATCCATCTATCTCTCTATCTCTCTATCTATCTATCTGTCTATCTATCTATCTGTCAGTGTTCATTTCTTTCTTTCTTCCTTTTATACAGACCTATCAATCCATCTATCTGTTGTAAATTTCTTCCTTTCTTTCTTACATACAAATCTACCCATCTATCTATCTATCTATCTATCTATCTATCTATCTATCTATCTATCTATCTCTCTATCTATCTATCTATCTATCTATCTATCTATCTGTATTCATTTATTTCATTCTTCCTAATATGCAAATCTATCTATCTATCAAAACTGTCAACGTAGATTTTTTCTCAGTTTTCAAGTTGGTGCGATACGCTGGCTGACTATGCACGTATTACACGTATGGATCACACCAATAGTGCCAGACGACTGAACATTTCAACTGTTTGCAATGGAAGTTCACGCTAGATTATTCCCAAGTTTGCGTCTGCTTGCTTGTTAAAAAAATAGACTCCTCGATGATTATTGATCAACTAAAGTAGTAATTTATCCATTGATCAGCCCTTTTCCAATGTTTAATTGATCACCCCTGACACTGCAAGCTGCCCATAGACGTTGGTCACATGACAGTTTCTTTTAGGCGAATAATCAGATCTATCTATCTATCTATCTATCTATCTCTCTCTCTCTCTCTCTCTCTCTCTCTCTCTCTCTATATATATATATATATATATATATATATATATATACATACATACGTACGTATACATATATATATACGTCTATGTATGTATGTATAGACATTTTGAGGGATCAGACTATGAACTAACTTATCGAAGTACAACCATTATTCAAATTGTCTCACTAACTGATACGGACAACTCCCGTCCTTTCTGCGTGTTCAAAGTGTGTCACATTGTATTAAAGCTGATCTAGCGTAGCAAATATATGAATAATGAAATACTGTGTCACATGCAAGTAAAGTCTACTGCCATAATGCTGCTCTCAGCCTCTTCTGGTAATGAAATTATCGCCCGTGGTTTATGGTTACAAGATAAATTGTTGGAATTGTCTTCTGGTAATTATAATACAGCTGGAATATACCCACCATAAATGACAGGGTTATTTATGCATAGATCAACACTAAGGAGCCAAAAGTTATTTTATTAGGTAATTTATTTTTTTCACCTCATGTATCGTAATTTTAAGTTATTTTAAAGTCTCAATCTCTTATAATGTGAGCTGATCAGACATAAAGTCTTGAGAATTTCTATGGCGTAATTTTCAGTATGTCATCATAGGAGGGTGAATCAACCAATGATATCATCCCATTTGAGCGCAAACAAACAAATAAACAGAAAAAATTGCATAGAAGCTCAGTATATGGTTAGATAAGTCGGTGGGATTACAACGTATGGATGAAGAAATGTTAGAAAAGACAGAGTCTCGACTTGGAATTCGACGATGAATAACTGAGTAAATTAATATTTCATCTTATAGGCACATGTATTATACATGTTTCTGGTAGGAGAGGAACATAGATTTCCATTATCCATTCATAAAACACACATACATTGGAAACTCCATGCACAAACGTACATGAATACGAACTTATGCATACGCATATATCAATTCATATATGTTAGAAAAACAGCAACAAACATAAGTATAGTTTCAAGTTGTATGCATTTCTTTGATAAAGAATCGTCATAATAAATCTTTTTTTCGAACTTTTTTGTTTGTGTTCCTTTTTAGGATTGTTGAGCACGTAGCTGGGATCGGAATTGATTATAACAATCAAAACTGCAGAGAGAACACTTTTTTATGAACAAGAACATACACACGTTTCTACATACTAAAAATTTGAACTTATATATATATAGGAAAATTCATAGATATGTAAAAAAAGAATTACACATACATACGTAATTACATGCTTACATACATGAATAAATGCACATGTCCGTGAATATTAACCTGATTTATTGATTAGATACTCGGCGATCAACACTTTGAAACCTTAGCTTTTACTTGAGCTCAAAAACTGTCCTCTGGCACTGATGACAAATACGTAATTATATCAGCCAACCAGCAGGCTGAACTGGATATATATATATATATATATATATATATATATATATATATGTGTGTGTGTGTGTGTGTGATTATAAATTGCATTATATTATAAAGAAACTCTTATTTGAAATGAGCTCCCATTGTTACGTGGTGAAAGTATTACCCGATCTTGACAATGTGAATAGAATAAAACAATTAGTGAAAATGAGATTGCCGCAGGAGTTATACATTATCCATCTGGTGACGGCATAAAAGTTTCTATATAATATAATGCAATTCATAATCATCCTGTCAGATCATACGTATCTATTTCTTAAACACACACACACACACACACATACATATATATATATATATATATATATATATATATATATATATATATATATATATATATATATATATATATGTATGTATATATATATATATATATATATATATATATATATATATAATGGAATACGGATTCGCTAAACAAACATGTTTATGTTTCTACCCTGTTAGGGTTTTTTCAGGCGAATGATTCGGTTTATTTTATTTTAGATTCCTATTTAGGACATTTTTGTGAGGGGTTGTCTATACTTCTAGATGGTAGGATCCTCCTTTAACTCTATTCATAATATTTTGTTTTGTTTTGGTTAGTAGCTGGTCATTGCTTGTAAAGTTTTATTCTGTTTTATTTGGTGGGGATGCTTTGCTTGTTATAAATTATAAATTGGGAGATATGATGTAGGCATTTTCGTTATCCATACGTAGTTAATCAATCATCAAATAATGGTATTTTCCTCTCCAGCAGTGAATTCATTCTCACATAAATCTGTCCCATAAAGTTATGGTTCTCTTTTATATGTTGATTTAATTGTTCTGGGTTTGATCAGTTTCCGCATGTCTACGATGATTATGGTGATTGGGATGTTCTTTAAGGTAGGTTGAGGATAATTGTGGTGGTTGATTTTTAATATATCTATGTGTGGGTTATTTAGTTATGTTTGCTAATAGGAGTTTTGAGAGATGCTGGCATTTTAATGCTACTCCATTTATTCTCTTCACTAAATCTGCTTTTTTCTTGTTTTTGATCAACTTAGAGAAAATGAGGATTTCAAATTTCTCATTTAGGTTTTGGTAACGTGGGGTTTCAATACTCTGTCATGTATATGTTTGTTTTAATATTTTCCATTTTACCCTAGGTTTAATTTTGTTATCATATATACATATATACACACATGCCTCATATATATATATATATATATATATATATATATATATATATATATATATATATATATATATATATATTGATAAAATGCTTTGTCTCTTTATTCCCACTTCGTACTTTTCACTTTTTATAATTGTACTACTTTAATGAAGGTACTTTATTTCAACTTCTTTCGCCACTGGGTGAATAATTTAGAGTTTCAGGCGTATAGTGATATTCACTTTGGAAAGTAGCCCTTTTTCTGCGTCCTGCTAAATATGGAAGCCCCGAGTAGGCACAGGTTGGTAATGACAGATGATGCTCCTTTGCCGACATTTTCATGATTGAAACAGCGGCAATCATAGAATTCTACGATCCTACAGCAATACATGTCAATAACAGGACGTCTGTCTCTTACAATTATCTATGGTTCCAAGCAATTGGTTAAAGGAATATTTGGACGGACGGCGAACGAAATCAATTTTTGAAAATTTGACTATCTAATTATGGAAAAGAAAAAAAAAAGTTGTTTTCGTGGGGAAAAAAAAAGTTGTTTTCGTGGGGAAAAAAAAATCATCGTGGATGATTTTTACGTGGAATTTTTAACAGGATTATTTCAAAGAGTCAAGAGTAATGAGCCGTTCTATAGGATTTCGGTAGTTCGTATCTTGAGTGATGGAGTCAGGCTTCATGTTGAAATTCTCCAGAAAAAGACGTCGATCTTGAGTCTTCTTTACCCACAAACCAGGCACAGAACAAGAATTAACTTTTGTACATTTTTCCATCGATATGTAAAAATCACCTTTCTGTAAAGAAATATTTTTTTTGATTGTGTATGGAACAAGAGCAACTGTTTTACAATAGCGAAATAAGAGTTATGCTGAGCCAGTCTTTGAAATGGTTTTTGAAAATCAGCATTTGAGCTCAACTAATTGGGGAGAAATACGAAGCTTTGCTATAAATTCATATTTTTCATAGTATTTCGGTCAGGATAAATTGAGCAAAGGATAACTCTGACAGGAAATAATTGGAATTGACATATCACGACCGGTGAAAATGTTAATAGGTTTATACTGATGTTCGGGTAAGGTCAGATTCGTGGAATACTGGGTTAAGATCGATCTCAGTGGCGGTGGCGAAACGATCCAGCTTGGTCGACATCAATTTATTTTCGATGTGTACTTTTATCAATAGTTGATAAGTATAATATATGAGTATTACGCCTTCATTTTTTTTTCAAAGTATGAATAATTAAAGGTGTTTATTTACCGCAGTACTAATTTGAATAATCAATCTATTTATATATGTATCGATCCATCTTCATCATTTGATAAAAAAGTAACCGCAGTTAACACACACACACACATACACACACCTACATACACACATATGCATCTCTCTCTCTCTCTTTCTATATATATATATATATATATATATATATATATATATATATATATATATGGGAAATTTTCTTTCTCTTCGAAGAAGCTATTCATCACACCTCAAGGTCACCATTGTCAAGGAACTTGATATATTTCCTTGTACTCAACACAACAAATCGAAAGAAAAATATTCACACCGAGCGCTAATTCTTTCCTTCCGATTAACACTTTTTATTCCATATCGTAGATAGACAACTAAAGTTGAGTTATGATCAAAAACATTCAACATTCGTTTTTGCCAGTGACATATGAATACTGTATAATAGTTTTTTGGTTTCTTTGTGCGAGAAACTTCTGTTATGTTTGGAAAAGAGTCAGTTTTGGAAGGATCAGTCATTTTCGGGGATTTTCTTCTCATTCCGATTATCTTCTTATAAATTGCCGTGTGTTTGGATAATAATTCCTGACTGTCCTATGACGGACAGAAAGTTTCTGGTTGAACATTATAGTTATATTGTAAATGCCAACATAGAACTAGTTTGTTAACAAATGAGTCTTATCAGAAGATGACCAAGCTATTATTGATCAAATGTGCACACAATTCTTATCGAAATAATTAGAAAAAAAACAAATTTTTTTTTGTTGCTTGTATTGGTAAAACAATTCGTAACTTAAAAATCGACTAGAAAGTTATAATAGAGATAAAAAGTACTTAAAATGGATGAGAATTGTTTCCAACAGGGATTCTGCTTCGTTTTTATTTGCTATTGATGAGTCAAATTATCTTGCAACTGCACTATTGATCTTTAGTCTTAGTCTAACAATAACCAATCGTAAAATGAAATTCTCCTGCCTCCCCAAAAATGCAAAATATTAAAAATATTCTTTTCGGAATTTTACATTGCTTCCCGTATATAACGTAAAACTATAGAAAGAAGCCGTTATTAACAACTAGCCACTGCAAGGGAGTAACAGACATTTGACAATTGCAAAGACAAGTTATTACTAGGCAGGTTGGAACTCGCCAGCGACGACCAACAAGGCTACAAACTACATGGCAAGAGAAGTGCCGATGCCAGGCAGACCGATGCACCCCCTCCACCAGCGTAGATAAACAAGGCTGAAAGACGTGCAGGAGAGAATGGCAGATGCTAGGTAGGCCAAGACCCCGGCATTAACAAACTGGTTTACAAGCTGTACAGGAAAGGATGGCAGATATGGGCATGTAAAGACACCCCAGAAGACAAAAGTAAGGCAAAAATGGGAAGTCAAGTACGTTCACTTCTGTTAATCCCAGCCCAATCTCTCATTGCATCTGGAAAATTGTTCAAAATACAATCAAAGGACAGCTCACTGATATGACATATACCTTAATTACTGCTCTCTCAGGAACATTGAAACCACATCAGTCATCTGTAGCCATCGTCAAACTATGAAATAAACTATAAAAAGAAATAGAATATCTTATTCAGGGGCATAGTGGTGAAGAATTACCAAACTAAGCGAGCCTCTCGGACACCTGAAAACCATGTTTGTTGGAGAAACGGATAACAGCTGGGAATCCTTCAAGAGCATTCAGGATTACAACAGTTGCTTCCGATAGTGCGGGCTGCAGTGTGGGCGATCCTGGAGGCTTCAATTAGGCCATTTTCAAAGTGTAGGGTCAGGTCTACTATCAAGTCGGAAGCCTTCTCATGAGCCAGAAAAGTTTATTTTAATTAATTTCATCGCAGATTCACAAAGCCGACGTAACGCCTCCATCGTGTCATCCTTTGTACAAGGGGAAAGGGTCGTTGCGAGGTTTGTTCACGATCTATTTCATGGCACAGATGGCTTCATTCGCAGCTTTCGGTGTGACAATGACAATCCTCCAGCTACAGGTTCTGAAGTTATCATTTGTGGCAACAAAGCATTAGATAGAGAGTAAGCAGGTCGGCTCAAAGGTTGCTGAAGTAGATGCAATCATTTGTGGCCAGATGAATGGAAACAGCGGCATTGTCATTCATCATAGAAGATGGAAGAAATATCAGAAGAACTGTGGAAACAAACCTGGCATATGATGCGCTTCAATTCCCCTTGCTATGTGAAAAAGGTGAAGAAGTTAGCAATCTTAGATGATAATAGCAATCCCAGACGAAATGAATACAGTGAAAGGAAATTTATTTCTACCACGACGTACTATTATTACCTATTAATGCTACAACCACAAGACTTCAGGAATCTTCATTGGTCTCGTGAACTATTTCATCCATATCAGTGCTGCATGAAAGTTGTATTCCTTCCCGACAGACAGTTTTGGAAAATCACAAAGAAAAGCATCCCCGAAGACATAGTATATAGGCACCCTTATGAGTAACAGAACTTTTCAATGTTGACATCAACAAAACAAAGAATAACCCCTACTTCCTTGTTGCACCTGACAGCAATGGCAAGATTATAGTTATCAACTTTTCCAACATGCCATCGAGGCCATTTTCATCACTGGAGTAGGCAACCTTCGAAGATCTCCATTATTCCAACAGACTTCAAGGAAACTCAATTCCCAGCGAGACTCAGCATTGCCATGGCCTCCAATAAAAGACAGGGACAACCTCCTCGAGGTTGCTGGCCTCAACCTGACTTGACTTCTCCACGCCTTTGCACTGGCATCCAATTGGAGAAATGAGAATGTTGTCAGGAAGCCCTGTCAAACCAGAGAAAGGGACTGAAACATTCGTTTTGTTTAGTGCATCATGTTTTCTTTTAGTAAAAACATCTTTAAACACCTAAAAACTTCCTTTAGTCATTAGCTGTGCTCTCTATGAATGAATATATTTGATAAAATATTCCTCACAGTCCAGTCTAAATCAAAATTACTGTCCTCCAGCATCGCCGAGTATCACCTGTGCCGGTGTAAATATAAAATACTACAAGGACGACGAATATTTATTAGATTCTTTATTTCTAATTGCACCAGCTAAAAATTGATGTCTAACCTAAGTAGACCTTAAGGTGAACATGTTGTAGGTGGCAATTATCTTTAGTTACCTCTAGAAATCTATCCAGGGACAGGTCAATTTTATTATTTTCAAATGGAACGGAGCTGGTAGTATTCTGGTTGTATTCTAATGAGTGCAAATTTGTGCACGGGGGTATTAACTCCAGAATGTACATAACATAGATGATACTGATATTTTTTGATCTCTTGGGCATTTTCGAATATAATGGAGACGGATGCACCCTAAAGGTTGTAAAAGTTTACACAAAGTTATATCATACCCATGATGAACATAGGTTTGATAGAGCAAACACCAGTTGACTTCTGAAGGTCAACTAAGGTCAGATCAACTTTAGCCGGCATTTTCAAATTTGACTGAGTTAGTTCCACCCGTGCAGAATGCAAATTAGTGTACGAGTGTAGGGTGACATCAGGATGCACATTGCATATTCCACGACGACCACTGGCGAGCAATACTGGTAAACATTACCTGGTGCGCCCCATAGTCTGCAAATTAGTCTATCAAGATAACTAGGCTCCATGATGAACATAATGTAGGTTGTGCTAACCTCTGTTGACTTGAAAAATCCAATTTACAGTCAGGATATTTTATGTTTGTTCAAACATGAGTAAGACAGCTACACCATACGGACTGCAAAATTGTGTAAATGGGTATCTTAGCCCAAGGATAAAACTTGGGTGGCATTGACCACCGGTTAACTCTTTAGGTCATTTTGGGGTCAGGTCAATTCTGTCATTTTCATAAAAAATTAGTTTGGTCGTTTTCAGAAAAGGTCAATTTTGACATTTTTGTCCGATTGAGCGATTGAAAGACTAAGTGTTAGGAATTTACTACATAACCGTTCACAATTGATTATTACTCTTTTCTTATGACTTTTTGATTACATTCTATCATCAGCTTGATTGTGTATAACATTTTGCGGTTCAATTTCAATGTATGGATTGCTACAGAGATTCAATTTAACGACCGACTTTGCGAATGTAAGTATATGTAAATGTCTGCATGTATAAATGCTCCCACGCTACTGTTACTATTCATTTTTAAGGATATATATATATATATATATATATATATATATATATATATATATATATATATATATATATATATTGATAGATAGATAGATAGATAGATAGATAGATAGATATGTGTGTGTGTGTGTTTTCCATCAGTATTTACCAATGGAACATATATATATATATATTCGAAAAATGAACAGTTATAATAATAAAAAGGTCACAAAAGACCAAAAAAGAAAATAATATTGGAACAAAAATTAGTGAACTTTGAAATGTGAAGAAGGAGCGGATGAAACAGGAAGTAGCACTTGGACACCTCTGACCCCTGAGAGCAAGATTCAGTGACGTTCACTTATCAGAGTTGTAGAGAATAGGAACATCAGATATATGCAGCTATACTACGAATGAGATTTAAGAAATGTGAATATTGAGGGAATGAGAGAAAGGTCTGGTCAGTCATTCAATGGAAATTGTCACCTGACAAGAGTCTTTTGGCCGCATGCTGTATTTGGGGTGATCAACTAAAAATAGAAAATGGGACCTTTACTAAATCATATGTTGTATGTCATTTCATCTGTTGGGCATGGACCATTAAAAAAAGTCTGAAATTACAAAAACGTGGACACAAACTAAGGAACTAATTAACTATAAACTGATGTTACAAATTGAACCCCCCAGCTAAAACCTATTAAGGGGGGGATATTTCCCATAGACAAAAGGACCGTTTTTGAAGTCTGTACGTGCGATACAAATATAGCCAGCATGCCAACCAGACTGACTTAAAAACTGAAGTAATCTATGTCATCAGTTTTTCGGTTGATGGTTTCTAATCGAAAGATACCGATGAAAGTGGGATGGATAAAGTGTATAGGACCGGAAAAGTAAATGTCAAATTCCCTGATCTATACTTGATTGAGCAAAAAAGTGAGTTGGACCAATTAGGATATGGCACTTCCTTCGACTCAAGCACTTAGGAGGTTTAACTCTGGAACATTCCCTCCTTCTTGTGACAGCAGAATTCTGAGTAGGTTAACTGAATTTGGATCCGATAGGAGGGTTAAAGGGTCAGGATTATTGCTTCGAGCTTGGCTGAAACAAGTTAGTTACACCGCTCGTAATTTCGTAGAAGTGATGAGTCCTGACTCAATTAGGTTTATAGATTTTATGTCTTTATCAATATATGTTGTAATTTTGATAAATTTGACAGTAAATACTAGCTTACTCGACAAAACAGATGTCATTCGAGGACACACTGAGATAACATTTGGTAGTTCAGATTTTATATCTTTATCAACAGATAATTAAATATGACCTTCAACACTGGCTCTAATAATTAGCCAGATACCATTTGAAGACACAATGAAATAACAGATTGGTTAAAATCCCAAGCCATTGCGAGTGAACATAGTATTCTGAGAGAGCATCATGAAATTAGACTCGTGCCCTAGTAGATTCAGCCGAAACAAGAATACACTTGGAAAAGATAGGCACCTCCGCATGGTGTAATGGTTAGCATGTTAATTTGGAATATCTTACTATTGATTAGTGAATTCGATCTTGGTGCTGCATACATTAGCCCTTGTGCAAGAACTTAGCTACGCTACTTAAACTATATACTTAGAAGAGATGAATATAATCATGTGTTTGAGGGAAAAGTGTATTCATTTTCAGTTTGCATTATGTTGGTCAGTGCAACGGAGTATTCACTCTCTAAATTCAAATATTTTCACATTTGTTTAGTCAAAAAAGGTTAAAGAATGACACAGTGAGGTCGATCGTATATAAGTTAGTTCGGAATATTTGTTACTGTTTTTATCGTGAACTTTTTCAGCTGCGTATACACTGTACATTTTTGGGGTGTCTGTTATATTTTGAAAATAAGTAAAGATACATATTCCTGAGTAGGATTCTAATGTATCGCAACTGCAAACTGTCAGTGTTTGAGTACATGTGGAAAGCCAGTGTTTGGAATACTGAGTCATCTTTTTATAATGTCTTTTTACATACGTTTCTCTGAGCTTACAGTGGGTTTAATCTAATTCCCTTCTTCTTCTCCCTATTCTACTTGCTCTTTCTCTTGCTGTTGTTCTTCTTGCTCTTCCTCTTGTTGTTGTTGCTGTTGTTGCTCTTCTTCTTCTTTTTTCTTCTTCTCCTTCTTCTTCGTTGCCTCCCTTCCATCCTGATAGGTGATGGCTATCGACAAGTGATCGTTGACTTTTTGACCGAGGACATTGTTTACGTGGTTGGAGTACTAACAGAAAGTTCAACAATGCTCCTTCCACAACCAGGCTTCACACCGACATTATTAGAGTCTTTATTAATTTACAGAAGCATATATATATATATATATATATATATATATATATATATATATATATATGAATATGATGTATATTCAATTGGATTTTCATGTGAAGAATCAATAAGGCATAATGCGCTCAAAGTTGACAGGTAACTATTCGGCACTTCATTTCGTTGTGGTTGTTAATTTTTCCTAATATTCTTAACCACTTTTCAGTTTCAAAGTGTATCTTGGTTTCAACTATAGACTGATTATTTTTCATATCAGGAAATTTTTTCTCAGTTACCAAAGTTTGAAAGAGAATCGAGATTTGATTTCGTTATGGGAAACCACGCATGCAGTAATGAACAACATGCATTCGTTGTCTGTGACACTTACGTCATCAGCGACGTCTAGTGACGTGACTTCGAAGAAAAGGAATTTTATGCTACATTAAATTTTGTGAATAGTATTTTTCACTTGATTTCACCTTTGCATCAATTTGGTATTCGGGAATTATTGATTATAAACAAGAAAATGCTGAACAACATAATGTTTTCGATATCTTATAAGTGCAATGCAATTGGAAGGAAGTAAACTAATAAATAATATAACAGGCCAAAACACACGTCTGCTATGAGGAATATGTTTTTTTCTTAGGTCTGTGATTACACAAGCCTCTAAATACTTGCACAGATAAATGAATCATACACCTCTAGTAAATTGTTGAGCGGAAAAGCAATGCCTTATTTTTCATGACCATTGTTCTTGCTCTTATAACTGTTTTCATGTTGTTTCCTTATAGTTTTATCGTTACTTATATTTATCTACTGGGACCCTGGCTGCCCCTGGGGTATTTGGGTCTATCTAATTTTTTTTTAATGATGCTGAAAAATCAACACCACAGTGAGAACCGTGCAGAGAAGAGTCAGACTAGTATTCAAACTAGAATGAGGGTCTTATCTCTTTCAGTATTTTTTCATGTCTTTTCATTGTATTTTTTAACGTTTTTCAAAAACGTTCTTTAATCATTATCATCATTACAGAAACACCTAAGGATATGGGCTGATTCATTGTTCATCATCCCCATTACATCATCATCAGCAACAGCAACAACATAGACATATGTCTTTGGTCTCCTGGCGTCGTTCCTTCATCTTAAAATCCATTTTTAATGTAAAATATATCAGGCAACCATCAAAAATATCTAAAACAGCACTATCTCCAAAATCAATCGAATTCTCCTCGTGATACATGCAAGTCTATCTACAAGTGTCTTACCATGGAATTTCCCTTCCCCCTCTCTCTTTCACATTCTTTCTGTGTCTGATATTGATAGTAATTGTTTATAATTGGGGATTATGCAAAAAAATCATTCTACAGACATTTGGCGCCAATTTTGTAAACTTCACGAAAAAAAAAGAAATTGCAATTCTTTCAGTATGCTTATCATCACCATGGATTTAATGAATCAATAAGTTACTTGTGTATAGAAAAACGAAATTGAAAAGCCTGTAGCACGGAGGATTTGCCAATTGAAATTCCAGGCAAACTGAACACCTTTGCAGAACGGTTAGCAAGCTCGTTTTACAAACCAATTTGCTAGCGCAGTGAGTTCGATCTCTGTTAGGCGCGTCATTTTTATGATGAAATAGGCTGAGCTTAGCAACCAACTATGTATCTGTCTCGTGACCGAAATAGCTAATTATCTTCCGCCCGTGTCTGATATCGATGTCCGTGCCCAAGTAAAAGAGCAGGGTTCCAAAGGCTGGTTTTCCATGCACGCAAGTGCAGATAGTCTGTGTATCACAACCTATCACAATTTGTCTCATTTTGCAATATGTTGAACTGAAATAAGCTTTGTAAATAGAGCCAAGACTGTGGATATAACTACTTGGCACATGGGTCAGTTCTTGAAGTGAAGTGATAACTCTTATTTATTAAGCTTTGAAAAGTCCGACACTATGTAACAAGAGCAGGAGAGTCAATCAATCAATCATTACAGCAGTAATAGTTTAGAAACTTAGCCAGTATTCAACGCTAAGATATCCTAGGTATTCATTAAATGTACTCTAGTCAGGCATCTGATTGATGAGGTGAATGTATTGCTTCTAATGATCAGAGTCTAGTAGAAACAATAATATTCAATAGACCAAAGAGTTCCCTCCCTTGAATAGCTCCCGACTTATAATACGGAAACTAAACAAATGTCGTTGGATACAACACTTTTTTTTGCTATATTTTGATACTGCGAAAAAGATTATTATTATTTGCAACTTACACACCAGTTGCCTGGTAGTTACCGCTAAAAGTTGAGTGACAGCAAGTCTCCACAAGTCTCCAGCCCTACTCTCCATACTCTCATAGTCCACAGCAATACTGTGGTTTACAGTTTCACACCAGTTGCCCGGTGGTCATCGCTGAAGGCAGAGTGACAGTAAGTCTTCCCAGGACTTTAGCCTACATCTCATTTCTCCCTTGTTTATCACACCAGTGCTGTGGTTACACCTCCGCTACTATTTGGGTGTTTTTTTACTCTTTACTTCTTTCTCCTCTGTTAGACAACTGCTAACATTTAGGGTCGTAGATCTTATATTTCTGGTACTTTCTTCAGTATCCGTGCATTTCCTAGCAGTGCTGTGGTCTGTACAGTCTAAATCCTTCCCCCAATCTCGCCCTCAGTGTTTTGGGAACAGTTCCGAGAACGCCTATATTACAGGTATTTCTCTGACTTTCATGTTCCACATCTTCTTCAGTTCTTCTGCTTGATCTTGGTATTTTTCTTATTTTTCACTCTTTTCTTTACTCTACGATCTGCAGGCACAGCAACGTCTATCATTTGGCAGGTTTTCCTCTTCTTGTCTACGATTACCAGGTCCGGTTTTTCCGTCTATATGAGGTGGTCCGTTTTGATGTCAAAGTCTCAAAGTAATTTGTGTTTCCCATTCTCCAGGGCTGTCTCCAGTTTGTGCTGGTACCTTTTCCCCGTATGGTTAAATCCCATATATTTACTTAGTTCCCAGTGTATCACTGTTACTAGTCTATCGTGTCTGTGTTTATACTCCTTCTGGGCTAGCTGACTGCATTCATTGGTTATGTGGTTTAATGTCTCATCTCTTTCACCACACAGGCGGCACTTGCTGTCTGTCTGTATTCCGTCGATTTTTGTTTTGATATAGTTTATTCTGATGGATATTTTTTGAGCTGCCATGAGCGATTCCACTTCTCTCTGCAGGTGTCCTTTCCATAGCCATGTCCATGATCTCTCGTATGCTACATCCTGTATCTGTCTTTTAGATTATCCGTATCGTTTTTTCTGTTCCCATTTTTCTTTCCTTGTTTGCTGTGCTATTCCACTGTTTTGTACTTTTTGGTTGTTCGTTGCTCTACTTCAGGTACTCTGTATGACATCTTCACTGAATTATTATTATTATTATCATTATTATTATTATTATTATTATTATTATTAAAAGACGTATGACGATTTCGGTTCGGAGTTTTTAGATTGATTTTTCAAATAATCTGACTGTAAATTCACTTACATTCTATACAATATTGCAAAGTATTGATTTTTCTACAAATCCTGGTTCGTTCAATGACAATATTACACTCAAAATATTTTAAAAAAGCATTCCATTCCGCTTGTAGTGAGAAATCGGTTGGAGTGTGTTTTGGTCGCTGTATAAACATTGGAAATTCGCAATAAAAATTTATTTCAGATCAACTAAAGGAAAATAAGGCATGGCCAGATTCAGAATTGGATGTTCTTTAGCATGGCATATAATAGTCTTATACTAGTCAACAGTATGGAGATTAGATATATTCAAACCGTACAAAAATAGGGCTAGTCATTTTTTACCAACTGGTGTGATTGGAATACTTGAAGCAGTTTCACGTTTGATTCTCTAAATTTTTTGCAATGGTCATGTTCCATAAAATCTATAGAGTGTGCTGAAATGTAGCTGTACTGGGTCCCGCGAAAACTTTTTATTAGATGCTTGGAGTAAAGTTTTTATGGATCTTCAATACAAATACTTGAAAAAAGCACCATTTTTTTTCTATGGCTCGGTATGTTTAATTTCCAAGATGTCCATGGAATACGTATATCGCCCATTACTCATTGATTAATGTAGCCAAGTTCTTTCAACAGTTTTGTTGTATCAAGAGTGCATGAAACACGACAAAATTCTGCCACAATCTAATCACAGGGAAGATATAATTTTTAAGATGGTGTCTTAATCGACTGTCGAATTCGAAATGGAAAAAGCAAACAAACACCCAATCCCAAAATATCCCTACAAAAGATTTCTAAACGGTTTTGTAGTATCAGGCGTGCTCAGTGACATGCAAAATGTCTACCACAGTCTGACCTCTGGAAAGGTATTCTTTTCAGAATAGATTACAATGACCTTAGTACAGACCAGCTTAATGAGTTGTAGACGTTTTCGTACGGTATTCATTATATTGACAAATTCCGAGATCTACCACAAAATTGAATAACTTTTTCATACACTGAGCTGGCCTACCTTCGATAAAATTTCATTGAAATTCATTGAGAACTCTCAAGGTATATTATGTGCACAGATATTTACTAAGTAAAAAACAAAAAAAAAAGATTCAGATTAAATTTCTGGAGCCACATCTGTCCTCCTATATGGTATCTGTAAAAGTTCTCAATAAATTTCAATTACATTTTGTGGAAGGATGGTGCAGAAAAAGCGAGAAAGAAATAACTAAATTCTGGGGCGGATCCAGGGATTCGTTTATGATTGAAAAATACTTTCCCGTTATAATACTTCATACATTTCTGTATCCGTTCCTGTCTGTTCGCACTATGTCTCCATCAGTTTGCAATGAATATCGAGAATATTTCGTGGATGGGTGAGCGATATTGTAAGGAACGTGTAGAGAATTTTCAGTGGATCCAGATTTTTGCTTAAGATTCAGAGATATTTTTGCTTTTTTTTTACCCCCCATAGATCTCTGTATCCGTTCTTCTGTGTCAACATAATATCTTCAGAAGCTCTCTTTGAATTGCGATGGAATTTCATGCAAGGTTTAAACGCATTGAAAAGATCAGAGAACAATGGAAACAATGAGTAATATGACACCGAAAAGGATTGAGTTAGGAAACAAAACGACAGAGAAGAAGATGAGAAGGCCTTTATGCTATCTTGCATATATATATATATATATATATATATATATATATGTGCGAAATAAAATAAAGGCCTTCTCATCTCCTCTTCCGTAGTTTTTTTCCAACTCAATTCTTTTCAATGTTATATATATATATATATATATATATATATATATATATATATATATATATATATATATACACCTGATCACATAGGTGCCTCATTGTGGTATAATAATTAGCATTATAGTCCTGTCAATCATTATTATTGGTTAATTAGTTTGATCTTCACTTGGTGCCCTGTATTTGTGGCCTTGTGCAAAAGCTAAACTAAGCTGTGTATATATTTACATTGGCACATTGATAAGTCTTAACAGTAAAGATGAAAGGGTCATTTATTTAAAGGAAAAAACATTCATTTTACAACATGAATGCTTTCCTTATCAATGCAATATATTCACCGGGGAATGATAATCACACAGATAGAACAGTATAGAGGGAAGAATTCAGATCAAAATCCAGCTAATAACTACGTGCCTTACCACAGATTCATTGATCTTGTTCCCTTCCTCCATATCATATCAATCTATATGTATATGAGTTTTCTCATTATTGGCCATTTGTATTTATCTCAGTGATTCCGTTGAATTCGGAAGAATCTGACTCTCATGGGGTTAAACACAGGTCAGGGTATAGGAAAGAGCGCTGTGAAGAAGACAATTTGTTGTGTTATGTTCTTGAAGGGAGACAAAGGAATGTTCGAGTGATTGATACGTATTAACAGAAAGGGATATTCATGAAACTGTTTACCTCAATGTATTCCTTCGTCAGGTCCGAACGATATTGAGATGATAAGATTTGTTTAAGCTGCTCAAGATTTAAACCCCTAATCCCAGAATTTCAGATTATATACAACCATGTCTGTTCATCAATAATTCATTTATTCTGATAGAAAGGTTAAGGAAATAACCTTTTTTTTTCCTTTAAATTTGTTGGTAGTATTCGCTGTGTTCTCTACAACATTGAAAGAAATAAAAGTAATCAGTGCCGTTGCTAATTGTATTTACCAAGTTAATGGGAGAAAGCTACAATTGTGGGATCCATAGTGGAAAAAGATGGAAATTACAACAATAGTGATAGGCCATTAGATTATCTTTACAACTACAGGCGCTTTGTTCGGGGTAAGTTGAGACCATCTAAACAGATTCCGGAGATATTGGCACTGCGTTGCCCACAATCGAGGGTCTTGCAATCCTTGGTAAGGTCTATATCCAACGATAGAAGATTGAAAGACATGATGATGATGATAATGATGATGATGATGATGATGATGATGATGATGATTTAGTGAGTATTTCTCGCTGGGAGGTTAAATAATACTGATTAGGAAGCAGCTGGTAGCTGGGAATTTCAGCAGTGAAATTCCTGGATATTGCCTTAAACGAAGCGAGAATCTGGAACTGGGTTGCGGAGACACCAGTCAATTACAGTAAGTACGTCATTATCGCTCGCATTCTTCTCACGAAAATCAATGTGCTTTCGACTGCAATCAGGCAAATCGAAAAGTCAGTAAGCGAACCAGGTGCCAGATTTCCGGTGCATTTTCCCCTGAATTGCGGAAATAACCGATCCCAGCTTAACTCATCTCATCAATCTTCATTCTCTTTTCCCTGTTCGTTTTGATTCGATTTCTGAAAGCTATCGTCACGATGCGTTCAATGGCAGAAAAGCAGTGAGACCTTGCGAAAAGAATTTACAACACTAGCATTCCAAGGGAAATCATGGATTACCTCCATCCTTTTATGCAATGTTGGGGGCGATCAATTGAAATGTTGGAAACTGGGGTTATCAATGGATGATTTTCTTTTCTTGCCTTTTTGTTGGGCTGCGATCAATAAGAAAAGTCTTTCCGATGATCAAGTGACCTATTCAGCATAAACTTACATTGTATATCAGACCCTACCGAAAACTTTTTTTGGAGGGGTGAATTTTTAAAAGACCATAAAAAACAAAAATAAAAAACAACATTTTATCTACCCATTGAGAGGGCTGTGGGTGGAAAAAATTCAAATCTCTACTATGAACAGCAAGGACTGGGCTAAGTCTGATTGGATAGATAGATAGATAGATAGATAGATTGATAGATAGATAGATAGATAGATTGATTGATTGACTGACAGATTGATAGCAAGATGCGTATTAAAGTTATAACATATGAATAACCTAAATGAAGCAGCAGAGATTAAATCGATCATAGGTCGGTTGCGGTGATTTAAAAAAGAGCAATATGATAAAAATCTATTCTGATAAATACCATGGGATTATGTGGAAAATAATCATCCCTGCTATACACATACAAACTAACTAGCACTATTCATTAATTACCCATGATTGGAAGGATGCCTCATCAGTTTACGTCATTTTACTTAGATAATTTAGATATTGTTGTTAACACACACACGCATATATCAGCGTCTTACTGTATGTCATACCCTTCATATATATATATATATATATATATATATATATTTATAAAAGGTGCCAGACATCTCTCGCAAATGCCTTATCGTACTTGATCATTTGGAAGGAAATTGATTCTTCCATAAGATGATCTAAAAAAAAAAATGTCGAGGTTTAACAGATTAGGTGTGATTTCCCCACTTGAATTATCTCAATATTTGATTCTGAAGGGCAGATGTGAAAAGAAGTTGTATGAATTGCCATTGGTATCGGTTTATTTCCTGATTTTTCATAGCCCAAACACGTAAAAGTGACAATATCGTCTGCAGATGATAAGAGAATATAACATAGTTTTATAAACTTAAAGTGGGTTTCAGTCAATTTTTAATAAAATTGATGCAGAAAAAAAAAATGGAAAGCAACCATCAACTTTAACTTAATTAAGCACAAAAATGTGTAAGTATTTAATGAGTGATCGATATTTTGTTGTATAATCGTATTTTTTAAAAACGATTTGTTGCTAAATTGTTTTAAAAAAATAATCATGAAAACGTGAGAAGCTAGAAAGTTTGAACAGAAGGCTGCATATTGTCACAGAATCTGTTAAATGATGAGATGGTCCATGCGTAATGCACACTTATCATGAAAAAATGCCTGATTCATAGAAGCAATGTTTCTGATGTCAGGAAAATGCTATGTGATTATCGTAAGAGAGAAAATGGATTTTATCTGCAAAGAACAATTTCCTTGCTATTGAAGGTGCAAACTGATCGAGAAAAGTTACTATTTATCCTCATCTTCGTAATATCTTCGATGGAGAACGAAGATATAAATCCTATAAGAATTATCTGCTAATATTATTTAAACATATGAGTTCCCCCCCCCCTTTTTTTGGACTACATCTACATTTATTCCAGTCATATGAACCTCTATCCAATACTTTTCATTATATTCTGATATCTCCATTGTTATGACCACAACGTTTCAGCCGATGTATTAACCGGCTTTCTTTAGATGCCTGTTCTATTCCATAGCGTTCTTTTCGATAGCGATAAAAGAAATTCGAACCAGACCCTTTATTCTGTCGACAGTGGTAGTCTGTTGTTTCATTCAGCTGTCCATGTTCGGGGATTATAGGTATCAGTTGATTATTTTGTTGACCGTTCATTGTCTGCTTGGTCTGCTGAACCATAATATATGTTCAATTGAATGAATGCATCCAAGTATCTGCTCAATACATTTCGGGATATACACTTATTCAGCTCCTGAATCAAGTCGTGGTATCATTTTTGCTTTTGGCTCTTCAATATTTACTTTGTTATCCGCAGGCACGTTCATGTCTATTATTTGGCAGTTTCTCTCTCCCCTGTCAACGAATACCAGATCTGATCTTTTCACTTCGATGGAGTGGTCGGTACGGATGTTGAAATCCCAACATAATTTGTGGTTTCTACTTTTACAGTCTTTGGTTTGATATTGAGCGTTGTCTGCATGGTCAATTCGTAGTCGTTCGAATATTTCGCAACGTATAACAGTTGCAGCAATGTCGTACCTGTCCTTGTACTCCTTCCAGTCCAGTTTTTTACATTCACTGGTTATGCAGTTCATAGTCTAATCCCTTCCACCACGTAGGCGGCATTTGCTGTTTGTCTGGTTGTTGATCTTCGCCTTGACAAAGTTTGTCCTGATGCATTAGTTTCGGACGTTCCATGATGAGGAATTCTATTTCTTTCTATTAAGGTTTCATATACATAGCAATGTCCATGATATCTCGTCTGTGATATTTTCTGTCTTTTGAATTCCGCGTGTATTTGTTTCACATATTTGCTTTCTTTTTTTTCGCTGCTCCTTTGGTCACTACTTTTTTGTCTTTTACACTGCTTGGAGTGTTTTGCTTTATATCCTTACTGCTTGCATACATTTCTGATCCTGTTTTGGCCATTTCGACACAGTTTTCTATGCTGATGTGTCCTCTGCCACCTTATTTCCTCTTCACTCGCATAGTCTCTCTGCGTCATCTCTGGGGTGCATAGTCTTGTGCATTGTCATGTTCCTTAGTCTATTGATTTAAGCTCATCCTTTTTCCATCAAAGAAATGAACGTGTATAAATTGCTGCCGTTATAATCTACGTGTCCATCCCTTTTATAAAATTTCTATTTATATGTGTCTAATATTTTTCTTTTTCTCAAACAACATCTGTTTTTTATTCTTTTATTTATTTTATGCTCGTTTAATCAAGTCACAAATTTTGCGTTCTTAATGCTTTAATTTTTTTTTGTCCTGTAAATTGATCCGTTCTGTCGCTATAAGCTCTTCCCTACGCATAGCCATTCCGATCTCCATCCTGAGCCCTCCACTGTTCTTTGCAAATAGCTTTCTGTCATCAACGTTCCTTTGTTTTGGGGGATAGGAATCCTTTGCAATTTTCAAGATTATATTTAGGTGATATTATGAATAATACAAATAGTAGTGGGGACAAAGAGACCTCCTGAAACTCCCAGCTCAACCCTTTCATTTCTACCAGTCTTTAAAACCCGTAGTATTTCCTTTTGATGAGGTAAAGCATGGATGGACGCAACATTGTAAAGATTGCAGCTGACAGACTGTGTATTCCATGTAATGGTTGCAGACCTATCTTACTGACGTCTTGATACATAGCATTTTCCCCTCTCCCTAAATAAACATATGCACGTATTACAATATTGAAGCAATAAGTAAACCTCAAATGCAAAATCATAACTGAAATAATATAAGAACAAATAAGTTAGAGTAATTACCGGTAGAAAATCATTTTCCTTCTATCCGTTTTTAAGCACTCAAAATCATCCCTCCTCTATTGACATGTGTACATACTACAAAATTTATCTAAATAAAACTGGATACGAAGTAAGGTAAAAAGTTTGAGTACAGGATCACTCTACTCGCATCGATTCGTCTACCCTGATGATGTATTCAGACGTTTGTATCCTTTTTCCACTCAATTGTGAAGGAATATCCTTTGGGTATCTGCAAAAAAGAGGAACTGGACCAAGGTTGACCTTTTTTCGTTCTCTAGTTGAAGTTTAGATTATTTCTCAAAATCCTTTCATCCAACTGTATTCTCGGTATATTCAACTTGCTATTCTTCCGACCCCTGATTCGTGATCGAATATTGAGCAGATATCTATGGAGGAAATGTATTATTGAGCAATGAAGCAGTTGCTAACATAGTCACCTCTAGCTTCGTTGAATTTTGCCTCAACTACAGCTCTTGTCTATTTGAGCTTAAAGATTATACTTCTGCTGGGTTCCCAGCAAAATCTAGTGATTTTCCCAAACCCCCGTTTCAACTAATCTTTAACTCACCTTTTACATACAAATTCATAAGGAAGTCATCATCAGCAGCATTTTATCATATGTCGTTGGACGTAGACCTTCCCTTTGATTCGCCAGACCTCTTTATATCGGGCGTTGCAGAGTAAATACTTTCTGAACTTGTATAGTTAGTCACATCATCTCATATTTTGCCGATCATGTTCTCGAATACGATCTCTCGTTGTATCCATGGTATGAGTTGGGATGTCCAACGGTCGTCTGACATTCTTCCAACATGGCCAGTCAATTGCCATTTGGGTTTCCATGATGTCTCTGACCCCTGTCTTTCATCACATATCCTCTATCGTGTGATCGTTCTATGTGAAATCGTGCATGAATCTGGTTCATATCAGGCGGCTTAATACTTTTGAACGTCATATTTTGGACCTCTATCATCGTAGGAAAAAAGGCTGTGTTTTAATTGAAAAAAAAAAAAACATTTATTTTTTCCACTGCTGAGGGATTTTTGAAAACTGGTTTAATTCAAGGCAAAACTTCTGCTCGGTTTGCCAGACATCTATTTATCCTAATGTTTATACCTCCATGACAGTCTTGCTAGGCCTTCATTGAATGATTACTCAAACCACAGGATAAACTAGTCACTTTCCAGCAATGACGACATTTTGATGTTACACCCTGGGCAGCTAAGGTAATTATTTCAGAGTGGATGCATATGAAATCACTGTCTGTGTTAAATATCTACCATCATGGTAACAGTGGACAATTTAAATAACCGTTTCCAGTAGATATGACAATCCCGGAATCATACAATACAATGTTAAAAAAAAACAAGAAAAAAAATACAAACTCGCAGACATCTGGAATGGATTCAGCAAATAAAGTTATTGCTGATATGATCAAGGGGTCAGTTCCTCATATTTAGTAATGCAGCATGATTACATTAAAATAAACATACGTCAGTAATCATACGACCGAGTGCACGTCTCAGAATCACATGCCCAACTCAGTACAAGTGATCATTATAAGTATTTGGCCAGGGAATTCACTCAAACTTTTGCAGTAATGGATTCATCATCATCATCATCATCATCATCATCATCATCATCATCATCATCATCATCATCATCATCATCATCAGTCTTTTAACGTCCATCGTTGGACATAGACCTTCCCCAGGATTCGCCACACTTCTCTATCATGGGCGTCAGGGAGCCAGTACTTCCTGAACTTGTCTAGCTCGTCTCTCCATCTAATATTCTGCCGGCCTCGGTTGCGCATATGATCTCAGGGGATCCATGTCTTGAGTCGCGTTGTCCATCGTTATCCACCATTCTTGGAACCTGGCCAGCCCTCTGCCATTTGAGATTTTTAATGGATTCTATGATGTCTCTAACTCTTGTCTTTTCTCGGATGTACTGTGCTGTTTTGTGGTATCTCCAAATGAGGCGCAGCATAATTCTTTCATGTGCACGTTGCATGGTTCTCAATTTGCAGATCTGTCTCTTGGTTAGGTTCTACGTTTAGGAAACGAATCTCTATGAGACCCTCAAAAGAAGACGGTCACTCCATAATCGCACATGGAGTTACTTCATGAATTTTCCACCGTATATTTTCCAATTCATTGGATTAATATCGACCGTTGAATTGAGTTCATTGACAGGTAAGTAGAGTATGTCAAAAATAGACAAATATCTGTTGTGAAAAATAACTGTGTTTTTCATCAGAAGGTTGTGGGCTGAGTAATGTACCTGCGTAGACCTAGGTATTATTCCATTGCTTTTTTTGTGCTGACGTAAGTGATTGGACAATTTGAAGAGAAAAAAAAAAGAAAAATAAGGGAACGATGTCTCCTGTTCGACCCACATGATTTGAAACAAAGAGACAATGATTTGTCTGACCTTTCTCTTTTCTGCTCTTTCATCCTTCATTCTTTCTTCCTCGCTGTCTTTCTTCATTCTACGCCCGAATGAAAGGAAGGCTATTTATAACCGAACAGCGATTTGTTTGGGGTACTTCTAGTAGTAGTAGTAGTAGTAGTAGTAGTACTACTACTACTACTACTACTACTATGGCAGAAGATCAGTGGTCGTTGCTAAAATATTATACTTGGTGCATGACTACCAGATACACTACCGAATAACTGGTCTTGTTAGTCACTCAATGGAACATGACCAACGTGTTTTAGCGGCATACGATGTTGGGGTTAATCAATTTCAAAATTCGACAAAAAGTTGATTAGTGGATGAGTTACATCCCTCACCTTTTGTTGGGTAGTGATCACTAAAAGAGTCTGACCCCCCCCAAAAAAACAAAACAAAACAAAGAAAAACAAGCAAACATTAATGCTGTTGAGTACAAAAAAGGGGATCAATCTAGCATAAACTTACATTGTCAATAGTCAAAAAAATCAATTTGGGGGGGAAGGGTTAAAAAAAACAAGGCCTGTGATGAAAAGTATCAGCGGCAGGAGAAGGCTGTGCAGTTGAAATGTTGTAGTTTTAGACACAAGAAGAAAAGCTGTTGTCATCTTCGATAAAACCGTTCTTTTTCCTCTGATCCACAAACGCACTTGTATGCCAGGGCACGCATTTGTAATAGTCTGATTTTCTAGCCTTGGACACGTTGGATAAAAACGCCATATTCCTGTTTAGTGTGAAATAGACTTCACAACATACACATACATCATCATCATCATCATTAGCTTGTTAGCGTCCATCATTTGACATGTCTCTTGTTTGTTATGCCATCTTATCTTATACCGGGTACAGTGTCACACATGGTCTCATAATATCAAAGTTCCGAGTCGTGCTGTCAAGTGGTTGGCTGACATTCTTGCAATATAACCATTTGAGTTTCTAATGGATTTTAGTATAACTGACTCCTGTTTTTTTCCCTCATACACTGTCTTGATTCTCCCAATGTAATATTGAACATGATTGTTTCCGGTGCACATTGCAGGTACCCACACTTACAATCATGTGAACACACACATATACACACATACATAGGTATATATATATATATATATATCTACGTATATACATATCTAAATACATATATACGTATACACACACATGTCACTCAAATGGAATGAATCTCTGTGTGTGTATGTAGTGTGATTACTCGACAATTGGCACTTGTACAAGGTCCATCTATCTACTTATTTATTGACTGACCGATAGATACATAGACGACCCCAAAAGGGGGATTCTATCCCATAAATGAACATCAAGAAATGAAATTCAGTCGCATCTGTATCGCAGGTATCCTTGATTTTGAAATATGTTGATGAACAATATATCGTTTGAATAATTTACTGCATTTACAGCGAGGATTAGAATGACAGAAATATTTTTTGTCGAGTTTTTATTCATTTTGAACTATTCAGGTGAAAAGAGAGTATGGTCCCGGGTTCCCACAGGAAAACAAATCAACAGAAAATGGAAAATGAAAAATATTAATTTATCCTAAATTTGAACTGCTTTTCTTCTTCCATAGATCTTAACTCAGAAGTGTGGGCATGTATGTATGTATGTATGTATGTTGTCTCTTATGATGAAAAGAAATAATCAGAGTTGTTAGCAGGTGCTCTTCAAGTGTCCGTTGCTGTTTCAAAAAAGTGATTGTTGCATCTGGATAACAGATCTAACTTCCTCATGACCCATAATATTCATAAGAGCTGAGTGGGTGACAACAACTAATGGGATTCCTTAGGGGAATTCTGAAAAGACTTTACTGGAATTTTCCATAAAAAATGTTCCGTGCATAACACTGTACAATGTATCTGGGTAATAATGGATTATGTCTAAAAAGTATAGAAAATGTCAATCATTATTCTTGCTATTGTGACCAGGACATTGATTTGAGATAATTTGAAATTTTTTCTTTCTAAATTAGACAACGAATAAAATTGCACATTTTCATTCACTTAAGATAGTAAAAAAAGTGCACATATGAAATGATAAATTAGAAAATAATCCCCACTATCAAGGGACAAAAGTCACGTTGCATGGTGTTATTGGTCGCGTTTAAACCAACAGTTATTCTACGTACAACGTGGAAGCTATTATGGTTTCTCCACCTTTATATTTGTATATACTTTGTCAGAATAATTAAGAATGTGCAGATCAGGGGAAATTGAAATCTCCCAACGCTGTAGTGGATGGAGACAACAGAGAACGAAGGAGAGAATAAAAAAGAAAAACCGAAGAATGAGGGAGAGGAAGAAAGGGGGGAAAGTAAAAAAACGGAAAAGAAAAGGAAGAGAAAGAAAACAAACAGAGAGAGTTTAACTCGGTTAGGAAGAAAATAAGAACTGAGAAGAAGAAAAAGTAAGGGGAATAAAAATAGAATAGAAAGTTATTAATATGCATGCCTTGTCATATTAAAAGGATAAGGAACTGGGTAAGAGAGCAGTAAATGTACAGGAAAAAAATATAGAAAAAGAGAAGCGAGCTGTCAGCTGTCAGTATCCAAGACTGCAATACCAGACAAGCTTAATGGCCTAGTGACTAACTGTCAAAAAGGGCTGTAGTTTTTTTAGATACTCTTGCCGGAAGTACAACAAATTTTCCCTATGGTTCCATAAAGTGACGTGATGAATCAGTTTTCGAATCATGTGCTGCTAACGCGAAAGGTTCGGAAAACAAAACAAAACAACAACAAAAAAAACTAGAAAAAAAACATGAGTTTTTATTTTTGTCTTTTGCAACCCCAATCTAATGAATCAAATATGATTCGATTGAACTCAGGCAAATCATGTGGAAAACAAATAAGAAATTCAAACTTTTAAATCTTTAAATCTAGAAAAAATTGGGGGTTCATTCTAAATTTGGTCAAAAGCTCTTGGCAGATCTTTAAGATCTCCCATATATGATTCTTGTATGAAAATATTTAACTGTAAAAATGGTTGAATTTATAGATGCATTTATTTACCTCAAAACAAAAGATGAACCGACTTATATCTTTACTGTATGGGAGTTGATTTAGTCAAACTCGTGTAGATTAATAATAGGAGCTCTGGGAGCTTTTGAACTTGACTTGCTAGCGGCCAGAAAGTTTATTAACCCCATAGAAAAAAATAGATGAGAATATATTGTATGTAGGAAATAAAGACCCACGAACACTTTCTTAAACTAATCAGAGACGTAAAAAAATGAATATTTATGCAGAATTTTCTAACTTATTTTACAGTATATATGCCATAGATTGATATGTAATCTCATTTTAGGAATTTTGGGAGAATTCTGGTTGTACAAACTCTAGCAATATCACATACGTAAGTGGTGAGAAAAATGTCGATGAGTTCATTGTTATTGCAAAGGAAAATCACTTCAGAAAAGTTATGGTCAATAATGTTAGTATATCTTAAGATGCCTTTCATATATAAATATATATAAAAAAAAAAACAACAAACAACTGAATCAGTTGAAATTTGAATATTTACATCCACTTCAGTTTCTTTTTGGTAAAAATCATAACTACTGAATCGGGAATAATATTGTTTGCTTCTGGCTCAAAAAAACTCGTCATAATATAACTTGTGTATGAAGAAAATGGTTTGAATCAGTTTTTTGTTACTTCTGTTGACCTTTCATTAGAATTGTAATCAGTTACTACACATCACCATCTCTCATCCACTTTTTCATCCACGACAAAATGGGTCACAGATAGGTCAAAATAAGGCAAGAGAAAGATCAAAACCTGGTATAAGTCAAGCCTACTGAAAGACATTGACATTCCCTAGTATCATCACAGTTTCCATCTTTAGAGTACAGATGGGTGATATCTTTCCGGAACACCAAAGGTTCAACGTTCCAGAACATCACAGTTTCAATGGACCAATCCCCTCTGAGGCTCCATCTTTTACCAATAGAGTGATGGGACTTGGCTAGATGGCTGTAACGTATCACTGCTTTTAGGTATGAAGCCCTCAACGCATGTTGCTTGAAGGCATCTTCTGTTTGGTTAGATTTATAGCTGATGGATCGGTTGTAAGTACTTATGTGTACCTCAGCCCAACCAGATTTATGCAAGGACACCCATTTTACTTCTTCTTTTGGTCACACATAAGCCATGTTTTGGCCTTGTACAGTTGAATTAAATAATGATAAAAGAAGATATTTTTCAATGTTTTCACTTCTTTGGAGAAAAATACTTTATTTCTAGTTTATTTTTGAACAGTAAATTTGGTTTAAAAAATTATTTTGTCCTCAACTTAGCGTCAGATTGTTTGTTTTGACGATGAAACATAAAGATTGAATTCTAAACGGCCAAAATCGAGGTTGTAAATAATCAAAAATTGTCTTTTCGTTTTTCTTTTTCCTCGACAAACAATTGCTCTTTCTCTTTTCCAGCAAAAACAAGAGAAAAATTCAAAAAATATTTCCAGCCCGTTTTTGAAAATAGTATGCCAGATATTTCTCAACAATTTTATTGCTGAAAATTTCCATAATTATAAATTTAAATGTCACATCGTAAATGAGATGCAATTAAAAGTTTATTTCACTTGTGTCAGACATATGCTGTAAAAATGTTGAGGTGAAGCTAAATCTAGTACCTCACTATATTCCAAATGAGTATTGGTCATTGGTATTGATATAATTTATGGTTTACCAATAAAAGAACAATTGGTATTCTAAAGCAACCCAAGTGAAAAAAAAGCCAGGAAGCAGCCAAAAAGCTAAACTGGAATTATTAAGCGAACATTGTTGAAAGAAAGGAAAATTCGTGGAATCTTGCTTGAAAAGAAACAAAACAAAACAAAAAATGCTAGTCTTGCAAACTTATCAAGAAACTTGCCAGCCGTGGGTTAGAAGCAAAGAAATTGCATTAGTGTAGATATTTCTTACGCTAAGCTTAGTATGTCATGAGATTTTTTGAGGGACAGAGATCAAAGAAGATTCCATCATATGACATCTTCTTGAGGAGGGCATGCTTGCCTTCAAAATCAGCATTCAAAAATGTGACTTCTTTTTGACCTCGAGCATTACGCACTGACACCAATAGAAAATATCGGTCTTGAGCCAGGTCCCTATAAAAGAGGAGTATATACGAGCATTTGGTGAAAAGCATTCGCAGGGAGACTTGACATAGCGTGTTCTTTTTTTTTTTTCTGTGAGTTTTTCTTTCACATCGACTAGTCTCGCGGGTTTTATTTGTTTATCAGTAACCCACAAACGTATTCAGTGAGTATGAAGTTTTCAACATCAGCCAAAAGTCTGGAAAACACACATACGCATAGACACACATGGACCCTGCACCCAAACATCCTCCACACACGCATACAGGCCGTTTTCACACGTAATCGGAATATTTTGTTTACGATTATCGCGTCGGAACAATTTTCAAGTAATGACACTTTTCAGAAATAGTGTGTTATTTCATAATTAATTTTTTAGTAGAAGTATTTTCTTTCATCTTAGAATTCCGGGCGCTTTTATTGCAAATAACTCAGTCTGTAGAAGCGAGCAAAGAGTGCTGATCAGAAATAAATGGAAAAAAAAGCTCGAGATAAGACTTGAACTCACATCCTTTTTTACCTTCGGAAACGGGCTATATACGGCACTGCTCTACTGACCAAATCAAAATCAGGTTTTCATTGTTGTGGGAGTAGAAATCATGAGTACCCTCACCCTATGTATCTGATTTTCTGTCAGTTCACATAGAATAGATTTTTTCTGAATCTTTTAACACTTTTTGTCGCTGCTAAATGACGAGAATTAATCATAGAAAAAATTCCAGGGTGTAACAAAAGGTCCCGAGCTGTTATCCTTCACAATTCTCCACAATTGCTTATCGTCAATGATGTGCAAAGATCTTCTTTGAAGCTCATTTTAATAATCCAATTCCCGGTAACGAAGACCTTTGGGAAAAAAGTAGAATTTATTGTTTGCTCATGAGCAGCTTCTTCTACTGAACAAAATTGATGTTTCTACTTACGTTTTGTTCCAATAATTTAACAACTGTACGGTTCACGTAAACAACTTCAATTGAAGGATGAATATGATCTAAAAAGATTCTATTCATGACAACACTGGCGTTTTCCAATTGAAAACACCAAACATAGGTAAAAAAAAAAACCCACCTCGAAATATCTACATTCTGGAGAGTCTAGATGTAATCATTGAACTAAAACATCAAAACAAGGCTTAAAAAGGTGAAAAATGCTCTTTCTCAAAACTGATAAAAAAGGGGGTTCATTGGAACACTGATGCCAATTTTTAAGTTTCTAGACAAAATGGTATGGCCTGGATCGCTGGAACACGTATACAAATACATCACGAACAAATACGTGCGCGTAAAAAAAAGAATAAAACCCTTCCTCATCTGTGATGGCAATGATTGTTCAGTGGCATACCTCCATCTGCGCCGCTTAAATCCATATTTTTCTTCCACTAAACTACAAAGTGCAACCATCTCTCCCCATCTTTTTTAACCTGGCTCCAAGTGCAAACCCCCCAAGTACTAAGTGGTATAAAACAAACGAAAAAGCGAGGCTTTGTGGCTCTATTCTAATATGAACAAGAACAATCGATGTGTTAACGTGTAACAAAGTACAACACTCATCAATTCCAACTGATCCATATAGATAAGAACTAAAATGAAAAAGCAAAGACAAAAATACTACATGTAACAATATCGATGTGATGAGAGGAGGCAGATTCGTAGATTACAGGTAGCTCACAATAAAAAAAAACCCGTAAACACAGACTGACACTAGCTTTGCCTTTTTGCTTCTTGTAACTATTAGAGACCGTCAACCAGTCTTTAACCAAAACTGTCAATGTAGATTTCTCTCAGTTTTTAAGTAGGTCCAACTGGCTGGCTATGTATATATCACACACAAATGCAGCGCAAATGGAGTTACAGCGATAAAAATATCTACATTTACTCCTTATTATGTCAGCAACGTTTATTTTCAACCCTCCCCCAGGATACGTTTTTAATCAGAGTTCGGTTTGCAAAGTAAATTTATGTTGAATCGGACCCCCCCCCCCCATGCCAACTGATTTTTTAAAAAATTCTACATTGAATCCGAATGAAGGGGAGAAAAAAGTAATTCATCCATTGATCCCCCCTTTGTTCCATTTTTTAAAAAATTGGTCATCCCCAACACCGGATGACTTATATCACATTATGGTTTCTACTGATGGACTAACCAGACCAGTATTGCTTTCACAATCATGAGTTAAGCAGATACGGATCATCCAGGGAAGATGGGGAAACTAGCAAAATGCATAAAAGAACGATTACAGGAATTAAATGAATTAAAAAACATTGAATGGGCAAATAACTTAATATTATTAGTTTTCAAGAAAATGTATTTTTGTAACAAAAAGGTCGGAAGGTAACGGCCATTGATATTCATACGCATAGAAATGAAGCCCCTAAAAGGGTTCTGAATTACTTTTCAAGTTCGATACAATTCTTGTAGATCATGCAGAACTTCACCATTGTTTGATATAAAGTCTGTGTCTCATATACATGCAGCCTTGTACCATACATAGCTGAGATTTAAAAATATCAATATTTAGAGTGCATTGACGTGGAGTACTGATTCGTATGCTGGTCACACAAACTTTTAATACACTTTCGAGCTTGGTCCTCATCGAATGCTCTACTATAGTGAATATGAGCTAGATTAATCTATGTACACATCGTAAATACTAAACTAATAATTCAAGCCACTGACACCAAACAGGCATGAATGAACTGGTGGGTTATTGATTTTTATTCTGTTGTTTTAAATACCAGCAAGTTTCCTCAGAGTGTCCATCTTTTTTCGTACGGTATTGCGATACGATTTTCATGTAGTCAGTTTCGTCTTTGTTTTCATTACATAGAACATAATCAAAGTAACAATATCCATGAGTTGATCATGTTGAAAACTTTATTTAGTAAACATCAATAAAATTGAAATATTTGTCAATTTCTTGTCGTTTTTTCGCGATGTGCTGTTTGCAAATTTCTTTCTAAGGATGTCCTTCATTTCCCGAGAGAGGAAGTGGGCCATTTTTCTTATTTACCTAATTTGATTATATTGACCCTGGATGATTGATGAGCTCAGCATAGTTCAAAATGAGACCAATTAAGTGAACACATACACACACACACAAACACAAACACACACGCACACACACACACACGCACACACATACACACACACATAAATATATATATATATATATATATATATATATATATATATATATATATATATATATATATATATGTTATCAAGACATCAATATATGTGTATGATCCGACAGAATGATTATGAATTGCATTATATCATACAGAAACTCTTATTTTGCATGATTACACATTATCACACGGTGAATGTACCACTTGGCCTAGACAACGAAAATAGAATAAACAATTAAAGAAAATGGAGCTGCTGTAAAAATCGAACCTGCAACATGAAGAACTCTTCGGATCTTCACAAATGAGTTAAAATATAAAAACCAAACCCATTTTGATTCACATACTTTGTAGGCTAAAGCTCTTTGCATTCTCATAAAATGACATTTTTGAGCTAGTATCACTTATCATTTTTTTGTTTGCATTTTGATCCAAAAAGCAAATAATAAACTAGTTGAATTAGATTTCGAAAACCAGTGTTTAGCATCGTTTACTTGTTGGCTATTAGCAGTAACATAATTCAACACATGAGACACGGTAGAAATGCAATAAAATACTTCCCAAATTAACTCAATCTGGTACACAGAGAGGGCTCATATTAGCATTGGCTATAGACGGAGGAATTATCTTTGAGAATATCGTTCTACAACAGGTGCTTTCATAGTTATTTAATTAGCTCTACCTGATCAGAAAAAGAGCAAACGAGGGGCATCTAGTCATGACAGAACTCAATACACGACCAAATTAGCAAGCTATCGATCGCCCAAAGATACCAAATTTGATTTATTCCTTGCAACTAGTGTAGTGTAAGTTCCAGAATCGTATGTTTGGAAGAAACCGGACTTTCTTTTCTCTGAAATAGTTAGAAAACGTTGGAACAGAAAGTTTTAGAACTTGTTTTTAGGTATTTCTTTGAGAAAAGATTTGCTTTATCATCTGGATTATAAAATTTATTACAATTCGTGTTCAAAAGATTTGGTAAGTTACTTCAAAAGTCAAAATAAAGTGAGAAAGTAAATGAAAAAAAAAACAACAATTCACTAGTAAAATAGAATTTGCAGTAATTACAAAATAAAATATGGATGAAAATAGGAAGATTTGACAAAAGTAAGTTTTTAAAAAAATGATTTGCTCCCTTCAAAATGATTTCATCAGATTTAATAAAGTTTAAAACAATTTCGCATATTCAAAAATGTATTTCATTATTCATTCTTAACGAGTAAAAGAAAGTCTTCCAGCAAAGACGTATTTTCTTTATTTCTAACTTGAAAAAATTATAGAGAGCGTTCTACATGTTCTTTTTGTTTTCTTTCATGTGATTTGTTTTCCTTAAGGCAACATGGCATTAGGAAAAAAAAGGACAAAATTGAATAATTTTGAATAAATCCAAGTTTTCAAGTTGATTTGCATTTTTTTTAAAAAAGGAGTCTGTAGCGATCGATACAAAACGTATTCTCCAGAGGGAAGTCAATGGAGACAATTCATAAAATATGTATGGAGAAATATCTACAATCGTTGACATTTCAAATTTATTTTAACTAGATTTCCAGAGAATCGCTGATTCAAACAACTTCAAACTAGGCATTGCACTACTATGTGTGCTGGAAAATGTATCCGACGAATGTTAATCTCGTACGATTTTTACTTGTTGAGTAAATGCAGTTCAAGCACTCATCCCCACGAATATTTCTGTTATTGGAGTAAGATAGGTCAATGTTTACTGTTGTGTAATGAGCTACCGGGTTGAGGAATTCGGCAGCAAAGATAGTAGGACCCACGAATTGCATGTCCGCAGTAAAGGAGAAAAGTATCAGACAAGAGAAAAGAAGAAAATGCCGTCGTAACCATAACTGTGGTAGTTCGCTAAAACGTTCATCATTCAAGAACGACCAGTCATTGTTGCCCATCCTGGATTTAAGCAGTAGTCATCCGTATTGTCTAACATATCTAACATTACTAAGCTGTACCAAGTCTGGCCACGATTATATGACATTCAGTTTTTTTTATCGAACTCATTACACAAGCTTTAGTCAACAAGCTAAACGTATTGACCATCACTTAAAAGTAGGTACTTCAAAAGAGCCGAAACCAAGACGAATGTGAACCATTCCTACACATAAGTATCTATTAAGTACAGCTGAATTATGTGATTTTAGTGACCGGGTCGTGGCAAGTGCTGTTATTACAGATGTGTCATTATAACGGGTATATCAGAAATATGCCATGCGAATTAAAGAAATATTGCATGGAAATTTAAAAACAAAACTTTTTATTCATTTGTGCGGAAAAAAAGTTATAATCTCTGACAATCACTTCGCGAAAATATGAAAATTAACGAACTGTTAGATTGAAATGGTCATCAAATAGTGCCGTTGTAACCAAGTGTGTCACCATGTGAGGCTCTAATTCATTACACTATTTATCAGTTTGCAAAAGAAATTAGCAAACGATCGTACTATTGCAGGCACTTTCATTAATGTGACATCAAGCCAAATTTTGTCAATTGTAACAAAAAGGTGAAGTGTTCGTAAACATAAACTACTTCCCAACTGTTTCCGTTCTCAGAGAAACTAGCCTTCCTTATTGTAAGCGACTTGGCCGGGAGCCTCAAAAAGCATGTTAGAATTTTCATTTTCCTTTGACTCACCCGCCTTAAAGTGATGGTCAACACGTTTGGCTTGTTAACAATGGTTTGTGCAGTGACTTTGATTTTGACAATGCTTTAAAATCGTGGTTGGTTGGAAAATAAAAACACGATGTGTAAACACGCTATTACCGTAGGGAGACCGTCTTCTAAGCTGTTGAAAATCCTGATTTCTCGTGAGCTAGAAATAATTTATTCTTCGTTTGCCAATGCATCTTATCAAGCGACCTCAAACCTGGTACGGCCGTTCGTAGCAGCAGTTGTGTTTTGCACTTTATGAACTGGAAGGCGATATTTTAGTATAACAAGTTTAATGTTTTTTTTTGTAATTTCTTTTATCATCGTACAGTTCGTAATGCCAAGGGAAACGAATAAAATATTTACGAAACCTCAAAGCAAAACCATGAGCATTAATCCTATGGCTGGCTCCATTTCTTCTTTATTACGTAATCTTAAAAAGTTTCTCTTCTCATTATAAGCCTCCAACGTTGTTCTATTTGTAAAGGATACAACATCTTCATATAATACTATATCATAGGTAGGTACATCAATGTGTTCGAATCTTTATGATGAAAACTCATTTTACACCTGAAGAAGACCTGAGGATAGAACGACCGAAACGTTATGACTTTACCAACCAAAAAAATTGCTCGAAATATTTTGGGTGTAACAATTCACATTTCATTCCAGGTAAAATGATCTAAATTCCACTTACCACAAGGTTTAACACAATTACACCCATAAAAAGTAGAACGATTATCTGAGGAAGGGAACAGGGGTCTGAGATATCATAAAATCTATTAGAAAACTCAAATGGCAAAGGGCAGGTCATGTTGCAAGAATGAAAGATAACCAATGGGCATTACGACTCACAACATGGATCCCCAGGGAGCATATACGAAACCGAGGCCAACATAATACAAGATGGAGAGGTGAACTAGACAAATTCAGAGAATACTGGCTCCACAATGCCCATGATAGAGAAATGTGGCGGATTCTTGGGAAAGTCTATGTCCAAAGATGGACGTTAAAAGACTGATGATGATGATATAGAATAGAAGGGAAACGAGTTGCTAAAGAAAGGACAATGTTTCCTTATCTCAAATTGCATGACTATCTCCAACAGTTGCAGCGATCGTTAGATAGGCAATAAAGAAAGATATCTGTGCAGGTACTTCAATGGTCACATTTATGTATACGTTCTCTTTGAAGATTGGTTGAGGGAACAGCTACGAGTATCGGTATAAGATATGAATAACCCTTCTTAGACTCTATAACTGCAATTACAGATCAGGCGAGTGATGGAGAAGTTGGATAAATGTGAATTAGAAAAATAAACAAGAAGAAAAAACCTCCATGGGCTATGAGGTAGATTGGGTAGCGTGTCTGCTGACATGTAAAAAATCAAGGAAAATTATTGTTGATCTATGATAATCTTATGACAATATATTTACATAATGCGTTCCAAAATACTTATAATATTCTATGATATATAAAAGTTTTTATTGAATAAGTTGGCAAGATTTTAGTTGAGCAAGCTCGACTTTCAAGAATGCAAAGATTTCACTAAACTTAAAAAAAAGGTCTACAATGCATCCCACTGATAGTCACCTATGGAGCTAGAACGTTGAATTTAACCAAAAAATTTATCCTCAAACTGAAAACCATTCAACAGACACAGAAGAGAATCATACTAAACCTCACATCGAAAGATAATAGGACAACACGGTACATAAAAGAAATCACGAGAGTCTAAGATACCATAGAAACAAGAACAAAACTCAAATGGCAATGGGCTGGTCATGTAGTAAGAATGTCAGACAGTCACTGGACATCACCACTCATATCGTTGATTGAAAGAGATCAAAATCGAAATTGTGGCCGATAGGAAGTAAGATAGATAGTTCCTTGATAAATTCATGATAGAGAGAGAGAGAGAGGTCTTGCAAATCCTGTGGAACGTTTATATCCAGGCTGCTGCTGTGGCTGATGATGATGATGATTGAACATAAAGAAAAGAAGAAAAAACTTTTCGTCTATCATTTTTTTCCCGTTTCATCTCGGATACTTTTTTCAGCGAATCTATGTTATCGTCATAGGAAACAATAATTGCAATAATTGTTTTACAGACATTTTCCAATGCAGTTCCAGACATCTCTTCATAAAGTGTTAGCTCAATTTTATCCCTTGTCTCATCCTGGTATCAATCAATGTCTGACATTTATTTAATGCCCACTTAAAGTTGTCTCCAAAATTGAATTCTTGGGAAGTCCAATTACAGTAGTGCTCCGTATATAAAGAGATTTAGGTATTTGATTCGTTTAGTTTTGGTTCGTGTCACCTTTTCCTTTCTTTCCTCTTCAATTTGAAACACCAACTTATGCTATCTTGAAGGGAACGATAATCAATAAATGAATAAAACCGTCTATGAATATTCGATCTTAAACTTCGATAAGCTATTGCTAAATGAATGTATTACAGCGAATAGGGTGACAACTCGTTTCAGTCATACCATAAAAGAACTGGTGCATAATAATTCATTCTATCAAAAATCTCCGTGAATATTTTTGCAAGAAAAATTATAATGAGCATTATAAAATTATTATTAAAGAATAATTAAGTGATATTTAACATTATAATAATGAAGTGATACAACGTTACTATAACTTATTACAGATAAGTTACTTGTACAACTAATACTATCAGTGTTACGATTAGTTGTAACAAATGACAGGTATAATACATTGGTTACTACTTGCATTACAGTATGGAGTCTATTTTTTACTTGGAATAAGTGAATGTAGCAAATTAGGTCAGGGGTATAACAGATGATTCGACTGAGTAGAAGGAGCAATCCACTTGATTTTTGGAAACGATGAGATCATATGGACAAATGATATAACCACCAAGTTGTCCTTAGACTTTGAAATTCAAAAGAAATCACCCAATTCAAGCCAAAAGAGCAGATTCAGTCACCAAGATCGAAGAAAGGAAGAGATCAGGGGGCTTTATAGTGCATGCTTGAAAAGGCACTTTATCATAGGCGTTATTCAGTCTACAGTAGAATACTTTTGAGTGTGCTGTGTGACCGTCGCTTTCACATTAGCCAAGCCTACGAATTTTCTTAGTCTTGTCCAGATTTGGTTCCGTGCAATCTTTTCCAAAATTAAAATCGTCGTTGAGCGAGATTGAAGAGGGTGTGACAAGGCAACTCATGGTTCCCCTCCGACCAAAAAGCAAACTTTGCACTCTCCTTTGAAAATTGTGAGATAATCTGGGATGAGTGTGTGCGAAATCGTAAGGGGATCCTAAGTACTTCACCAAGAAAACACCCGTTCCTGCCGAGTCGTTAGTCCAACAGCAACTATCCAAAGATAGCCATAAAACCATCATTAAAAGAAAAACGCTATACATTGGCACCTACAATGTCAGAACACTTTCAATTGACATGCACCTAACTGATCTACAAAATGAAATCAAAAACATCAAATGGGACATGACAGGTGATTAACGAGATGAGAAGACCTGGAGAGGAACCAATCGAACTGAAGAGCAAACACCTTCTTTAAAGCTACGGAAAAGAGAAAGAAAAAGTGGAGTAGGACCTCGTAGACAACGTATCAGGTCTCAAACTAATCGAATAGCCAGCGTCACCGGACAACTTTCAGAAAAGTAAAAACAAAATATCATCCAAGCCTACGCTTCCACTTCGCAATCAACCCAAGAGGAAATAGACAACATCTATGATAACATGAACTCCCTACTTCAAGACACCAGAACATACCTCAATGTTATCATAGGAGACTTCAACACACAGGTAGGACAAATAAATGGTAATTGCGTCGGCAAATTCGGATATCAAGTACGGAGCTAGAGAGGCGAACTTCGTAACAGCTAACGGGTTCAAAATCATGAAAACCTTTTCCAAGAACAGACCCAATAGGAAATGAACTTGGAAGTGTCCCAACCACGAAACAAAGAACAAAACACACTACATTCTAACGGACAAAAGCAACACCGTCAAAGACATCCTAAATCAAGTCAACGTAGGAAGCGAACACAAAATAGTAAGAAGTAAGTGGATACGAACAAAGAACGCAGAGAAAATGTTCCACACCAAACTGCAAACACTAAACATACCAAAAGAGCACATTCGATCCTTCAAGATTGAACTGAACACATTTAGAATTCTTACTGAACAAGAAAAGGACGCCAACATCAACTAACGCAACGACAAAATGACAGATCCTATTTTAAAAGACGCCGATATATTTAAACCAATGACCAAACAAGCCATCAATAAAATCTCAGATTAAACCAGGAATTTGATGGAAAAACTTAAAAACCTCAAGCCACCGACAAGAACAAGAGAGAAATCGAAGAGCCCGAACTAAATGAAATAAGAAGAAACGAAGAGATAACATGAAAAAATACGCGATAGCAGTCATTGAATCGACTCGCAAAAAAAGTCGGGGCTTCAAAGCTATAAACAAAAGCCTCAATTCAGGACAGAAGCAAATAACCAGCATATTCGAGGAAAATGGTGACCTAACAACAGAGACGGATAATTTTACTAACAACTTTAATAATCCAAACAAGGACTATAAAACAATGAACCCAAGATGCGAGCAATCAACTTGGGAGTTTCCCAGAAGTAACCCTGTGGGGGGTGAAACAAGCTATCAAACTAATAAAAGAAAAGAAAGTCCCCTGGGGCAGAAAAAACTATAATCGATCAATTAAAAAAACGAAGTAAGATCATCATCAGCTATCCAATTCAATTTGAACCTGAAACAAAATAAAATCCCAGATGATTTGAACGAAACATGGAATCTAACCAAGGGACAGATCTGCAAATTGAAAACCATGCAGCGTGCACATGAAAGAAATATTCTGGGCCTCACACGGAGAGACCAAAAGACAGCACAGTACATCCGGGAAAAGATAGGCGTCAGGGACATCATAAAATCCATTAAAAATCTCATATGGCAGTGGGCTGGCCATGTTGCAAGAATGGCAGACAACCTATGGATATCACCACTCATAACATGGATCCCCAGAGATCACATGCGCAACCAAGCCCGGATGCGTACTGGATGGGGAGATGAGCAAGACGGATTCAGAAAGTACTGGCTCTGCAACCCCCATGATGCTTGGGAAGGTCTATGTCCAACGACGGATGTTAAGAGACTGATGATGATGAAGCTACCATTGCTCTTAGTAGGCTATTTTTTGTTAATATCAAATAGCTAAATACTTTTTGGACAGACCTCGTATATGTCATAATTACTAACTTTTGAAGTCCTACTTTCTTCTCATTTCACGACTCCTAGATCAATATTCTACAATTGTAAAGTCAGCAGCATAGAAATGAAAAATCTTTGGCAGGTTGTGCTACTGTGATATCTCGTTACCGAATAATCCACGGAAGCTAACTGACAGCAATCATTAAAATTCAAGTACATGGCTACATATCTTATTTACTGGTTGCTTAACATTAAAGTTGGAATAATAAGAAACAAACTACAGAAAAAGAATTTGAAAAAAAGAGTTAGGTTTAATATTTGTTTCACCAGAAAGTCCCCCGAGTTTTTTGTCGGTATATCGTATTAATTTTAGCTAAGCACTCAAAAAAATCGACTTGATTGATGATAATGTGACAGCTGTCATATCTACGTATATCAAGAGATGTCAACTGTGGCCTATTTCTTTTTTAATGCACCGTACTGTTAGAGAAGGAAATATATAGGCTACAATTTAGGCATATCATTATCTTTAGAATGTGCTACCATCTATAACAGCCATTGCCATCACTAACTGACATGTATAAATTTTAGTTACGTCCCTCGCTCAGTGTTGCCAATTTATGCGAGTTATGCGCCTTGCTCTGTGTTTCCAATTTAGATTTTTTCCCCATCTAGGTTTGGATGTTTCGGTTACGTCGAGATGTTACTATCCTGACGATTTTCAACGAAATTAACAATATTTGCCACTATATTGTAGTAATAAATGAATAATATCGTGTTTTTTTAAAATTGAATAAATGTTGGTGATTGAAGAATATTCAATTCAATACGTGATATATTTCCTAGATTTTAGATGAATATCTGGAGAACGTAGATGTTTCTAAATGTTGAAAGATATTCTTGACTAAATTTGAGATGCCAGCTTGAGAATAAAGTTGGCAACAAGTCAAAAATCCTAGAATATGTCCTCTCTCCTAAGTCTTAGCTAAGTGCACACAACCACAAAATCTCTACAAAATGTCGTCTGTTTACACGATATATTTAAAAGTTGTCAATCGTTTTTGATGAAATTTAGTGGAAGATTTGGCTACTGATTAGAAAAGAAATTACATAGTTTTGGATTGGATCCATGCACAGTTATTTCCCCTTCATTATAGCTCGTTGTGTGCATCACAAATATCTTCCTCAGTCTGTACACGAGAGTTCTTTGGTTCTCAGAGAAATCCAATGAAATTTCGTCAAAGCGTGACTAATATCCTTTAACAGAAGTCATGATAGTTTAGAGTGGGAACCATGGTCAGTTATATACCAAGGTTTTAGCTAACTATCCAGACCACACAATAGCAACAAAGGTTCTCTGTCCATTCACATGATATTTCCCCAAGTCCTCAATAAATTTCAAGGACATTTCACGAAGAGAGGCAATAAGCTACGAAAGATCCGATTGAATTTTTCGAGCGGATCCACCAACTATTGATATAACTATCATTCTACACAGGTTTTTCATGTTAAAACCAGTGTTTATGACATTTGGTTGTTGGCGAATCGGAATGCCAATCTCTGAGGCTTATGATGAAAACTTGGCGAAAAAATTTCCTTCTCTAACGATAAGCAATACGAACAATATTTGTGGAAATTGATTCTTATCCAAACCCAAACCATAGCCTGGAACCGATAGTTGCTGCCATTTTTGAATCAAGACGGTGGACAAACGCCCATGAACAAGTAAGTGCTGCCCACTTGTTAATAATCCTTTGACCACGCATGAACAAAATGTGAAGACAAAGTGACTGAAAGGTTCATACGGGACATAACCCAGCTCCTAGCGTAAAAGAGTACATTTTTTTCATCAGGATAATACAAGATTGCATGTTTCTTTTGAGGCCACGCGAAAAAATTGCTACAACTTGTTTGGGAAGTTCCAACTCATCCGACGTATTCACCGGATATTATGCTTCAGGTTTTTACCAGTCTTAAAACAATTGTCGAAATGGACACAAAAAAATTCAATTTCCTGGAAAACTGTGAAAGGCACCTCGAGCAGTTGCTTGCTGAGAAAGTTTTAAAAAAAACTCATGGAGGATGGAATGGTAAAATATTTTGAAAGCTGACAGAAGCTAATGAAAAAAAATGGTATATACAAAAAAGTTAATGTAAAAAAAATTCCCAATTATTTGAAAAAAAAAAAAATAAACGAATCAAACAAATCCTTTGCCCACCCAATATTACTGTTGTGTATATGCGTTCAATTTGAATGTGATATTTCAATAACAAATAAGTAAGAAAATATAATGAAGGGAAATCGACAAAACAGGTTATCAGACAATATGGGATTTGAAGACAATGTTATGAAAAGAAAAAAAAAAGGAATGTTTGGTGAGAGGTGCTTCATGATTATAGAAGATCGTCATAAAATATTTGTTAGGTAGTTCGTAATTTTGTCTTATAACCAAGCAGTCTTTTGATTTTAAGTAATTGAAAGTAAAGTTTGGGGATTCCTATGTGAAACAGTTAAACGATAAAAAAAAACAAACTAGAACCGAGTAATTCCGAAGAAGAGTTGCTGGGCTTGATTATCTATGAAGTTCATCTACTGGACGAACACGTAAACGTAGGTTGTAGTTGGTCCGCGGGCTATTCTTCACTCTTCACCTGAACCTCTTACATAGAGAATGTATTATGCATAAATGATTTCTTCGGAATAAGCATCAAGCATAAGAAAGAAAAACTGTCTTTTTTTTTTGCCCACTATTCTCGTCCAAACTGGCTGGTGCAGCTTTCTTAATCTAAAGCCGAAAGCCAGTTGAACATCATGCTGCAGAAAACTCCCGAAAATCCATTCCCATTAGTAGTGTCCTCACTTATAACTGACCCGTATACGAATTGAAGCTTGTCTGTTGTAAATTCCACTGACTTCTGCCTAACCTCTTTGTCAGGGCGTTTCTCTCTGACAATTGCGTTTCATCAAAAGAAAACAAAGGAACGGTTGTAGGCTTTAGATATCCTACTTTAGATGATTTTAGATTATAATTTCCAAAGAAATCCGCCATTTTGGGAGCACAAAAAACGTATTTTATCAGTTTTCTGAAAGTATCGTTTAGGATTTCGAAGTACTGAAGCTAAAGTTAGCAACTGTAATCGTGTCATGCTTTTTTTTAATAACTAAAACTGAGCAAGTCGAAATTATACTTCTACGTTGATTGCATTTTCTTCAATAATGGTCCAATTTTGTTTTTAGTACTTATGTGTTATTGCATAAATTTTTTCTTTAGAAAACTGTCATGTATGTAAACTGAAGAAAATTTTGACCCAAACCCCTAGTATTAATTCTAATTACTGTTTAACTTTATAAAAGACATAAAAATACTATTTTTGCAATTCAAATATCAGGATGCCTGTCATTAAAGAGAGAGACACACACACACACACACACACACACACACACACACACACACACACACACACACACACAAAATAAAAAACGAATCTTGATTGTTGTTTTATCTATGAAGAAAAGAAATCTACATTTGATTTGCGATGTAATATCAAACAAAACTGCTTCTAACACAAACGCCCAAAAGGTTCTCTCATAATTTTTATTTGAATTTTGTCATTTTTCCCATTTTATCTGTAGTGAATCAAAATTAAAAAAGACGCTTTTATTCAAACAAGCTGGAAAAAACCTCCCGGGGGGGTGATTATCTCAAGCTATACTGCCGTAAAATATTAAATCATTTCTCAAAGCGACAGTAGGCTCCATATAGCTCGGAGTAAACACATGTAGTGCGTATAATTTCAACTAGTTCTCTCTGGGCACAAATTATGTGCTTTTTTTTTTACCCTATGAACCTCGAAACGCTTCAATGCAAAACATGAAGATATCAGCTTTCCCTAAAACGAAGATCTTGATTCAATAGCAGAGTGAGGAAAATATATCGAGAATCATGTAATTCTGATCAACAACTGTTCAACACGTTTCAGGTATTCAGGAATTTATCGAACTTATTTCTAGGTATTCATTTGACGTTTTTATTCCTCGATAATTATGCATATTTCTCTTCACTTTAACGACCATATAATACTTCCACAACACACAAAAAGCTTATATACACACACAAAAATAGACATCGGTACACACACACACACACACACACACACACACACACACGTACACACACGCGCACATACACACACACATACATATGGCTGGTACTGTTTGACCGTTTCATGTTCGAACGCGTTGAGATATGATATTTATTCTTGCTTAATTTTACGCATGATTTTCAGTTGAACTTATCTTTGTCGAGTTAATTTGTATTTATTATAAATTCATTTCTTTATATATTATACTAATGATTTTCTTAGAACAAAACTCACAGCTATATTTGCACTTATATGCAACGATTTTCCAAGAAAAAAAGATCTATGAATCCAAACGTACATTCCCATGTGCAGAAATTAGGCTCATTTCATGGAGTATTAACAAGTTTCTTTTACGTCGTATTCAACCAGCCATACATGAATTAAGGATTGCTGCCTTAGTATATATAACGCGATTCTTATCAACCAACTGAGTTAACGGAACTCTTGGCCGGCAGGAGTTCGAGATAGCGCACCGTTCATCTATCTCCTCTGCAGTCGTACGCATAAATAATCATATACATATATATATATATATATATATATATATATATATATATATATATATATAGTGTCATCCACAGACAACTGCTTCGATGTATTACATCTTTTCAGTGTGGCTATAGACTTTCTATTATCCCATTCAGCGAGGCAGAATTCAAACCTTCACTTCAGACACAGAGGCCGATATCCTACCTCTAGACTACGGAACTAGACGGTCAGCAAAGCTGAATTTAAGCGATATATCTATTTACTCTGAAATTCCTCATCCACCAGAGTGCTCTATTCCAATGGAAGAGCATTATATATATATATATATATATATATATATATATATATATATATATATATATATATATATTGTGTGTGTGTGTGTGTTTGTGCGTGTTACCAAAAAAACTTCCAATAGAATATAATTTTGTTCGACATTCATGTTTGGGAATCGAGCAGTGTTGTTAGCTCAGTCAGTAGAGCAGGTTGGCGTTTGGAGTGCTTCCTGGTGGATGCAGGTTCGGTCCTACTAGACGCCTATTTTCATTTACGTAATTGACTGTTTGATTTTTCGGCAAAATGGGTACACACACGAATATATATATATAGGCTGATGTAAGAATTGGTTTCAAATCTTTAATTTTCTTTCATTATATATACATATATCATTTTAAACAACCCAAGAGGAAGACACATAGTATTATATAATCGATCCCAATATTTTGCCAATTTTATCTTAACTGGTAGATTAAATAAACAAAAAAATACTCTAATTTTGAAAATAAGGCCAGTTTTGTCTGATGTTAAAACAGGTTGAAATATTCAATACAGAAATGATTATAGGAGCTCCCTAATCTGGCCGCTTATTCGTACTTAGGATAGAGACTATTATTTGTCTAAAATTGGTTCCCTCATATTTTGAGTTGAGATATCTGAACATTTTCAGAAGTGTCAACTGTTTATTACTGCCGTAATAATCTTATATGATAGCTGTAGGTTGTGTTGTTCGTCTTCCGAATTTGCATATCCAATGTCCAAAATGGCGTGTATTGATTGTTTGTTGCTCGTATTACTCGCTCTGGGGGACTCTCAAGGGAACTTCACGATTTCGTTCGTCGTGTTATCTACCTCGTTACCGCTAAGCCAATCTCATCTCATGAAGATATGTCGATTGGCCAAGACAGCGGAAATAGATAAACAATGAAGAAAAAGCTTCTGCTGCCCTCTCTAATAAATGGATCTTTTCGTCAAATTTGGTTGTCAGCCCCGATGTTTGTATGCTCAAATGATCCAAGTTGATTTGCCTGACGATCATTACGGAGTGAGGAATGGGTCTTTTAATGAGAGAGGGGGCAAAAAAGGAAGAACGGGCGTGGCTTATGAGATAAGTTGCTTTGAAAATCACGCGTGACGATCACGAGGGACTGGACAAACATCAATGAGGGGAGGGATAAAAAAACTATCCTAGCCTTTTCTAACTTAATCCGTCCGAATTTTTTTTTTTGCCCGATTTATCCTACAAAAACCTACGATAAGCGTTTGTATGAATGGATTTTGATCAACATTCGATTCATATCATATCGCTTTTCAATGAAATTTTCCATTTCTATTGATGAAGTCGAAATTTATTGTCAACTATGTTATGTTTTAAGTTCATCAAAAATATACATTATCCTATCCATGGGTAAATGGAAACTCCTTTTTGTGAGTATATCATTTTTTTGGTTAGATCATGAAGAATGAAAAATGTAGAGAGGTCCAACACAATTTCTTAAAACATGCAATAAATTCATTATTCACCACAAATAATATAGACATTCTCTCTCATGCACATAGACGCTCCCTCCCGTACATACACTCACAAATGGCGGAAGTAAATAGTTCCATACCTTTTCAAATTGTAACGCAATTGGTGCTTGAGTAAAAAGTATAGACAAAAGCTATTATTCCTTCCAAACTCTGCATTTGCGCTCAGGGCAGTACTATCTATGTTTAGTTGGTTTTTTTTTTTTTGGTTTTTTTTTTGCTTTGTGGGATCGAAAATGAGCATATTCGCTTGTAGTCCGCTCAGACATATGTATATTTCAAATTTTTATTGACGTTATCTATACTTTTAGACACCACCAATTGAAAGTTATCACATCATCCAGTAACAAGAGAAAAGTTAAAATATGTTGAACACTGTTATATGACCAAATCTCTAGACATCTGGGCTGTGTAATTAACTTACGTGGACTAAATTAAAATATAGAAACACAAAATTCACCTGCCAATTGGCAAAAGTTAGAATTACAGTTAAACGGCGGGTAATTCTTGTGTTTCCTAATTATTTCAATTAAGTCCGTGTAAGTTAACAACACTGTCTAAGTGTCTATAATTTGACACTGCACTCTCCATAGCGCTATGTTATCATAAAAAAAGAATAAAAAATGTGTGAAAGATGCGCAGAAAATTCAAACTTACAACACCAGTAATGGTTTGGAAAGTCAACCCATTTCCCACATATAACGATAAAATGCTGTACATAGTGTATATTTTCAAGATATTTCCTAAGGCAACAATAGTAGGTCACTAATAAGGAATAAGTATTTTTAGCAAGGCCCATTGGGACTAACTTTATGATCATTGGTATTCACCAAGTTTTGCACGAGGTCACAGGCATGAGATAAACCAAAAATAGTCTGCTTGACTATCTCACTAGCCATTACCCACCACTATGCACCCTACTTGCTTATCATAACTCTTCTTAATCACATACTTTAGATTATTCTTGCGCACGGCCACAACCATGGAGTACTCATGAGGATTGAACTTGCAAATAATTACATGCAAGAATATTTACATGAGTATTGGTAGGTGCCAAGAAATAAACGACACTTAGTTTTCAGCTCTCCAATCTGGCACGATCCTATTTGGTATAAATGATGTATGATGTACATATTTCACGAATATTTATATTGTCAACGTGACTTCCATATTTTCTTGTAGTTTATTGGAAAAGTTATCATAGCCAATTGTTGGGTTATTATTGTTTACTTCTCTCATACTGCAAGGATTGAATGTGATACATTAAGAGTCTGGGCTTGGTGAGATATATGTTCCCAAAATTGCCATGAAATACTCGATGGGGAAAGACAAGAGTCAATGACATCATAGAATCCATTAAAAATCTCAAATGGCAGTGGGCTGGCTATGTTGCAAGAATGGCAGACAACCGATGGACATTGCAACTCACGACATGGATCCCCCAAGACCACATGCACAACTGAGGCTGGCAGAATATTATATGGAGCGACGAGATAGACAAATTCAGATAGCACTGACTCCACGATACCTATGATAGAGAAGTGTTGCGAATCCTGGGGAAAGTCTATGTCCAACGACGGATATTGAAAGACTGATGATGATGATGATGATGACGATGATGCACATTTTTGCAAATGTTAGATTTGCATCGCTTTTTTGCTTTTACGAAAAGAGGCGAAATGCGAAATTAGTGTTTGTTTTACAGCGAGCTGTTATAGAGGTAGCGCTCACCTTCTTCATCTCTCTCCATCACTAAAGTCTCCTGTAACTCTCATTACCATTACGTCTGGCGAATTTTCACCATTTTGGGGTGATATTGAACGTTTTCCCACATAAAAAATGGTAATTGCTTATTCAAGCCATTCCAGCTTCCACGTTTAAAAAAAGAAAATCATAATTCTCTATTTTCTGATAGATGAGAAAAAATGTATACTTAGTGAATGTGCTTATTAGCTTCCATTAAAGGCTTGACAAAGTAGCCCACTACATCTACCTTTGACAACAGATCTCCATGACATCCTCAAAAGAAGAGGGAATCAAGCAAAAGTCCCTCTTGGATGGCAAGCCCTCGGTAGAACAAAGTCAACCTTCAAGGTTAAGATAATCTCATTAGTCACAAAAAGTCCTTAAAAGAAGAGTATACAACCAATGCATAGAGTCACCTGTGGGACTGAAACATAGAATCTAACCAAAAGACAGACCGAAAAAACTGAGAAGCATGCAACGTAAGCATGCTCAATCTCACATTGAGAGATCACAAGACAGAACAGTATATTGGAGAGAAAACAAGAGTTTGAGACATTATAAAACCCATCAGAAAATTCAAATGGTAATGGGCTTGCCATGTTGAAAAATTTGCAAACAACCAATGGGCATCACGAGTCACAACATGGATCCCAAGAAATCACATGCGCTACCGAGGCCAGCAGAATACAAAATGGAGAGACAAACTAGATAAGTTCAGAAAGTATTGGCTCTGCAACGCTCATATATAGAGAAATGTGGCGGATCCTGTGGAAGGTCTATGTCCAATGATGGACGTTAAAAGACTGATGATGATGATGATGATGATTATCTTTGCGAGTTGTTTGAAAGAGAAAAATGATCAAATTATTCAACGTATCAAAAGAAAAATGAACATAACTTGTCAAAGTTAGTTTAGTTTGACACGTAGCCAAATTGTAAGCATTTTGAAAATTGTTTTTTGCCAATCTTTAGATTGATGACGCCCTACCTCTCTTTGAATTCAATATTAGAAATCCGGACATCTGCCTGGATTTGAACATCGAACATGGGCTCTGGTGGCTAATATGCAATAGCACCATTAGTAGGTTATTGCTGAACGGATATGTATTTGTTCTAACATCGGTCGGATACTAATCATATGTATCTTTTATGAAACGCAGATTTAGCTAAGGCTTCTGGGATTTTAGTTATTCCTGTCTCACTCACTGTCCAGATGAAGCCTTCCGAGAAAGGCTTTCCATTCATATATAGAGTGCATTGCATGCTTATGTGAATAGTTCTTATTGGGAAAATTTATTGTATAGGATGAATAGAGTAATTTACAGATTTTTTTTCTGCAGAATCATAAATGCAAAAATAAAACCCAAGGTCTTCCAAATGTAGTTACTCGCAGAAAAAACCATGTGTGATAAATCTTCAAGGGTGGAGATGGCATAGGTAACCTTACATCAATAAAAGTTCCCAGAATATATGAATGGTTGTATAGATCATTAGTGTAAATATGTTCAGAGAAAAATATTTAGGCTAAAGGGAAACACAAGTGAATACTCCTCAGCTGTACGAGACTATTGTATATAAATCAGGGGGAATCTCTAGAACCGATGACCGCCATTGACCAAATGACAGACTGACACACCGAAACACTCCGATCACCTATACAGTCTATCCCTATCAGTGCATTTATGATCAAACCTTCGGCCTTGTTCTGCATGATATCACTCTACCTCTTCACCAAGCCGGAATATATTTTACAACTACCTGGCCTAGAGATTGAACTCAAGACTTGCAGTAAACTATATTAGTGGTTGAAACATTGCAATAAAGTAAATAAAGAAAAAAATCATAGTAAAAAAGTTTTGCTATGCATGGGAAAAGTATTTTCTGACTGAAGGGTGCCATTTTCCAATGATTACTTATTCCTGAAGAAAAAGGACGGGGATAAAAAAAGCGTTGGTCCTGGTGAGAACTAAACTGAATCATCCATTCTTTTCCTAAAAACGAAGGTGAAGACCTTTTACAAACACAGAACAATTGTTTAGACGTCTACATAAAAGAGTTGAGTAAAATATTCCCAAATTTGGAACTTGGACAAAAGCCAAAATAGAAATTATATAAAAAAAATTACTATTCATTTTTCCATGTCTGGGAAACGTACGAATATCATTAGTAAAATTACGGCAGAAATACGTATCTTTTACTAACTATAATGAATAATTTTTTACACCTACGTTTTTATTTCAGGTGATCAGATGATATCTTGATATATCATTAATTCATTTTAATTTAGACACATGATTTACTCATTCTGACGATGCTAATATCTTTCAGCACACTTTGGAAATTAACCAAAACTGCTGACAAAATTACAGCCTTCATGAAATAGATTACGAATTACCAGTGGTCAAGAAATAAATGATATGTTTATTTACTAGCTGACAATGCAGCCCTTACCATGTTTGAGTCTTCATGGCGATTTTATATAAAACTGAATTCGAACTGATTTCCTCGTGGTACTTCTGAAAAAGTATGAATACGAAAATTTGTTATCGCATGTAAAGAGTTACACTGATGAAAACGAGAAAAAATATTGAAAAGAATACTTTTTCTTTATTCAAAAGATACAACTTCATTTATGACTTTATTTGAAAGATTCTATTTAGTATATGACATCCCGAGAACAAGATATTCATTTCCATATGTTTATAACTTTGTGTGCAACGTTAGATTAGAATGATATTTAATATAACTTATCCTTAAAAGTCACAGCCTGCCTCGAGATGATCTGCAGATGACTAGACTGGGAGATTAAAGAGATTAGAATAGAAGGCAAATATCTGAACAACCTCAGATATGCACAAGACATTGTTCTTTTCGCAGAGAACCTGCACGACCTCGAAATAATGATAGATAAACTAAACGGAGAGAGCAAGAAAGTCGGTCTACACATGAACTTCAGCAAGACGAAGATCATTTGTAACAACCACATCAGATATAAAAACACTGAGATCAAAATCAAAGACACAGAACTTGAGAAAGTAGATCACTACATCTACCTAGGACAACGAATCTACATGAGACCCTCAAAAGAAGAAGAAATAAAGCGAAAAATCACGCTACAATGGCAAGCTTTTGGCAGAGCCAGCTCAACCTTCAAAAATAAGAAGATTCCATTGATCCTGGAAAGAAGGGTGTATAATTAATGCATCCTCCCAATAGTCACTTATGGAGCCTAGACATGGAACCTAACCAAGAGACAGATCCACAAATTGAGAACTATGCAACATGCACATGAAAGAATTATGTTGGGATTCACATGGAGAGACCACAAGACAGCACAGTACATCTGGGAAAAGACAGGAGTCAGAGACATCATAGAATCCATTAAAATCTCAAATGGCTGTGGGCTGGCTATGTTGAACTAACGGTGGACAATCAATGGACATCACGACTCACCACATGGATCCCCTGAGATCACATGCACAACTCAGGCCGGCAGAATATTAGATGAAGAGACGAGCTGGGCAAATTCTGAGAGTACTGGCTCCGCAATGCCCTTATATAGAGAAATGTGGCGAATCCTGAGTCTATGTCCAACGACAGAAGTTGAAAGACCAATGATGATGATGATGATGATCCTTAGATGGTGTTTGTGAATATTCGATACTACTATTATAGAAAAAATAAACTCTCAAGATTCATAACTGATTTGATGGAAGGTTTTTTCAATTCTCTTCCTCTGATTTCTTTCTCTTAGCAGTAGAAGTTTAAACCCAAAGAAACATCGTATGTGCATATCCAAAGCCGAAGAAACGTCATATCTGCAAATCATTCAAAAGAATTCAGGAATTTTCAGGAAAGTTTACTGATCCCGTCTAGAATAGTTTCTGGTTATGTCTCGGAAATGCATGGCCTACTGAAATTTACTGGGCCGGTACAATACCGGATGGATTAGGATCTTATTCTAAGCCAATCTTCCAAGAAGGGAAAGCCTGCAATCCTTGAGGACAAGCATTCAAAATTTTGTCTTCCAATTGGACTCGAACACTGACTTCAGGAATTAACGAGATAAATGTAACTAAAATCAGCCACAGAGCAGATCAAAGGTACAACATATTTTTATCCGCGTTTGCTACACGTTAAAATTATTGCAATTTGAAATATTCGATGTTTGGGAATTAAGTAAGTATCTGAGAAATTATTTCAAATTAATAGATATGATATAACCATGAAAAAACATAACATGGAAGTAAACAAGCTCGTAGACCAGAACAGTAATGTAGTCCTAATTGGGTACCCCAGCATCATACCTTGTGCCAAACCAACACATAAGAGTCATGGTTTGTGAGCCCTGCCGTTATCTGATGGTTAGCAAGCAAGCTTTGTACATCATTACAATTGGAGAAGGTTCGGATCTTTTTGGGTTGCCCTCAAATTTGGCTCTATGCCAGAGTAAGCCAAGTAAATGCATACATAGCTATTACATAAGAGGTAACTGCCTCTCTATGTATTACCTACTGAATATTAAAAAAATATCTCCCTCTTTCTTTCTAATTCTTTCTCCCTCGGAGATTTAAAAAAATCCTTCTTTTGCATCTCCCCTTCACTCTTCATAAATTACTTTTCCTTCCTGATTTCAAAAGCTCCTATTTATTTTCAGGATATTTCCCCCGTTGTCAAATGTCTTTGTATACTGGAAGTAAATACAATCAAGCAGAATGGGCCGGTGGAAAAAAAATAAGCAAAACTACTCAAAGAAGAGAAAGATAAATATTAGAAGCCACTCTCTGCAACAGGAACTTGATGAAAAGAATCTATTTCTTTAATTTGACAAGATCGGAACTAAGAACTCATAGATGACATAATAAGAAAACACATGACAATGCTCTTGAGATACACTGCCGACACACTGTATGTCAGGGGAAAAGAAGGAATTAGAGGATTTGTATGTATTGGGGCTTGCATCAGATTCTGCAACAGAAACTGGATCGAATGATTCTATTTCTTAAACTTGACAAGCTCGGAACTAAGAATCCATGGCTTACATAAGATGACAATGCACCCAAGACGCAATGTCGACATGCTTTATATTAAGAAGGAATCAAAGGATTTGTAAGTATCGGGGATTGCTCATTCAATCAAAGGACTTGAAGTAATGCACAAGAAACGAAAACCCGAAAAATGAGAGGAAAAACAACTGCACGAGCATTCCAGAAGAAAAATCAAGATGAATCGATGTTGACATAACTATATAGGTAGGTAAAAAAAAAACTGAAAAAAGGTTCTGTGTTGCTATGTACAGCGAACCAAAAAAGTGCCATGAGTACCAACAATAATAAAGCTAGGATATTAACGATACGTGAGAGCTGCGAATGTACAAAATGCCGAAATAAATATCAAACAATCAACTACTATGATTTGATCATACAGAAAAATTGTAAATGATTGCCGTAGAGAACGAAAGATTAAAATTCTCCTCTCCATTTGTCGTGCGTTAAAATTACCCAAGATTCAAATGGATCACTCAATCCAGACAAGAAGACCAAACTTCTGTATTCATTTTCACACCAGTTGCCAAGTGGTTACTGCTAGAGCCTGATTGACCGCAAGACTCCTCAAGTCTCCTCTCCACACTCTCATAGTCCAAAGCAGTGCTGTGGTTTGCATTTCCACGCCAGGTAGTTATCTCTGAAGGCTGAATTACAATGAGTCTCCTCAGGTCTTCAGCCCTCATCTCATATCATCTCATCTCATTTCTCCCTTACCTATCACAGCAGTGTTGTGGTTTGTACCACCACCATATTTTTTTTGTTTTCTTCCTCTTTCCTCCTCTATTAGGCCACTGCGAACAGCTAGAATCGTAGATCTCATATTTCTAGCACTTCCCAAAGTATTATGCAGTCCCTAGCAATGCTGTGGTCTGCACAGTTGCAATTCTCCCTTTTACCCACAGTTCCTCCAATCTCGTTTTCAGCGTCTTTGATACGGTTCAGATTGCACCTATCATTACTGGTACTACCCTGACTTTCATCTTCCACACCTTTTTCGGTTTTCTTGCCAGATTCTGGTATATTTCAAGTTTTTCATCCTCTTTCCTATTTATTCTGTGGTTTGCAGGTACGGTTACGTCTATTATTTCGCAGGTTTTCCTCTTCTAGTCCGCAATCACTATGTCCGGTCTTCTTGCTTGGATGGGGTGGTCAGTTTGAATGTCCAGGTTTTGAAGTAATTTGTGGCCCCCTTTCTCCAGGAGTGTCTCTGGTTTGTGCTGGTACCATTTTTTTTGCATGGTTAAATCACATACGTTTACTCAGTTCCCAGTCTATCACTGTTGTACTCTATCGTCTCTGAGTTTATACTCCTTCTGGGCCAGTTGACTACATTCACTTGCAATGTGATTTACGGTTTGATCCTTTTCCCCACATAAGAGGCATTTTTGTTTTGATATGGTTTGTTCTGATGCATTTGTTTTGGGCTGCTATGATGAGTGATTCTGTTTCTCTTTCCAGGTTTCCTTTTCATAGCCATACCTATAATCTCTTATCTGCCACATTCTGTATCTATCTTTTAGATTCTCCGTATAGTTTCTTCTCTTCCTATCGTCTTTCTTTGCTTGCTGTGCTGCTCCATTTATTTCTACTTTTTTTCTTGTTCGTTGTGCTGCTCCGGGCACTCTCTATGATGTCTTCATTGTTTGCTTGCGCATACTTTTCTAGACCTGCCTGGTCCTATGAACACTGTTCTCTATGTTAATGAGTTCTCTTTTCTCTTCACATACAGTTTATCCATTCCATCTCTGGGGTTTAAGGCTTTGTGCTTTGTCATAAGCTTCCTTGTTTGCCGGTTAATTGACTGGAGTTCTTTCTTTGTCCATCCAAGGGATGGTCCTGTGTATCTTACAACTGATACGGCCCATGTGTTTATTCCTTTTATCAGGTTCTGTTGTTTAGTTTGGTCTTAATGATTTAATCAGTCTTGCCTCTTTGGCTTGTCTCTCCTGGCGTATTTCTTGCACTGCTAAAGAGATATCTTTTTGTAATATCTTTTATCTGTCCCATTGTCTTACAAATGGTCTGTTGATATGTGGTGCATTCCTCAGTAGTGCTTCATCTCTCTTGAATCGTGAGATTTGTCTCTCTAATCTTTCTAATTGGGTTTTTCCCTCCTATTATTATTTGGGTTCTTTCTTGTGTTGTGAAGTATTCCGTTACCATTTTCGCTCCACTATAGATTAGGCTGTTGAGCTCTGATAGGCTGTTCGTTTCAATATGCTGAAGGGGGCACTTGACAAGTTCGGGCGCTTCTTTCAATTTTTTTCTGTCTCGAAGAGTTGGGAGTGTCGTTTTTTTCTTCTTATATGATTTCTTTCAAAGTTAGTATCTGAGAGTTCTCTTCCTCCGTTGGGGATGTCAGTGTCTCTCCCTCTCTCTGGTGTACACCTTTCTTCAGGGATTTTTATTCTTGTTTGAGTTTTTTTCAATTTTGTCATTTATTACGTTGTTTGTGTTGAGAGATGCCTCTTGAGGCACTTTCCTCTTTTTTTATTCAATTGCAGATTTCTTGTAGTTCAGTCTCTGAGATCCATTTGTTTTTCAGAGTTTGTTTTACTTGATCAGCCAGACGCTGGCTTGATACCTCCACAGTAGATTTTTCCTTCCACATTTTGGGCACACGTTCTCTACAACACCGTCTAGATGGTTTGCTTATACATTACTTACCTGTTCTCCCCTGATCTTTTTTCCTTGTTCTACCTGCTACTTGATGATGCTCCTTCTGGATGTCATTTATGGACCATAAGCCGGGGTTTCGGCCAACAGTAGCTTGATGACGACTGAGTCCCTCTTGAAGGCCATTAAAGGAACACGAGCCGGGGTTTCGGCCAGTAATCACGGAATGACAATCGGACCCTCCGGGTAGCCAACAAAGGAGCACCTGCCTGACACCTGCCAGACACACAAATCTTCGATTTGTGCCTCATTTTCTGTGGTATTATTATTTTTATCTTTGAGTTGCAACCCAAAAGTTCAGAGAATTTTACCATGGAAAATAACTATCTTAGCAATTCGAAATTGAACACTGGCATAAAGCATAGCAGGAAAAGTTCTTATTACATTTTGGCCAAGCGCTCTATTCACATACCCCAAGATTTTTGGTAGCACCTCGTATTTCATCTGTGTTTTTTTTTTCATGCCAGCTGATCTTGAATATCTACAAACGAGAACGACTTCATTCAACTTACGATAAATACTAATTACCGCTAAGTTACCACAAAAGTCGATAGCCAACAGAAATGTGCCCAATGATTCCGCTACTTTTCATCCTCATCCTACCGTCTTTCTGCATTACTGGATTCATTACAATTTCTGTTTCTTTTTCTTTACTACAAAGTGGAACGTATATCGTACCACGTGTGAACAGTGGGCTTTTATTTGAATCAAAATTCATGCACTACCGGTGTGCTCAGAAAACAAGGGAAATCTCAGAGAAATAACATTAGAAATTTATTAGCACTGTCAGACGGGTTATCGGAGATAAGGACAATAAAATACAGAATGTGTGTTATAAGGCAGCCATCTTTAGCGTTTAAATCAAACGTAATCTTCTGCTTTAGCAAGATTTTTGATTCTGCATTGATAAGATGAGCCATTTCTAAATTTACAACAAGTGATTAATTCAAAAAAGCAAAACAGAGAACACAATATATATGTGTTGTCTTCTAATGCAAACCGACAAATCCAAAAGACCAGGAGCCAATGAAGAATTGATTTGACTTTTGGGTTAATCCTGGAACTAATTTCCGATGAAGATATATATATATATATATATATATATATATATATATATATATATATATATATATATATATATATATATCAAGACGAGTTAAGGGTTGGCCGAAATATAAAAAAGTGAAACCCCGTTACCTTTATCGTAGTTATGCATGGACTGATTTTCATTCAGTTTTTAGTGTATAGCGTTGGCAAAAGTAGGCACTCAATCTAATCATCATGTCAACGGTTCCCAACCTTTTCAAGGTCATTCTCCACTTTTGTCAATAAGATTACAAGTTCTTTTTATTATTCAAATAAGTTGCAACAGAAAATAATTTCAAATGATCATTCTATTTTGCATGAAATTATGTAGCAGCCATTGTCCTGTCGATGAAATACAGCTCACTAGTGTAAGTATATCTCAAAAAACCCCTCATACCATGACGTTTCCAACATTATGTATATCTGTTAATATCGAATGTATGCTTCATCATGACGATGCAAAACTCGTTGAATGTCATCTGACCCAAACACATTGATTTCTATTGTATCTGAAAAGGGAAGGTTTTACACGGTAGAATACAAATATAAATTCAACGTTTTTGGGTTAGTACATGAAAAATAATCAATTTTTTCTGGTGATGTTTTCCTCAAGATTTTATGGATTCTTTTTTGACGTAATTTATTACTTCTAGAAGAATAATTATCCTGACATTAAACTTGTATGTTGTGAATTTTCTGTTGATTCTTGCATAAAATCATCAGGAAAAAATTACGACAGTCAGCAAGATCGATCAAACGTTGATTCAAAACATGAGTTTAACGAGAACAGCTATTTCTGTTCAATTCCAGAAATTTACACGAGAAGCAAAATTATGCGGAAGAATAAAAAAAAATTGCTGAAATTTTGTATTTAACATTTTTTTCATAGCCATTTTCGTGTCTTGTAATGTAAAAAGTTGCTCTGAATCAAATTTTGTTCGAGATGACGCAGATTTTATTGAAATTAACGAAGTAGTGCGTTTGCCAAAATAAAATATATATATATATATATTAATATATATATATATATATATATATATATATATATATATATATATATATATATATATGTTTATATACTAATATATTCTCATTAAAATTGGTAGAGTTTAACAAAAAATGACTACAAAATCATCGCATCGTGTACACAGTGTTATCATGTGTCCTCAATATATACATGCATACACAAATATGAATATGCCCCCACGAATATATAATTTATATATATATATATATATATATATATATATATATAGAGAGAGAGAGAGAGAGAGAGAGAGAGAGAGGGGGGAGGGGGAAGTAGAAAGGTACTAGTATTGTACAATATTGTACAAGAATGTTTCAATAAGTATAAGAGATAAGTAAGAAGTCTGGAAGAGCCACGTTGGTTGGGGATTATTCCATTTTTTAATAACTTTGATATTTAGTAAAAAGGTTATTTGTTAATAGCTATATTTTTCAGCCAACAGAAAAATTGCTCCTGGCCAGTCTTAAAGGGATTTAAAAAAAGACAAAAACGCAAAAACAAAAACAAAAAAAACCAGCGTGTTGGGGCGTTAGAGGATGGATCCTGTTACGAATCTTTTTAATCCATGATTATGATCAGTGTGTAGGAAGTCGTTATTATTAAGGAGTGGCAACCGTGGCCCCCATTCCGTATTATTGAGCCTATACGGAGTGGTAGTACGTACATACATTTATACATACTAATGAAAGTACTAACAAATCCATACACATATATATCAACGAACATAGATGTGCACATACACACATGCCTCATACATATATATGCACGCATACATATTCAAATACTGGATTTAAAATTTTAATCATGAGGAAGTGTATGATGAGAATAAACACCTGTTACACAGGAATAAGTAAAATCGCAGATTTTTAAAAAATATTTGTTTATTTACAACTCGCAATAATACCTGGCGTTGACTGGAGGAAAACTAACAGCAAATATAACAAGAATGCCCCCCTTGCTTTTGACCATTAAAAAAGAAACAAATGTAAAAAAAAAGATCCCCTCCCCCTTCGAATCGATCCTCGAAGCTGAATGAAAATTTAAAACTTGTTTTTCACCCCTTAAGGAGAAAGAAAAGACTCCTCCATACCGATTTCAACCCTTAAAATTGAAAGAAAGACACTACATTTTATTTTCTAGAAATCTTCTCCCAATTCGACCCCTATAATTGCAAAAAAGTGTCCCACGATTCTGTTCCTTGAATGATTTAAAAATATCCTTTTGATTCTGACACCTGAAAGTTAAAAAATGATGAACCCCTAAAAGGAAAAAAAATTTCCCAACCCGATTTTAACCCTTAAAAATGAAAAAAAGTTCTCAATTTTGTTCCCTAAAAGTGAAAAGAGAAGTTAATCTTCAATTTTGACCCTGAAAGTGAAAAACAAATTCGATTTCGATCCCTCAAAGTGAAAAAAATCTTCCCTTTCGATTTGCCCCTTGAGTTGAAAAACAAAATATCTTTACCCTCAACTTTGACCCCTGAAAGGTTCAGAAAATATTCCCCCACGCTTGTGGAACCCATCAGTAGAACAAAAAAGGCCACCTTTAAATTCTGATCCCTAAAACTGAAAGAAATTCTCAGTTTAAGGGCCAGTCTTTTGATTAAGTTCCATATTCCAGCTCCATAGGCAACTATCAGGAGGATGCATTGCTTTTAAAATCTTCTTTTTAACTCTAGCAGAATTTTCTCGTTCTTTAAGGTTGACCTTGCCCTACCGAAAGCTTGCCAACCGAGTGTGATTCTTTGCTTGATTTTTTCTTCTTATCAAAATTTCATGCAGAATCGTTGTCAAAAGTAGATATAGCGGAGTATTTTTTTCAATTGTGTCTTGAATTTTGATTGTTTTGTGTCTATCTTCAACGCATTCGTTGTTATTGATTTTCGTTTTACAAGTCCTTAATGTAAAACTAAACTAAAAAATAAATAAATACGCAGATACCTTCTTGGAATTCTCTGCTAGTAACATTTCCCAAAGATAATCAACCAATAACGTGATGTGATATACCTTAACGACACAAACCTGATAAATAATCCACATTATTCATTTGCAATTATCTTTTAGATTTTGGGGAAAAAAACAAGTCACTGGTAAGATTCCAACAATAACACCCAAACTCACTCACAAGCCCATTATTTTTTCAGTTTCCTGAGATACCTGCCTTGGCGCTGGTATAGGTTTGGGTTTTTCTATCCAAAGACACAGTGTATGCATGTTTATTGTGAAGAGGAGTGCTGAATAGAGTTTCCTGCGATAGCAGCTACTTTTAGATTGATATTGTTATCTTTTATTTTGAGTTTTGAATAGTGTCATGACTACCATCTTAAAAATACCGTCGCGAACATTCAATGATACGCATGTATCATCATCCCGAAGTGACGAGTTGAAATTTAATGATGGCTCGATATCCAATTACATTTTGTAATGCTTTTAGCTATAAGTGTACCAAATTTTATGCTTTTGTTGCAAATATAATTCAGTCTACAGATATGACGAAGTTGTGAGCTGGGAAATGTTCATTGGTGTTCGGGAGACAGAGACAGAGACAGAGAGAGCGTTACTATGTACAAGAGGTTATGTTATGTGTGGCGGAGAAAAAGGTGATCTCACTAAGAGAAAAAGTAAGGGGAATCTTTTAAGGGTCAAACATGAGAGAAACTTTCGCTTTTTATGGGGATCGGAAGCTTGTGGGATCCCTTCTCTTTTAGGGGTCAGATCATTGTGAGGGATTTTGAAAAATCCCTTTTAGAGTCAAAAGTGAGGAGAACAATTTTCTCTTTCTGGTGACGAAATTAATAGGAAACTGAACCATACTGTCACCATATGACTATTAGTTGTCAAAATCGAGGACGGGAGCTTTTTCCCATTTTAACCTTTCAGTAGGATCTTTCTCCTTTGTGGGGGGAACATTTTTTCAGGCGTCGAAATCAAGGTGGATGTCCCATTTAGGGGTCAAAATCGGGATGGTCCTTCTTACGGATCACAGTCAAGGGGATTTTTTCTCTGTTTTAGGGGTAAAAATCGAAGGGGAATTATTTTCTCCTTCATTGTCTTCGTTTTACCTCTTTCATGAAATCGCTCTAAAATATAATTTGTATTCCTAAGTTTTTATACTTGAAGTTGTTTTCCTGGGCAACGTCAGGTGTCGTGACGATTAAACTATTCCTTTGAAAACAGCTTTCTAGATAATGGTGACATTTGTTTTCTGTCATAATCTCATTAAGAAACGTGTTTATTTGTGTTTTCTCACCCGCTGACGATTTTTCAAGACGAGCAGCGAATACGTTAAAAATGATAATTCCTATATTTCTGTAGAAATTCAGCCGAATCATTGATAGTCATAAAAGTTCATTTTTCATATTTCGTATTTTTCCTTAATTTCAAACTACTACTATCAATAGAAACTATAGCCCCAATTTCAAGTAACACATTGGTTATCTGAAATCTGTTTTATATCACCACTGTGGGTATCCTGAATCTGATTTCATATTACCCCTACACTGTTCATATTACCCCCAGCAACTGCTGATTCAGCTAACATGATAAATTATCATGCTTATCACTCATGCGTAAATTGAATACACTTTAATCGTAATCATTGTTAATATTTTTGATCACCCATTAAGATCATGATCAACTTTTAAAACCACTGTCTTATCGTGCACATTAATTTATTTTATCTAAATAAACATAGCATATAGCATGAAATCACCTTCATGTTACCCCTAGGTGTAAATGGACATAAATCAATAGGGTACAGTGGAATTGTTGTGGGTAAATTGAAGTTACCTTCAACATTAATTTGGAGTTTCGTAGTTAACATATATTATTACAATAATGTGATACCTTTCTTTGATTGGGAAAAAAACTTGGCCCAAGTTAAGCAGTTTATCAGCTTATTACTTTGTGAGGCTTTCCTCCTTAATGCTCTGATTATTTAAATTATCATTTAAACATTAACTTTTCATTCTCTCCGTTTAAACATCATTGCAGTATCTATTCTGTTAGGAAGTATACATTTAACCAAATATTCACCAGAAGAACCCTTTTAATTTCCATGGTTATTCCGAAAACTACAAGATCGTACGAAGTTCATGCTATTTGACAGATGTATAATGGATGAGATGTTCTCCAATGCAATGCTGATTAATAATGCACGATTGCCGGAAGATGTAATACGTATGTATATATATATATATATATATATATATATATATATATATATATATATATATATATATATATATATATATATATATATATATATAAGGATGTTTGTATCCACGAGAGGACTGACTGAAAAATACGTAAATCATCTCTTTTCCCGCTTTTCACTCAAGAGTGTTTTATTACACACACACACACACGCACGTACGCACACACACACACACACACACACACACACTCTCTCTCTCTCTCTCCCTCTCTCTCCACGTCCCCTTATCAAATTACAAAAACTTACGAATAGTAAAATAATTTTGTGTCAAACAACAGGTGACAAAAACTGTATCTTTTCTTTCTGTTTCTCTTTCACCCCCCCCTTTAGAAAAAAAAAACAACAAAAACCCTTTTACTTCTTATATCTTCGTACTCTGATACCTTACATTCCTTTCTCTTGAATGGTTTAGTTTCGTCTCTGAAGGCCTGTTCGCGTCAGCACAACTATAGAATGGCGAAATAATGACGTCACGTAAGGAAACTTCTGGATCCAGCTTGGTACGAGATCATACTGAATTAGTACTGGGAGAATCTTGCTTGTTTCTTTTTTTTTTGTCATGTTTCGCCAAGTTTGTTAGCGAAGGACATTTTCTTCATAGTTGCTATAAGATTTTGCCAACTTCCGGTGATTTTGATCGATTTTACCAGTTTTTTCATCGGAAAACAGACGACGAAATGTAACAAAGAAACACAGCCATAATGGCTGAATGTTCTCTTGCAATTACAAATCTGGAATGCACCAATTATACATTCTTAAAATTTTGGAGAAATATTTTTTGGAACTTTTTCTGGATCATACCAACAAGGAAAAAAAAAACAAAACAAAACAAAAAAAACAACTGACCAATTTGGTTGTATAATAAGCAAATAAAAGCGTGTGTTTAGTGTATGTTATATTAAGAGGGGTCTCAAATCTAAAAAAGACAAAAACAAGAAAAAAAATCTCAGCGTGTTCTGACTGGGCTATATATATTTTAATGAATGCGAACTCACACTACACACTTTTTTTTTCAAAGTTTTACGTTTTGATACACGTATTGATCCGAGTTTATATTGTTATCAGAAATAAGGTCCATTTAACTACTTTCTACAATCATTTTTCTCGATAACTACACAAAGTTTATTATGATGAAATTACTATTTCCTGACGTTCTGAATTTTGTTGTAAAAAAAGAAACAAAATTAGCGGGTAAATAGGTCTGCATTTTAAAAATTTTACCTGTCGCTATGAAATTTTTTAAAGATATTTATTATATTTGTTCATATATTTTTTCAAATCCAGGACCGCTATTCAACATGATATACGCTAAACACAGGCTCTCATCAGTTTATACAAAGAACTTGGTCATTTTTGTTGATGTTATGACCAAGAGAAATTCCTACTTTTGACAAAAATATTCCTTCGAAGTTATAAGAACGTATATATTTTCCGAACATCGGGATCGTCACTCGCCATGAGGAAATCATATATAATATTTCCCGACTGTTATGATCAGATCTATGATTTAATCGACAGCACAACGTTTAACAATTATAGCTGTGTGTTTGCTACGCATTTTTCGTGTCCTATACAAACAAACCGTGTGAAATTGCAGTCGAAAAAACAAAAAGCAACGAAAAAAAGAAGCGAGCAAGATTCTCCCAGTACTAATACAGTATGAACTGAATCAGAGCTGTATCTAGAGATTCATTATGACGTCAGACTTCGCCACACTATTCCGTTTTTGTTACACACTTTTTTTTTTTTACTTTTGTTACCTTTTGTTATTCTCTTCCGTCTTTTAATGTTGAGTATATTTTCTATTTTGGAAATTGCGTTCGAAAAACAAGGTTTACAAAATCCCCACCAAGAAATGTTTCTATAAAATAAAGAGATTCGTATGTTGTTGACTTACAGATAGTTTAAATTATTTAAAGTGATGTGTTAAATATTGAAGCAAAGGAAAAATTTTGTACATGTAGAAAAAAATAATTATCAGAATCCGTAAAAGGATTGACGTCATTCATTACGAGGAGTAAATAAATCGTGCTCGCTTCGAATTCAACGGTGTGATTTCGCATTAGAATAGCATTTTGCATGTAAGCCCCTCACTGCTAAAATCTTAAAAATAGGCTTTACTTAAAACTAAGTAATTTCCAAAAGTAATGACAGTCTCATGAATTGAAAGCAGAGAAAATAAGCTGCGAAAAAATTTTCCATTTTTCTTTTTCAATTCTCAAAATCGACTTAACCTGCGTGACAAAAATAAACTGAGGCATATCTTGTAAATGTAAATAAGTTGTTTTTGTAACGAATATCTATTGAGTCTGTATATGTATTGTCTGAAAATATCTATACATGATATTGTGAAATAATTGAAGCTAATAATATATCAATAATAATATAATTAAATTGAAATGAAATTTCGATTCTATGTCAACAGCTGTAAATGGATAGAAAAAGTTTAACAATCTTATTTATTTGAAGCAATAAACAATGATATTTACGTATTTATGGCAGATTTTTGTTCATTATTTCATCAAGTGTGCTAGCGTGTGAAACTTAATAATTAACATTTTGGACTTTTTCCTTGCAAAAAAAGAGAGGAATACTTATTTTAATGTCTTATATCTTCAATGATTTATCAGAATATAGTGGTATTTAGAATTTATGTCAAAAACAGCGAAAAAATAACAATTTAACAATTTTATTCATACAAAGCAATAGCAATAATATTTATGTACTTATATCAATTCTTTATTTATTTATTCATACATTATAATTATTTCTTTAACATCGAGTGAGTGAAACTTCACAATTTATAATCGGGATGACCTTTCCTATGTTGAGCCAAAACTATAACAATTTTCCGCTCATTCTAAATTAAACTCTACTCTTTCTTTCTGTCCGGGACGTTTGCAATTCGCTTTCTTTCTTCCTTTGCGTCTGTGACTTATAGGCTGTGGCTTGACATTATTTTGCCAGTTATCTTTCCTTCCTCACGCTTTTTCAGTCTCTTCTCTTTCTCTCTTCACTTTGACGATGGATCATTCCATTATCTGATCGTGAGCTGAAGATGTTATCACCAACATAGTCGATGACGTATTGAATGAAGGGAAGATATTTCATTAACCATTGCAGTTACATACCAAGTATGTTTATACTTTTCCGTCCTTTTATGAGAGATCTAAAATCGACTAAATCTTAAAATCTCTCGATATGCAGTCAGACCGGAAATATGGTGGAAATTCTTTCTTTTCTCTGCTTTTTTCATTCAGAAGTTTCTGAATGACATGCCGGATGTCAACTGAATCCCTCATCCCTACAAAAAAAAAACACATAAAATTCGGTGAACTAAGTTTGAATCCCACTTAAATCTGTTAATTTAAATTCATATACCTGCTCTTCAAAAAGAGATGAATTTACTCTCCTTTTAACATAATCCAGGTTTGAAAAAGAATTTGATCATTCTTTAAACATGGGGTCGATCTGCATCATTCGAAATTATTCTACGTTGCTATGATTCAGTTCATTTACTCCATCATCAACATCATCATCATCAGTTTCTTAATGTCCGTCGTTTGAAATAGACCTTTCCCAGGAATCGATGCACTTCTCCACCGTGGGCGTCACGGAGCCAGTGCTCTCTGAATTTGTCTTGCTCGTCTCTCTATCTAATACTCTGCCGGCCTCGGCTGAGCATTTGATCTCTGGAGATCCATGGCGTGAGTCACAATGTCCATCGGTTGTCTGCCATTTTTGCGACATGGCCATCCCATTGCCATTTGAGTTTTTCTTTAATGGATTCTATGATGTCCCAGACTCCTGTTTTCTCCCTGGTATATTTTTCTGATTCCTGTCTTCTCTCGGATGTATTGTGCTGTCTTGTGGTCTGAATTACCAAGACTGAACTAAAAAAGGATTTCCTCTAAGAATCAAACCGGAAAAAACGTGACTAAGTTTTATTAGACTTCATTTAGCGCATTACTTCGTCTCTTCTTGATTAACATCAACATCAAAAAACACTCGCATCGTCCCACGCAACCATCTTTTTTGTTTAATCAGCAAGTAAAAGATACTTCTTTCCTATTTCCTAATGAGCTGTGACATATGGCAACTGTACATTACATACATATGTGTGACTACGCTTTTACCTGGTATGGAATGGTGACTTTTCAAAACATTCTCATTTGAAATAGTGTTATGTGCTGATGCTTTATTTTCCACTAATAGACTCTACCAGGGTCCATTTTCCTGGAAATAAAAGCATCTGATAATCAATTTCCCATTTGCTACATTTTTCAGTGAAAATTCCGTTCCATTTAGACATTTTGGAGGTCTGAAATCAGAACAGAAGATAAAAAATCATATCAACTTTTGCACTTTTTACTCAAAAATCTGTTTATCCTTATAGAGTATTTTATGCAGTTGGTTTTGTCTGACTAATATCTTCATCCTTGTCGTTGGATTTAAAAAAAAAAAAAATTTCGACTGTCTTCAGCTGTCAGTTGTGACCTAGAATGTTGTTGAATCTTGTTCCAAGTAAGTGCACGCACTCTCTCATACACGTAATTCCCGGTGTTTTATACAGGCTATTGATGCCTATGCCCTGTCTGCTGATTGAGTTACCTGAGTATAGCATGTACACAGATTCTCCCGATCTCTTTATTCTCCAATGCTGCTCCTCGTCTATTATTTTGACAATATCTCAACGGAGAGTGCATCCCTCTCCCTCTAAACATGGTCAGTCATCCCAGACTTCAAAGCTTCTTCTTACATAAGACTTTTCGATTCCCCTTGAGACATATTCTTAGGAGGCACCTTGAACAGTCAGTAACAATTGAATAGACTATTGTACACAGCGTTTTTGTTTTCTTCGTAAGAAGTACTCCAACAAGCCGAAATTGGAACAATAACGGAGCTGACCAACCGACTGTACCAACGAAAATAAGACATATCTCTCTTTTGTTATGTGTATTTACCGACGATCCCGTTGGAGCTGATTAGTGACAATCAACCAATCATATCGCGACTCAATGAACAGAACTTTCAACTCAATGTTCGTTGGTTTATAATTACTCTTTCATTATTCTTTCATTTCCAGGAAACGCTAATTTCTAGGAATCGTTGTTTCCCAGACACGTCAGTTTTCTCTCGCAGATTGTTTTTATCCTGCATCCAGCAACATATCTATCTATCTATCTATCTATCTATCTATCTATCCATCCATCTATCGTCATGTACGATATTATTATTATTATTATTATTATTATTATTATTATTATTATTATTATTTGGAATCTCACACCAGTTGCCTGGTGGTAACCGCTGGAGTTTGAGTGACAGCAAGTCTCCTCAAGTCTCCAGCCCTCCTCTCCTAGTACTAGCAGGTCGCAGTAATTCTGCGATTTACAGTTTCACACCGGTTGCCCAGTGGTTATCGCTGAGGGCTGAGTGACAATAAGTCTCCTCAGGTCTTCAGCTAACGTCTCCTCCCTCTTTCGCATATCATGACAGAGCTACAATTCGTTGCAGTACTTATATCTCTAGCACCTTCCTCAGTACCCGTGCAGTTCCCAGTAGTGCTGTGGTCTGTACGGTCTCTATCCTCCCCCTAATCCCGATCTCCTCCAGTCTCTCCCTCAGCGTTCTGGGGACAGTTCCTAGTGCTCCCACTATGACTGGTACTACCCTGGTTTTCATGTTCCACATTTTCTTTAACTCCCTTGCTAGGTCCTGGTATTTTTCCCTTTTTTCAGCCTCCTTCTTTTTTACTCTATGGTCTGCAGGCACAGCCACGTCTACTATTTGGCAGGCCTTCTTTTTTTTGTCTACTATTACTAAGTCTGGCCTTCTTGCCTGGATGAGGTGGTCAGTTTGGATGTCAAAGTCCCACAGTAGTTTGTGGTTGTCATTCTCCAAAACTGCCTCTGGCTTGTGCTGATACCACTTTTCCCCATGGTTGAATCCCATTTGTTTACTTAGTTCCCAGTGTATCATCGTTGCTACTCTATCGTGTCTATGCTTATACTCCTTCTGGGCGAGTTGACTACATTCACTAGTTATGTGGTTTACTGTCTCATCTCTTTCACCGCACATGCGGCATTTGCTGTTTGCCTGTGTTCTGTCGATTTTAGCTTTTATGTAGTTTGTCCTTATGCTTTTGTTTTGGGCTGCCATGATGAGCGATTCTGTTTCTCTCTTAAGGTTTCCCTTTCGTAACCACGTCCATGATTTCTCGTCTGCTATATCTTTTATCTGTCTTTTAAACTCGCCGTACAATTTTTTCCCTTCCCACTTTTCTTTTCTAGTTTGCTGTACCGTTCCATTGCTTTCTACTTTGTTTGTTGCACTATCCCTCGCGCTCTTTATGATTTCTTCACTATTTGTTTGCACATATTTATCTAGGACTACTTTAGCTCTCTGGACACAATCTTCTATGCTGATGAGCCCCCTACCACCTTCTTTTCTCTTAACGTATAGTCTATCTGTATCATCCCTAGGGTGTAATGCTTTATGCATCGTCATAAGTTTCCTTGTTCGCCTATCCATTGATTGGAGCTCTTCCTTTGTCCATCCTAGGAATGGTCCTGTATACCTAACTACTGACACAGCCCAGGTGTTCATTCCTTTTATTAGATTTCTGCTATTTAATTTGGTTTCTAATATTTTCCTTATCCTTCTAAGGTATTCCCTCTTAATTTTCTCCTTCATCTCTTCCCGTTTTATCGTGTCACTTTCAAGGACACCTAGGTACTTGGATCGGTCTTGTGCAGTCAATGCCCTAATCTTGTTGTTGTCCGGAAGTTCAATTCCCTCAGTCATTGAAAGCCTTCCTTTATGCATCACCATTATTGCGCATTTTTCTATCCCAAACTCCATTCCTATGTCCTCACTATATTCCCTTACTTCGTTGAACAGAGTCTCAAGCTCTCCCCTGTTTTTCGCAAACAATTTAATATCGTCCATGTACATTAAGTGGTTGACCTTTCCTTTTGTTTTAGAGAAGTGGTATCCTTTGCTGTTTTTCAGGATTCTGTTAAGCGGTATCATTGTTAGAACAAATAACAGTGGGGACAACGAGTCCCCTTGGAAGATCCCCCTTTTTATCCCTACCTCGGCTAGTTTGTCCCCTGCAGCTGTCAAATCTACTTTCCAGTCTTCCATTGAATTACCAATGAATTTAACCACCGGTTCGCTAATTTTGAACATTCTAAGGCATTCGAGTATCCAGCTATGTGGAATCATATCGTATGCCTTTTTGTAATCTATCCATCCCATTGCGATATTCTTTCTCCTTTTCCTTACTTCTTTTAAGATCATCTGGTCTATGTAGAGTAAATCGTTTGCCCCTTTGGTTCCTATCCTACACCCTTTCTGTTCTTCTGGTAGTAGCCCCCTTCTATCCATTGACATGTATATTCTCTCTGCTATTTGCCCGGTCAGGATTTTCCACATAAGTGGTAGGCAAGTGATTGGTCTATAGTTGCTTGCTATGTTCCCCTTTCCCGGGTCTTTTTGGATGAGGGTGGTTCTGCCTTTAGTCATCCATTCTGGTGCTTTGCCTTCATTCAGACAATTTTGGAGTAGGTGAGTGAGTCTGCCGTGTAACGTGGTAAATCTTTTGAACCAATACCCATGGATCCCGTCGGGACCCGGTGCTTTCCAGTTGGCTACTTTCCTAAGAGTATGTTTTAATGTGGTTTCATTCAGTACTATTGGTTCTCCCTTGTCTATATCTCCTAGTTCTTTTCTCATGTTTCCTAACCATTGCGGTGTTACGTTATGTCTTTTTGGGTGCCCCCATATGCTATTCCAATAGTTCTTGGCCTCTGTGGCATCTGGTTTCATGTCCTGCCTTCTTTCCCCATTTAAATCTCGGTAAAACTTTTTCTCATTGTTTTGGAATGTGCGGTTTTGTGTGTATTGGGCCGTTCTTAGTCTGTATCTTTTTAGTCTTGCCTCTTTGGCTAGTCTTTTCTGGTGTAACTCTTCGACTACAGTTGCGATGCCTTTTTGCGTTACCTTGTATTTGTTATAAAGTCTTACTCGTGGTCTGTCTGTGTGTGGTGTATTTCTAAGCAGTACTTCATCTCTCTGTAGTTGGGAGATCTGCCTTTGTAACCTTCTCTCCCAGTTGGGTTTCCCTTCCCTATTATTGCTCGGGCTCCTATCTTGTGTTGTAAAGCTTTGTGCTACCATTTTCGCCCCTGCGTAAATTAGGTTGTTAAGTTCTAGGAGGGTGTTTGTTTCTATGTGCTGTAAGAGGCAGTTGACCTGCTCGGTCACTTCTCCGACTTTCTTTCTGTCTTTGTCTCTTAGGGAGGGGAGTGTTGTTTTCTCTCCTCGCATGATCTCTTTCAAAGCTTGTATTTTGGTGTTCTCTTCTTCCGTTGGTGCCTCGTCGTCACCCTCTGATACATAGCTTACTGTGGGGGTCTCATGGGGAGTTATTCTAGTTTTGTTATTGGTACTAATTGTGCTGGGGGGGCATTCTTCAGATGTGTCACCTGAACCTCTCTCTACATTAATGCGAATCTCTAGTAGTTCAGTCTCAGACAGCCATTTCTTCTTTTGAATTTGCTTTACTTGGTCAGCAAGGCGTTGGTTCGATACTTCCACATCAGATTTTTCCCTTCATATTTGGAGCATACGCTCCCTATAAGATCGCACTGAAGGCTTGCTTTTAAAGTAACAATACATAACTAGCCTATTCTCCTCCCTTGTCCATCTCTTTCTCTTGTTTTTTATAGCAGTCACTCCGAGAGGACCGCGCCTTCCCTGGGTGTCGTTAGAGGTATATGAGTCTTGGCCAACAGTAGCTATGTGACGACTGTGTCCCTCCTGAAGGCCATTAAGGGTACACGAGCCGGAGTTTTGGCCAGCAGTCACAGGATGACGACCGGGTCCCTCCTGGTGGCTAACAAGGGAACACCTGCCGGTTACGACACACAAATCTTGAATTTGTGCTCCGTTTTTTGCGGTAAAATGGTTTGGTTGTACTGTCATGATAGGGGTTTTTTGGTTCTTTGAGGTAGCGCCAGACCTTGGTGGGTTGGTTAAGACCGATGTGGTTCAGAAATAACCGAAGAGCCCCACCAGCTCTTTTTGGTATCATTATTATTATTATTATTATTTGTAAGAGTCGTTATTGTTGTAGTAATAGTACCCTATTTTTATTTGTTTATTATTTTCTGTACAAACGCACGCTGAAATCTATCACTGGGAGGAGCTATCATATTTTCCAGTACTTAACGAACAAGAACTGTTGTAAAAGAAGAAACTGGTTCCAGCTGGTACCAAACAAAGAGTAATTGTCAGCCTACAATAATACCGATTCCCACGAGAATTGGAGTGTAGATATGACCGAATAGGAACGTGTATTTCTTTTAAATGTCCTTTTCTCATAACTGGAAATAAATTATGGGAGAAAAAACATAGAAAATTGCAAAACCTATATTGTTATTTGCTGGAAACTAAAGAAAACGCAGCATTTCAAATCTTATGAGCTGAATATCTGTAGTAGTGATAGAAAACCCGTTGAACTGCAACTATTTGTATACAGTTTTTGAGATGGCAACGTATTTACATGTTAATTAACATGAACAGCCAATTAGTAAGCTAAGCTGATACAAGACAGAGATATGAAATGTAGTCTGGGAGTTGAGCATAACTCTGATTCACCCAGATTTGACTGCACATTTTGTTAATAGATGGTCGAAGAAATTCAAAAACGTTAGTGGCACTTGCTAGTCCATGGTCATTTATCCTCCATCTTGATATGAAGATGGCATCAATTTTTAATTACAGGCTATGTTCAAGATGGAATCAATCATCTCAAAGAATGTCGTTGGAAAAAAATCCTGCTGAATGAAGTTTACAAGAGAACCATATGCCTTAGAGCAAGTCATTTTGAGCTATTTACAATCAAAGTAAGCTAGGACAGGGGAGATATTTATGCATTAATCAATTCTGAAATTTCCACACTCTATTTCTAGCCCATTTTCTACCTACAAACAAACTTCAATTAAAATTTGGAATTCTTGGAGATACAGAAAAGCTAGAACTAAATGAAACGGTCTGATCTGAATTATTCATACTGACCTCCCTGTCTGTTTGTCAGGATGATGAATCCACGTTATCTCAATCAATTCAATGTAATGTTGAGAAAAGGTGGGTAATAGGCTACGAACAAGGGCTGGAAATTCTGGAGATAATCTATGCGCAATTATCTCCCCTTACGTCTGAGCTAACAGTTGCAACCACGAAATAACTCAAAAAGTTCTATCTGTCCATCTTCTATCTCCAAAGTTTCTCAATGAATTCCAAAGAAAGTTCGGGGAAGAGTGAGCAATATATTTTCTATCTAAAGCATTCTCAGTGCCTTTTACGAGCTTCATCATTCTTACTTATCCTATAAAAGTGCTCTGTTCGTTGGCCTCTTGTAGCCTAATCCTTTTGTAATGACCGGTGGCATTTAACTTTTTTCGGATAACTTTATTAATTCCAATTTATTTTTCATAATGGTCTTTTCCTTTTGATATCCCATCATGCATCACAAGCACTTACATTGATTGTACACTTTGTACATAGGAATGAATGTGAGAAAGATTTGAGCATTTATTTGGAGCGGACGTGATATACTCTATTTTTTTTTTCTCAATCTTAATCTGATCCGATCTTGGCATGAAACAAACTAAAATAGGGAACAATTGATATAAAGGAAAAATGTATTTGACCAAACTTCAGAATGCTCGCCTCTTTGGAATATAGACATTTGAATTTTTGGCTTTCTTATGATTTACAACGTTCAATACGTAAACGAGATTGTTTATCATGAATAAATTACGGGATGTAGTTTTTTTTCAGAACTTATCATATTACATGGTAAAAATTGTGTTAAACTGAAACTCAGTTGACTTCAGTCCCTTGCTTCATCGTAGAGCAATAAACCGATCCATTTGCTGATTAGGTAATTGAAATGAGCCAACGGTTATAGGAATTGTTATTTCTCTTGAGTTTATTTCATAAAAGCATAAGCGTAAGCAGAAGTATGAATATTTTTTTCCAGTTAATCATAATCACAAGAGAAGTCCCTTAGCAGGGATATTGGAAAAGCTTACTTCTAGAAATCACTTTCATTAAGTATTGATTGATTATATCGGTTCCGAAAAAAAACAGCAAAAAACCAAAATAGCAATCTGTTTTCCTACTGATTGATGTCTCGAAATAGAAAAAAGAAACAACAATAAATTCCCCAACACTATAACCTGCCAACGATATAACATAAAACGATTTTGACGTTGTGGAAAATACAGAAGCATACCAAGTACACAGCAAGAATGGAAATAATATAAAGTACTGATTCCCCAGAACGAATAACACACAAGCAGCAACCAAAAACAAGAAATAAAAAAGAAATGAAAACATATCTGGTATGTTACCAGAAACAGTCATTTGAGTAACGTCTTTCGGTAGTATGCTTGTTGGGTGATTAATTACAATATTGGAAAAAGACGTGACCGTTGAATGAATTACTTCTATCGTCATTGTGGGTAGGTGATCACTAAAATTCTGAATTTTGAAAAATACAAGCTAATGGATCATTATTGGATAACTTTACATTGCAAATTGAAGCCCTTATAAAAGAAAAAACTATTTGGAGGGAGTTCAGAAAAATGATTTTTTTCCTTGACATTATAAAGAGTCCATGTTTAACTCATCTGCCCCTCCAGCCTAATTAGTGTATCCTGAAATTGGTATACATGCATGCATACATATCCAACCAATCAGCCTGAACGACTTGAAAACAGAAAAATCCATGTTGATATTTTAAGTGTCAGTTTTAGTTGACAGTTTCTAAAAGAAAAAGAAAAATTGTGGCGTGAACAGGGAAAAAAGCAACCCCCCACCCCCAAAAAAACTGGCGCCATATTGAGGATCATGATCATCATCATGATCATCATCATGATCATCATCATCATCAGTCTTTGAACGTCGTTCGTTAGACATAGACCTTCCCGTAGGATTTGCCACACTTCTCTATCATGGGCATCACAGAGCCAGTACTTTCTGAATTTGTCTAGCTCGTCCCTCCATCTAATATTCTGCTGGCCCCGGTTGCGCATGTGATCTCGGGGGATCCATGTCGTAAGTCGTGATATCCATTGGTTGTCCACCATTCTTGCAACAAGGCCAGCCCATTGCCATTTGAGATTTTCAGTGGATTCTATGATGTCTCTGACTCTTGTCTTTTCCTGGATGTACTGTGCTGTTTTGTGGTCTCTCCATGTGAGGCCCAGCATTATTCTTCCATATGCACGTTGCATGGTTCTCAATTTACGGGTCTGTCTCTTGGTTAAGTTCCATGTTTCAGCTCCATAAGTGACTATTGGGAGGATGCATTAGTTATACACCTTAACAGCCAATAAAAGCAAACGAATCTCGTCAAAACAGAATAAGAGCAAATCACATGATTCGTTTGTAAACTTCCCCAGTCCATCATCAATGCATTCAACAACTGAACATTTTTAAGATGGAAAGGCACAAAGATTTGAATGGAAAGAAAAATGAAATAGAATTGATGTTGAAGGCAGCTAAAACCGCTATCGGATTAGAAAAAAGGCTTTTATAGTTGATTTTTGGAAAAGTCTTTGATTATGCAGCGATCCTCAATCTCAACTCTGATGATTATCAAATACAAAGGATAATAATCTCCAAAGCCATAGGGGCCTTCAGGATTAAAGGAATAAATTATGCCAACAGATACACACGCACTCACACGCGCACACACACACACACACACATGTATATGATTATGAATTGTCTTACATTATATTGAATCTGTATTTGAAATGATTTCCCAGAATTCTACGGTGAATGCATCATTTAGCCTGGACAACATAAATAGAAAAAAAAACTAAAGAAAATTAGGTTTGTTTATCCTATTTACGTCGTCTACGCCAAAGGATATGTTCACGTTGCGATAGCGGGAGATCATTTAAAATAGTTTCAATATGATATATTACAATTGATAATCATTCTCTCGGATCATATATTCATTTCTTGATAACATAAGGATATATACATATATATAAGTATGTGTGTGTGTGTGTGTATATATATATATATATATGTATATATATATATACATATATATATATATATATATATATATATATATATATGAATGTATATAGTTATAAAAGCGTTGCATTACTTTGAAACTGTATTTGAAATAACTTCCTCTTAATACACGGTGAATTCATCATTTGGCCCAGACAGCGTTACAATAGGATAAACAATCAAAATGTAAGATAAAATTTTCATGCTTTGCAGGCAAAATTAGACATTCACGAGAGGCCACTTTAAAAGTAATACAAAGCATTTATAATTAATCCTGTTCAATCATAAACCCATTCCGCAAATAACAAAATCATATATATATATACATGCATTTGTCAGTCAGACATTGATTCAAAAGGTGTCATAAAAAACAGTGCACAACTTTACCGAAAGTTCATGACAATTCCTGATCATAATCTTTACTCAAAAAATATACGATATGCATCATATTTCAGACAAGACTGACAAATGCTGGACACCATAATTCATAAATACGGATCCCCCGAGATCATATCCGAGATTGTGGCAGGCAAAAAAGAGAATGGGCAGTGAAGGATACATATTCAGAAGATATTGGCAATATGATGTTCGGGAGATTAAGAACTTGTGAATTTCGGAGAAAGTTTATGTCTAACTACGGACTTAAATGCTGCTTATGATGATTATGATGACGATACACATAGTTTAAAATACATCATACAAAATATAAGACATTGAAATTCATACGCTGTATTATCCAATAAAAACAGGATTGTATGAATAAAAAAGGGGTCTATGTAGATGAAGAGACCCTTATATATTCAAAAGAGACGACAGCAACATAAATCTACCCATGCGATGATTAGCGATGAACATTTGTCATCTGTCATGTTTACGTCATTTGTAACATTTGGTGACGTAGATTTTTCGAAAAAGAATTTCATTTCACGTTAGATTTGATAGATTATAACTTTGATTATTTTTTCTTTTACTTTAGTCAAATATTCTGGGAGTATTTAACGTACTCAAGGTAATGCAGGAGAATATAATGTTTTTTTATACTAGTACATTAAGTACAATGCAAATGCAGTATTGCTCAATTATGTCTGTCATTTTTAACGACATGGGCAAAGTAGTCTGTGTATTTTACATAGACATTCAAATATACACACTTTCCTGGTCTTGTTCGGTAGCTGAAATGGTCCAGTATTTCATATCAGTATCTGAGGTCGGTGTTCGAGTCCACTTACGCAGCCTAAATTCCAAATTATGATTTTAAAGTAGGTTGATAAGTTCTGACATGAGAGAATAGCTAAAGAAAATGTTCCTTCTTCTTTTTCTCTTCATCAGGTCTTGTGGTATACAAATGTAAGCTTTGTAAATCTTTGTAATGTCACGCTTATGAGGCACCCAATGGAGGTTGAACTTACAAAAAATTAGTTATGGTCAGTTAGACTAGCTCACTAAGGCACCTTTCCAAGTAGACAACATGGAATATAAAAAGAATGGCTGTACTGTAACCCCTAAATTTGACGGACCCATTAGAATGTATTTAGGATTTGGCAAGTTTTTTTGTCAAACGATAGTTAATTTGAAAATAGTAAATAAAAAATGATATGAAATTAAAAAGAAATAACTCACTAAAATGCCTCAACCATATCGGGATTTTTTTTTTTTTATATAAGATAGATTTAACCAATGTTCAGTAAATATTACATATCAGCTAAATACCACATATTCTTTTTGATACTTCAATACATATTTTTAGTTTTAGTTTTCATCGTACTGTAAATACAGAAAAAAAAGAAGAAAAATGGTGTCAATTATTAGATTTGGATTTAAAGGACTTTCGGCATTAGCTACCATCACTCCATTCTATTTCCCAAAATTTCATTTTGCACACATTTGTAGTTTTTTACGAACAAGAGTGTCATCCTCTTTCTTCATTCTCCTCATTTGTCGATGAGAGAACTTGACTAAATGGCCTTGCAACTCTATAGTCACTTCGGGAATCTTATAACATGAACAATAAAAGAAGACAGCATATCTTTATGGCGTTATTACAAAATAAAGTGCTTGTTGCCTCCTTTTGTAACTATAGACAATAAATCATCACACTGGCACTGAAATGCACAAGAACTGTTCTTTTTATCTTAATTTGTGAACACTTTATTTTACTAGTATCACATATACCCCATGTGCCGCTTGTAGCAAGCTATAATTACATCCGTTGTCGTCTCTTTTCTATTATATATATATATATATATATATATATATATATGAAAAGATAATTGAATCGGGAAATGTTTGCGTATATATTTTTCGTAAATCAGGAAAAAAAGAGGTTTGATGGATCGTCCTCATACATAAATAGTGATTATTGGTTTGAATCACTAAATTTTCTAAAAGAGTTAAACCTGACTGAATGATAGAAAATACGCTAGAAAAAATGTCATACAAATGTGAATGGGTTTTTGTTTTGATAGTAACAAGAAAAACATATCTCCGGTTCCCGATGAATGTTAATTGTAATTCTTATATATATATATATATATATATATATATATATATATATATATATATATATATATATATATATATATATATATATTTATATATATATACTTATATTTGTATACATGTTTATCTATATCGAAGTTTTCACTCAGTTCTAAAAACAGCAACCGGAGATAAGGGAAGACAATCTCATCTCCTCAGTGTAATTCTAAGCGTATTCTCAGCAGGAAAAAAGATCTCTGTGATTGGTTATTTTGTGGCAGAATTAATGGATATAATCTGGAAGCGCAGACCATGGAGCACTGACTCAGGAAACGGACGGCAAACGATGTGTCAAGTTAATAAGGACAGATTATCGATGGTCGAGTCGATTGTCCACTGCTTGGCGCCTCGTGCTAGATGGCGCATACTCATAACCGTGGACCTACTATACGATATGAGTTATTTTTTACGTCTTTATTATATTGGTTTTTTACGATATCCAACGCTACTTTAAACAGTCAATGGATATCACGACTCACATCGTGGATCCCCAAAGATCATATACGAAACTGTGGCGGACAAAATATATGATAATGTGGCGAAGTACACGGGCTCAGAAAGTATTCGTTCCCTGACGCCCATGATGGACATGTCTTCTTCAACGTGTCTTTTAGATATCTTTGATGGAAATGGTAATGCAAAGAACTCTCTCAATGAATATGGATATCACCAGCCTCCTCCTCATCAGCTATTATGAATCAACTGCTTGACAAAGGCGCTTCCAATCTCCTTCCATTATGACCACGATTACACTACCCCCTGCCATGCTTTACCGATGAACCTTCCCATCATATCCCTCCTCTTGCGTAATTTTCCCCTGCCCCAAGAACACAGATCAGTTATCCTTCGGCTTCATCTGTTGTATTCTATTCTTTTCAAAGTGCCCAGCTGGTTCCGCTAATGTCGCTTAAATAATCCTCAAAAGAAGGGTGCATAACCAATGCATCCTCCCAATAGTCACTTATGAAGCTGAAACATGGAACTTAACCAAGCGACGGATCCACAAATTGAGAACCATGCAACGTACACATGAAAGAATTATGCTGGACCCCACACAGTAAAACCACAAGATAGTACAGTACATCCGAGAAAAGACAGGCGTCAGGGACATCATAGAATCCATTAAAAAGCTCAAATGGCAATGGGCTGGTCATGTTGCAAGAATGATGGACAACCGATGGACATTGTGACTCACAACATGGATCCCCCATGGTCACATGCTCAACCGAAGCCAGCAAAATATTAGATATAGAAACGAGCAAGACAAATTCAAGAAGTACTGGCTCCCTGATGCTCATGATAGAGAAGTGTGGCGAATCCTGGGAAAGGTCTATGTCCAACGATGGATGTTGAAAGAGTGATCATGATGAGGATGATGATTAAATATTTGTACAATATCCCTCCCCATGATCCACTCCCGGATCAATATTGATATTCTATTTCTTAGAGTTATTCAAAGGACTGCTGTTTCTATAGCTCTATACAATTCTTGGTCGGTTTTTCAATTCTTTTTGTTCATTTCCATGTTTACACCCTAATGCCATAGCTGGTATTTTGCGTTCATTGCATTCTTCGTATTTTAAACGTACTGGCGATACGCTTTTCAATAGGCTCCTATACATACTAAATGCTTTCCAAACAATCGCTTCGATGGCCTCTTCTGAACTGTACTACTTGACATTGGTAAAAAAAATCCCTTAACCTTTTAAAGCCACACTATTTAATCTTATGGTCTTTTTGGGACTTTATTGTGAAACAAAACTTCTGACTTTGTTCAGTCCATTTTGAACTCTATCTGTATAATCTACAATTATAACTACTTATCTTCATCCTTGTTTGTATACATGAACGCACGTATACTTCAGCCCAGGAGATGCACAACCAAACACACACACACACACACACACACACACACACACACACATACACATACACACACACACACACACACGTTTACGTGTGTTTTACATATATTCCTATTATATATTTCCATATAACAATGTATACTGGTATTAATTCGGATTTCAAACTTAATAGATACATATATATATATTTTGAGCACTTAAGCATTCTATATTACCCTTTTTAGCTTCTTCGTCTATTTCCTGGCTATTTACCACTATGTATTCTAGCCATTCCCTCTTTGACCGTTGAACTATGCAAGTATTGAATGAAATTGGAAAAAAAGAAATGGCCACAGAAAAACTCGAGTTAAGAACCTTGGCAAAGTAATTGAAACTTCGTTCATGAATAACAATTTCCTGGGGGGTAGAATGCAAGACAAGTCTTGTCCAAAACAATTAGGAATTTCACCAGTTTCATTTTACAGCTTATATAACGGCTAAAATGTTATGATGAAAAGTAGCATATAATTATGAAAAGTTGATTTATGTTATGATTAAAATATTTAAGCCTGTGCCTTAAATCAACTTGGGAACAGCGCTAAATATTATAAATGTATAAAACAAAAGCGAAGAGGAAAATCTCATTTACTGTCATTTGATCCCAGGGAGAGGCCATGAAAAATCTCTAGAGTTAAGTTTCAAGATTAATTATAAAATATTTTCGACGTTTCTTCCTTGTGTTAGACACATCTTGTCAATGTAGTCACCCATGGAGCTGAAACATAGAACGTAACGAAAATATTGGCTACTCAAACTGAGAATTATGCAACGTGTTGGAGAAAAATTTGTGATTAATATCACGTGTAGATACGTGTATTAAGAAATGAAGGGTAAGATCTTTCAGAAAAAAAAACATAAGGAAACTCAAATAGCAATTGGCTGGTCAAATTGCAAAAATGTCAGACAAGTAATCATAACGTGGATCCCGGAGACCATATGCAAAATTGTGACCGGCAAAAAACAAGATGGTATGACAAAATAAACAATTTTGGAAAATACTGACTCTGCAAAACCCACGATCGAGAGGTCCATTTCTAACGACGGAGCTCAACAGGCGATGATGATGATGATGATGATGATGATGATGATGATGATGATAATGATGATGATGATGATGATGATAGCATCTTGTACTTGCTTTTAATCTACTTGTTCCTATTCAAGTTGTACAAGATGTCTCTTGTGAATTCTGCCTAAAGCAAGATGATAAGAAAATTTCCCAGCCACGAGGACCTCGCCACGTATCATCGGTGCTTTTGGCAAAACTATTAGGAGCAACCTTTTCATTTGTTTTCCTTCTTTCCATTTAGAACGATGGGTATGAATTTCATCCAATTCCCCATGATGGATATCTTATTTTCTTTTTTCTGATAAACGAATTTCGATTGATAATCAGTTAGATGGCACGAGCTGATATCTCAAGCAATATTCCTTTCTTGTAAGTATATAATCTTATTTGAAGTCTATGTTTATCATAGACTTCGCTATAGAAATCCTATACTAAACAGAAAAACAAAAAAACAACTTTTGTCCGCCGGAGAACATACAGCGAAGTACCAATAATCATCGATTCATATAGGAAAATTCAAAAATAATAACAGCAACACGCCTCAAAACTTGAAACATAAAATGAAATATCTTTATCCACAGTTATGCACATATAAGTGGTTTTGTGTCTCTGTACGCAAATGCAGATATATTTGTGCGCTTGTGTATATACTATTTAGCTGGAATTTATACGTGTTTTGTATGCCAGACCAAAGAACTGTATGCGTTTGTTTGAGTCACTATGGAGCGATGTAAATAGGTATGTCTATAGCATTGATTTCGGTTAAGCCAGAGCGATGGCAACTGGTAGTTGTGAAATGATTAGGAATCACTAAGTTGTTAAGCTTTCAGAGGAGCAAGCTTAGCCTTGAAGATCAAAACAATCTCATTTGTTCCACAAAGAAGAATATACAACCAATGCATTCCCAAGACAATGGAACATGGAACCCTTACCAAAAGACTGACCCTGAAACTGGAAACAATGCCACAGGTGAGATTCATGTTCAACACGACACGGAGAGATCACAAGATAGTTCAATATATTACTGAAGAAAAGATATAGAACCCATTAAAAACTCAAATGACAATGCACTGGTCACGTTGTAATGGTATGGAGCAACTGCTGGACATCACGACTTACGACGTGAATCCCCAGAGATCACGGAGAAAATCTGATAATAAAAATGAGAATACGTGACGGAGTAGACAAGTTCAGAAAGTATAAGCGCTGCAACGCCCATGATAGGGAATTTTGGTGAAATTTTGGAAAGGTTGCAGTCCAAAGACGGACGCTAACATGCTGATGGCTTTAATAGACCTCTGATTTTCTTTTAAGCATGAACTCATCTTTTCGCAGTTTTCCGCCAGACTTAATGTATCATGGGAGAAAAACTATCGGTATCCAACTGGAAACAATAAGCTGGTACTATTTTCAGTAACCCAACGAACCAATGCTATTGTTTCCGCCGTGACATTGCTCGTGCAGTGATAAGATCGATATTACAGCTGCATTATGGATGTTTTCAAACTGAGGCAACATCTCTAATTTGTTCTTTGTTAAGATGTGCTGCTAGACGTTTGTATTTTTAAAGAAAGGTCAAGTAAGCAGCATTGTTATCATGACAAGCATTTTATTGCTTCTTTTATTCAATCCATTCTATTTATAAGACTATCTATACATTTCTATAAAACTGAGAGAACAGAACTTAAATTGTGTGGGCGATGATAATGCAGCTGCGTTTAGATAACAGTTTAGATACAATTCACAACACTTTTACAGAAGGAAAAGTTTGTTTTGCAAACTTTAATCATGTCCAAGCCGGTGAAAAAGTGAGAACAGCGTAGACAGATGCTTCTTTGCACTATCAAGGAGAGACACGCCATGAAAATATAAGTATATATAAGCACAGACAATCTAGATGACTTCATAATAAAAGATAGAAAGAAATTTATTCGCCTTTGAGGGGAGACGGAATGTGATATGAAGTGAAATTTATTGTGGATACCAACGCATGTTTAGGGAGTAGTCTCGGTCTTACCTCTCTAGACACATCACAGGCATAGGGGAATGCTTGACCCAACCTCTCCAAGTGAGTTCTGTCCAAGAGAGCGGGTCCCTTGAAACCAGACAATATACCCTGGGGCAACAATGACATCCTGGGCCGGGAAAATCAATTAAGCATCACAATCGTATATTTCGAGCACGAGTACAGAAGTGATCACTTGAAATTTGAAGTTGCTCGTTTGGCAGTAGGAAATTATAGCACTAAGAATCTTTCTTAATTTCCTATTTTAATACGACATTGTGGAGGTGGTGATTAAAATATTAAGCGAGTAATAACTGCTGCTAAGTAGCCGCATTTTCTTCATGCACGAATGTATCTTTGGCTATTATAAAGTTCCAATTTTTATTAACTTCGATGAATTTCAAGTTTCTTCTCTTGAAACCTATCAACTTATACTCGGCTTCATGCTGTGGGTAAAGCTCTTCCAAATACGGCACAGTTTCCCTTTTTAGTGTGAGACCTACGGGCCATAGGGCAATGGAGAAGAAGACAAACATTGTCTATTTCCCTTGGCCCTGCCTTTTGGCATGTCACAGACAATCGGGAATGGACATGACCCTAACACTTTGTATGGAGGTGCTGCCAGAAAAGACGGGCCCCCATAGAAGTATACAATGCAAGTGATAAGATCAAGGTTGCTCTTCTATCTTCTATTGCATTTGTTGGTTTAGTTATTCTGCAGTTAAAAAAAAAAAAACTGAATTTACTTGGGTGATGGCATTTCACGTCTTCATTCTGAAACTATATCACTCAACTTTCAAAACCCTTGCATTATTATCCTTTAAACTAGTATCATTATTATTCAGACTCTCTTCAGTAGCATTTTGCATACTACAATCGTACGGTGTTATTCCTTTATTTATCGCTTTCGTGTTCCACAATAAGAATGATTCAGTGACCTTTGTGTCAGAATTTCCGATTCCAACGAGAACCATTGAGTCCCTAATCTGTCAATCTTTGTGTAATCGAAAATGAGGATCAGCGGATCCCACATACACTAAATGAAAGCCACAAAACAAACAAGATGAAACTGTAATGAAAACAACTAGGGTCAGGGTAAAATATCGGGGCTAGCGTGATACGAACTGATTTTAAGCTTTAATACTTCGTATGTTCATAATGTTTGTTACCGTTATAAGCATCAAACAAAATCGTATACCTTACTTTTTAATCATAGCATGCTTTGAATAATCACTGATGACATTTGGGATTACGTTAAGAGATATCCATGCCTGGGCCACATATGTGACAGTGACGTGTGGTGCTTTGTAACACAGGCGTGCTCTGAGCCATGGATGCATATAGATGCAAAATATTTTAGCATCTGTCAAAAGTGATTGGCAGTAGCATCCTTTTTGGTACACTGTTAATCTGAAATTACAAACAGCGAATGAATATAAAGAAATAAGGAAATCAATGGAAAGTCTTTTAGTGGTACTATGCATTCGCTAATTTTAGGGGAATTTGGAAACTTACTACTAAGAGACTTTCTAAAATTTCTCTTATTTCTTTGTATTTGTCAACTGTTTGTAACATCAAATAAAAGAGGATGTGTAACTTTATAATTTTCATTTCGAAACAACCTTCCTTGCATTGTACTAATAATGCTTCTATGTACTACTTTTTACAGACACAGAAATATTTCATGTTTTTGTGCATCCATAAGACAGAGCACATACTAAGTACCATACTTCACTGGTATGTTGTATGAAAATTAGTTAAATCTCAAAATTTCACAATATCAAAATACTAAAATATCATTGACTCATCATATCTCGCACGAAGCCGAAAGAAAGGGACACAGTGTGGTTCAAACACGATGCACAGTTTTAGTGAGATGTTAGAGAACCTTGTTAACCATTAACTCAGAAGAGGCCCCAATGCTTTTAATAATGTAATAATCGTTGGTTACAGAAATGTTGTGAGAACTGAAAAACACCTCTTATCAAATGAAATCCTAATAATACAAGTATATCAGGTGTAGAAGAAGAAATTGGCTCCTTTTTAGATTTTGATTGGACATTCTACTGCTGTAAATGAAAAAAACAAAAACAAACTAGACTAATTACCCACTCTAATGGGCAGAGTAAATCACTGTCTATAAAAGTAATTCATGAATTGATGAGTAGATGGAAATCAGACTGCATTTAATTGAATTTGTTTTAAAAAATTGATTTAATACCACCATTTCTTCACACTAAAAGAAAAAAAGAAGCCAATCTTCAAAAGAGGGTAGTTAATGCCATAAAGGGTGTTGGGCTTAAGTGAAAAAGCGGACAAATTTTGAAATAGGGGTTAGAATTAGATAAGGACTTATGTCAGGTGCTAAGGCCAAAAAAGGGGGGCATTTTTTAAAGAAAGTAGTTGGGCTAATCTCCAAAAGGAGTTGAATGATGTAAAAAGAAGGGGGTTAATGCTAATGAAAGTAAAATGGTTCAAAATGAGAGATAAACTGTTGAAATTGTAGGCTGAATATTGACAAAAAGGCGAATAATGCTAATAAAAGAGTGACTAATGTTTAAAAGAAGAGATAATGCTATAAAAAAGTGGCTAATAGTAAGAAAAATAGTGTTTACGGGGAATATAATGGTAAGAAAAGTGGGGCTAATGACCTTAGAAGGTGTGCCAATGTTAAAAGAAATGTGAGGTTCATGTTTCAAAAGGAGGGAGATTATTGTTGAAAAAAGGGAAAAAGTTACCCCTTGCCTTCGACAGCTAAAAGAGAAAAAAAATCTTCCATAAATCACTGCATAATGCTTAATGTATTTCCTAAGCTTAGTCCAAGTCAGATATCAGGTTACACCTTGTGGAAATCGGACTGACCAGTTCAATTTTTTGCGAAACTTGCTTGTTCAGTCTTTCTCCAGGATCCCAATATCTGTAAGCACACACACATCTCACAGCAGCATGCACAAATCCACCTGCTGAAAGAATATCTAAAATTATTTATTTTCAATTTCTAAATTTCCGGCAAATCTTTTACATTGTATATGCTCATGCTTTGAATGACGTCACTCTACAAAGATAACTACTTCCGGGCATCTCTCTGCTATTTGCTAAATTGATCTCAACTGTTTCCGCTCGGATATAACTTTGGTTTCAGTCTGTAGAAGAACATATTACTCATTAAATCAGAGTTTCTGAATGTTTCCGGTCATTGATCTAAGCTACCGTGTACTTTTCACTAATCACCATTACATTTTGGTGTATTTATTTACTTTCAATATTAAATATTGATGCTTGCGTATCAAAGATATAAACATGGCTGCACTGATTCATTGGTATTATTCGTATGCATTGGTGGGTGAATGGTTTATCGGTTCATCCCAGTGCTCTCCGATATCGCTGTTTCTCCAATTTTTTTCGCTGAGATGCATTCATTTTATATTCATATTTTTGGCAGCAGAGTTCCAATCAATGCTGTGGATAACTTCCGTTGTGATTGTGTGAATTAACACAAGAAACCCTGCTATGTTTGGTCTAGAAGAAAATTAATTTTCAATACAAAAATGGTAGGAGCAACACACACACACACACACACACACACACACATATATATATGTATATATATATATATATATATATATATACATATATATATATATATATATATATATATATGTATATATATGTATGTATGTATGTATGTATGTATGCACTTGTCTATGATACATTACCATGAAATTGAAAATAAAACTTTTTGTAATAAAAGCTGAAACGTCACTGAAACTGATATATTGTTTTAGGGGGTAAGAATTCAAAGGTAACCTAAGAACCTTTCAATAACATTATGTCAGTTTGAATGAATATTGTCTATGATCAGTCCGTATATATTATGCTATTTATTAGCATTGCATCCATATAAACCAATCATATCTTTGTAAGGGACATTTGATAGTTACGACGTATTCCTCTCCTTCTGTCTACATAATTCTCAATAGAGGCCTATGAAGTGAACCTACGAAACACACATAACTCTTACATATTTTAAAAAGCACTTGAGGTCACTCAAATAAGCTTGACGCGTCCGTCTCTTCTTATGTGTTTCGAAATGAAGATGAATATATCTTGAGTCGACATAGATCCGTCAGAGTATTCTTAAATATTTCATCATTATAATTGCTTTGCTTCATGAGCGAAGATTTAAGGATGTTTTCCAAGTCTGTTGCAGATTCTCAGATGGCCAGTGGGGCCGATGCCAGACAGACAGATCTTTCTGCAGCAGTTCCAAGAGAAATTCTGGCTGTTGGAATGAGTACCTATTTTGTCGTTCTACCTTCTTCCATCTGCTTTTGCCCTGTCCGTGTTTCCAGTACGGGAGGTTACTCAGTAGACCTTATATCGTCCCACATTCATGTATTGCCTCTTTTGTCCCCTGTATAAAGTTAATGCTGCAGGAAACGAGGGTCTCTTATAGTTTTTCGCAGAGCCTCACTGGCCATGGAATATTTTCTAAAGGAGGATCTTTGGTAGCCGATGGTTCTCCATCTTTGCTACATGTCGCGTCTGACCTATTTGCAGAATAGATTCAATGCTTATGGCCCTGGCTGTCCCAAAGGACCATTAAGTCAACATTCTGGCAAATGTTCACGATCTCCAAATAATGCTAGACGAACTAAACCAAGCAAGCAAGAGAGTTGACCTCCAGATAACCTTCAGCAAAACGAATTTCATGTACAACAAACGTGCTGGAGACTTGGACACAACGATAAAAAATTTACAGTGCTCGAGAAAGTACATCACTACACCTACCTTAGGCTGCTAGTTTCCGTGGAATCAACAAAAGAAGCAGAAATGAAACGAAGAATCACCCTACTTTGGCAAGCTTTTGGTAGAACAAGATCTAGAATAAGAAATTCCTACTAGTCTTAAAAAGAAGGATATGCAACCAATATATCGTGCCGATTGACATCCATGATACTGAAACATTGAACCGAAGCAAAATTCTGCCTCTCAAACCGAAAACCATGCAACGTGCACATGAGAGAATCATGCTCAACTTCGAATGGAGAGATCATAGGACAGAACAGTATATTTGAGTAAAGACAGGAGTCTGAGATATCATAGAAACAGTGCAAAAATTCAACTTGTAAAGGAGTGGGTATGTTGCAAGAATGTCAAACAACTGCTGAGCATGGCAACTCATTAAATGGACCCTCAGAGATTATAGGCGAAATTGAGACCACCAGAAAGTAAGACTGCGTGATGAGCTAGATAAATTCAGGAAGTACTGGCTCTGCAATGCCAATGATAGAGAGATCTGGTGAATCTTGTCAAAGGTCCATGTCCAACAACGGACTCTAAAAGGTTGATGATGATTATGTGACGTACACTGCTCAAACCTCATACGCTCAGCGCTCGCCAAGGCTACTGCTGCTGCTATCAATTGCTGATCATAGCTGGTGGTGCTTGCTGTGGCTAATATATATGTATATCTTTATTCATATATTTATATAGTTAAAATAATTAATAACCATCAGCTCTTAATATCTATTAGGCCTAGTTCAACATAATTTATATATATATATTTATACAGCTATAATGATTATTAAAATTTTGTCGTTGGTTGTCATCAGTTTCAGTCCAAGGCCATAAATATGGAGCACGAAGCCAGGATAGGACTCTGTTGTCATGGATTCCAAACATAGATTGGTAGCCATCACTCCATGGTGTGGTATCCACCATTTATCATTTGTCATAAATTCGATATTTCCTGCGTTGTCCTCGCAGAATCGCATCTCAGACCGTAAGAAAAACAGTATCCTGCTTTCTTTGGGGTTTTTTCAATTGTTTTTTTCTAACTCATGTCGTTATTGTATTGATATCAACGGTTTCAAGTGGTGCAATGAATTGATATGAACGAGACTTCAAGTTACATTTCTGAGATCCATTTTGAATCAGCCCATCGACTACTTGTCAGAGGATTCGCTGTTGAGGATCTTGGGGGGTCTATTGAAAAGAGAGCACCGGGTAACGACATATGGTTTGTTGAATGTTTACATTCTCACGTACGTTTTGGTGATGCCAGCTGAAGATAACATCTCTTTGTAGCATAGCACAGCTTTCCAAATAGACGTATAGCTACAAAAAAATTCATCACCACTGGATAATAATTCAGACCAGCTTGAACAGCAAATTTCAAGTCGAAACGTCTGGTTATTACATTGAAAATAAATATAGTGAATTATTTATTGAATAACATTGTTATAACATCATTTTGTGAGCGATCAGGAGGAAGAATATTATAAAGGTTTGAAAAGAAATACGTGATATATCTCTAACATGTTAAAAGTAAAATAAAGCTGATAGTTGGCGAAGAAAGCAATATTGAATTACCCTTCGTCACGATCACCGATCTGAGCACATGAAAGCAAGGTGCCAGTGCATTCATCCCTTTTAACTAGATTGTTCTTTTTCTGTCAGTGCTACCAGACACAAAATTTGGCCCAGAACCATGTAGATTTGCATGAGTACGCCTTTCGACATATTCCAAGATATCTTTTATGTTGATGGGATTTTTTTTCACTCAAAAAAAAAAAAATATTTCGTCAGCAGTACCGAACATCATTTTGGCTAAAACTTTGTACATTCATTTAAGTAATCCATGGGATATTTTCTGTTATGATTTTTTTCGGATTTCTAGAAATCTAAGACAAAAATATCCCAATGTTTTTTTTATGTCAGTACTACCGGAAACATCACCTGGATAAGAACCGAGAAAATTTGCAGGAATAATCCATAAATCTTCTAAAATTGATTTTTGGATTTTTGAAGATTAAACAAAATATTCCATGGAATCTTTGGTGTTTTTTCTTACTTTAAGAAATATCGTGTCAACGTTACCCGGAAAAACTAATAGGTCTAAAGTCTCGCAAATTCACATGAGTACTTCACGAGACATCTTCTAAAACGTTTTCCTTTTAATTCTTGGAATTTTCTTGTTACATTTTTTTTTTTTTGGGGAGATTTTGAAAACTTTCTTTTTTCAATCTTGTGTCAATGAAGTCAGAAGACGCTTTTAGCAAAGAACATTGCAAACGTGCATAGGCACATTAGGAGGACATACCGTACACAATACTGTGGATCACTTAATAGCATGGTGTGTTTTAAATTTTTCAAGCTGTTTTAAATTTTTCGATTTCGAGCATAATTCAAATTCACTTGGTGTTTCATTCTTATTACTAGAATACGTTTCAACGAATAGATCCAAAGATGAAGGAAATACTTAAAGAAAGTTTTATTAAATCATAATACTTACTTACATATCTGTAAATTTCCCAAATGCTGCCATATCAGACTTCAAATTTAAATTCATTTGATTTTTCATCGTTAAATTTCAGACTCAAATATATCTGTTTCTATTAATTGGGCAAAAAATATCTCCATGTCAGAATAGTTTCCGTTTTTTTGACGGTTAAATCGGTTATGAAAACCTTAATTAACTTCATGAAGAGATTCAAATGAATTTTTATCGTGGTCAGAAGGCTCACATGTGTTTGTGAGGATAATAATGATTTATTAAACTTTGTGTGATTTTCAGTTTTAATAGATTGAATATTATAAATCGTGAATTATTTTCAATTGCAAAGCAATTTTTTGCCTTCATCTTAATTACAATTTTTAACTAAACTGAAATCAGAACAGAACAAAATAAAATGGTGCTATTAAAAATAAGTGAAATCAATAAATTGAAATTAAAATTTGAAAGGATCTGAATAGAGATGAAGGTATAAAGTATATATAAAGTTGAAAAAATATTTTGAGGATTTATTTCGCATGTTTTTATGTTTTATTTTTCTCCATACAGATTTCGATTACTTCGAGATATCGATAAAAAAACATTCTCAAAATGATTCCTCGTTAATTATGTGTGCTGAAACTTCTACTCAACCTTATTTGTCCGTATTTTCTGGTTTGCCTATCATTTTTGCCCTTTTCTAAGTCTGTGTGAATCATGTAATGAATGTATAAACGGAGAGGCTTTTGATGTCACGTCTCATAATAGCGCCAATTCATTCTGTCCGGTTGTGATTTCAGTTTCTTTACAAAATGACAAGCGTCCTTTATATCTGAAAAACAGAAGCACAAAGATTACGTTTTGGAAGAACATACATTTATACTTAATTTGGGAAGGGTCATAGCTAGGGGAGGGGTGAAAGAGACAATTTTATATCGCCCCTAGGCCACCAATGGAAAAGAGAGCTTTGTGAATAGCTGTTTGTGTAGTGCATTTCTACTAATCTTATACAATATCGCATCTCACTAAATGTTAGAGGGGTCCCTCGAGATGCCAAGCTTCCCGACTCGGCAATAAGCTCACGGACCGAAGACTTTTGAAAGGTCTTCCATATGGAACCCCTGGAACCCCTGTAATATTTTGTTGATCCTCAGAGAGGGTCTATCCCCCCACAAGAAGCCACAGTCCCCAAATCTTCTGCTATATCCCTGTATTGAATTTCTAAATTCTAAAGTTCTCATTCTCCACCCTCTCTCTCCCCCCCTCTCTCTCTCTCTCTCTCTCTCTCTCTCTCTCTCTCTATATATATATATATATATATATATATATATATATAGTGCTTAAAGGTGTAAGGCTTTCTAGTATACACACATATACATACATGGGTTAATGGAAAAGTCTATAGCCACACTGAAGAGATGTAATACATTGAAACAGCTGTCTGTGGATGACACAATAGTTAATGCTCCTCTATTCAGGGTTGCAGATTCTTTAAGTGAGGTAACCAACCGATTGTAAGCTTATGTAATGCTTTTCTATAGGAATAGAGCACCCTGGTGGATGGGGGATTTATGTGTAAATAAATATATCGCTTAAATTCAGCCTTATTGACCGTCCAGTTCTGTAGCCCAGCGGTGGGATATCAGTCTCTGTATCTGAAGCGAAGGTTTCAATCTTGCCTCACGGTACTGGATGGGTTAATGGAAAGTCTATAGCCCCACTGAAGAGATGTAATACCTCGAAACAGCTGTCTATGGATGACACAATAATATATATATATATGTGTGTGTATATATATATATATATATATATATATATATATATTCATCAATCTGTTACTTCCCCCCTCCCCATCTAAATTGTTTTTATCAATCCATCTCCTTTTTATTTGTCTGTCTCAACCAGTTCTTATTAATATATGGCTGTCCGTCTCTCTGTCTGTCTGTCTGTCTCTATGTATTTATCTCACTCACTCACTTCATATCTCTCTCTCACATCGTTCATATCTCTTGTGTGTTCCTATTTATCAATAAATTTGCATAGTGTGGACGTGCATATCTCTATTCTGTTTTTTCTCCACATCAGAAAATCCTTTTCAAACAGATGTTCATATAAATTTTTGCTCGATTTACTCTCACTTCTATAATCGTTCAATCACTTTTTGTACCTCCGAATCTTGAGCTCTCTGGCAATGAAATAAATGTACACGCTTCATTTTCTTGATGTCCTTCTGTACAGATGTCCCTTGCTCCCGTTTGTCGTCAACAACCATTGAAATAAAACAAAAAAACAAAACAAAAAAAGCAACAACAAACAACGAAGATTCCCATGAATGGTTTCCCCTGTTTCTTCCCATTGGCTCTTTAAATAAATATACACACGCGAAAAGAAAATGCTTTTAGAAGCCTGATAGGCAAATAAAAACTCGTTTATATAGCTGCCCTAAACTGCTGACGAAGCGAAATCAGAATCCTATATAACTCAATCTTGTTTCAATAAAGCCAGCAGCCTGTCAATTTGGCCTAATCTACGTTGACGTTGCCCAAACAGTATTGAAAACCGTCGACCAACACTGTCATCAAGACTGTCTGCAAAGGTCTCTTCCAGTTTTCAAATTGTTTTGGCTGTATGTATGTATGTATGTATGTACGTATGTATGTATGTATGTATGTATGTATGTATGTATGTATCGTGCATATAGGCCACACTAATTGAACTATAGGACTGAACATTTAAGCATTTATTTATCATATCTAGAGAGCTTTTTTGATCTTTCGGAATTTACATCCTGTATAGGTTTCTAGTTATGAGTTCAATTTACAATGTATATGTATGCTACATTGGTCTCTTTGTTTGTGTCTGACAGCGTTCATGCTTGTTGTTGTATTCTAACAGGCTGCAGGAGTAACGAATTCATTGATCAAACCTCTTTCATTATTTTTTAGTTGATCACCCCTAATATGGCATGCTGCGAAAATCGTTAGTCACTCAATGGTTTCTATTTAGTGACTGATTAGCTACGTTGGCTATGAAAAGGGGTTCTTTTTTTTTCGACATCAGTTCGGAAAATAAATCGGTACTTACAATAACATTACAAATGAGAAAGAAAATGTTACCGAGAGAATCCGGCGCGGAATTGATAGAAGAACGGAGACACTTTACCTGTTTCGTAACTTTCAGGGCTAATGGACACAAACACATCACACTAAAATCATTTGTGCAGAACTTTATATATAGTATCTTGCATTTAGCACACGGTAGTCGCCTTGCTCTTTAAAACGAGATCCACATTAGTCTTCCATTAGTAAATATTATTCCTAAGTTAATTTGAGGACAGAACTACTAGATGTATGATGTTATCAAAGAGTGCATACATGCAGGTGTATATGTGTATACGAATCTCTTCCTGTGTTTGACACTTGCGTACTTTTGCAATAATGCACAGTTAAGTGTTTGTGGTCATCTTTTCATCATACCCCTGTAAGCACTCATTCATTACTTCAAAGTTTTGTACTCTTGATTATCGTACATGTGATAGCCCCGCTCTGTTTAAAATCCTGACCCCTGAAAAACTTGTTTTTTCCTTATTTACTTAGTGAGTGCCTAAAACTGCTTAAACAATTTTTGGCCATCGAATTACTGAATTCAGTAGTGAAATCACCTAATACCGTTTTTTTAGGATTAATGCTATCATGTGGATTACTAAAAATTCTTCTATATGGGCTGCAGACTACACATACCGTCCCTACTTTGCATTTGTTTCCTCGTCACAAACTGAGAAGCATGCAACGCACACATGAAAGAATCATGCTCAACCTCACATGGAGAGATCACAAGACAGCACAGTATATAAGGAAGAAAACAGAAGTCAGAGATATCATGGAATCTATTAAAAAACTTGAATCGCAATGGGAAGGCCACGTTGCAAGATTGACTGACAACTGATGGACATCACAAATAACAACATGGATCCCCAGAGATCACATGCAAAACTGAGGCCAACAAAATAAAAGATGGAAAGATGAACTGGATATATTTAGAAAATACTGGTTCCACGACGCCAATGATAGGGAATTCTGGCGAATCTTGAGGGAGGTCTATGTCCAACAACGGACGTTAAAAGGCTGCTGCGACTGATGATGAATGAGCAGCTTTCTGAATCATCAATTTTATTCACAATCTGTCTTCTGACATGCGGAATGTCCTATGGGAAATTCGACTTATTTCCTTTATGATATTTTTTTTGTATTTGTCGTGTCAGTGTGATTTAAATCTCAAAGTGAATAAAAGCTTTGACGCATCTGCTCAGTTTATTTTACCTGTGATGTGCATTACATATACAGATAATGGATATCCAAAATTTTACTTACATTGTTTCAGAAACATTGAAAAATTCTAGTGTGAAAAAATATAGATTACTTATTTTACAAGTACAATGAAATACAGATGCATGAATAGTATTTCGTTGATACACCGTAAAAGTTTCAAGATAGTTGCTATTCCACTCACAAAAGGATAACAGTGGATGAAATGGTCGTTGAAAAGATGCCCACTCAAACACAAGAAATTGGGATTCGTCTCTATAGTTCTTCGACCGTACGAATTCTGGGAACAATAGGTGAGAAAAAAGACCCGCTAGCTTAGCTGTCGCTAAAACTTGTGTTAGCCGTACGTGCCTGTACAGCTTTTGTTCAAGGGGATGGCGAGTATCACAAAAGACTCAGATCACAGGTGCACTCGCTATCCTAAAGAAAGGGGATTGCCGTTGGAGAAACAGAGTACCAAGTAAACTGGTAGAATTAGAGAACAGCCTGAAAGGGCCAGACATCACAGTTCAGTCTCTGCAAAAAAGATGTTACGAGAGCATTCTAAATTAGCCTTTAAGACTACACCTACCGACTCAACGTGGGTAGATCTAGATATCAACCCTCATAGCTTCTACGTCACCAGCCACTCCAGCCCACTCCGCACCACTTCCCTACGATGCAATGGGTCTTCAGAAAAGGTTATATCCGATAGACTGGTGAGATTTCAGAAGACCAGCAATAAAGATCCTCGGAAACTCGGGGCGTTTGGTGTTCTGCTTTAATAGGTAGTATCGGCACAATATTACGTTAACATACATGGGCTGACATTTCAACACTGGTTGACGACTGAATCTCATTTTGGAAAAGTTGTCGTGAAACTTCCAGGAAAAATGGATCTTTTGCCGGAGCAATTACAAGCAGCACAACAAAATACATTTCCTGCTATTTACCTGATATACCAATTTTGTCCAAAGAGAAGCTAACGTCTGCAACGACCCAAGTTATTGTCTGTCTGCCCTAGCCGCTACGACGGAGAAGCTGGATAATGCAACCAAGATGAGTAACTCCTGAGATTTGTTTTCCTTGCACGTCAGAGATCTCTTCAACGTCCAACTCCAACACAACAGAGACCGATAGTGCTAAGCTGTTAGTATGCAATGTTCTTAATGGTAATAAAGGAGCCCTACCCTCTTAAATATTGCAGAGGTTTCAGAACCAAAACATCAGGAGGACTCAGAGCGTTTACCAAAAAAACTGGCATATGGTTTCAATGTTTTCAACACGTCTTCTTTGCATTTTGGACATGTGTCGGTTTTACTGGAGGGAGAGCTACTAGCATTATCTCAAAACCTATGGATAGAAGACTCAGTATAAATACCTCGAACCTCACAGTGAAACTACATCCCTGAAGATAGATCAGAAATACATACTCTTAAGGTGGTAAGGCATCACACTCACCTTAACTTTAAACACATAACTCGATCCGAAGGCCCAGATAATGCCCTACAGGTCTTCAAGGTTATAGAACAAGCGTAACAGACCTGATGATAATATGTCCGAAGCTTGGATCTTAGCTGGGTCATTATTGGTTAGGACTATATAGGCTCAGCCCACTAACCGTAAGACACCAGTGTGTTCTGCACCTAAGCCCTCGTGAATGATCACAGTCCTAACCCCAGAAAGAGAAAATCACAATGAAAAGTCAAGGCTGTCATCCTCTATACAACCTACAAGCCTCATAGCTTGCGCACATTCCAGCTCCACACACTAACGATCTTCCAAAACAGACAAGAAAAGATTGTCTGTTCTGCTGAGGAAAAAAAAGCGAACTGAAGTGTTAATTGACAAAAGAAACAGCTGGGTAGCCCTACTGCCCTTCTGCACACCAGGAGCACGTTTCTCAAACAATACTAGAAAAGCTCCGAGTCACTTTCTTTTCTTTTCATTTTTATCAGCAGCCTACTAGCACGCAAGAGTCGGGCACCAAGAACCAGGATACCACACAGTCGTATGGCGTCCGGATTGTTGGATTCGAGAGAGAAGCATTGCTAGACATCGGCACAGGTGCATAATACGCACCAACACGCCGTAAAAAACAACTGAAAAAGAGGTAAGTGATACTCTCAAATTAGAGAAGCACAGATCAACCCTTTACCAAGGTAGGTATTAGTTATTTCGTACTCTGGTGTATCTTTACCGATGCAATTGTGGAGTCAACACCCACAGTAAGGGACGGGTAGTAATCTTCACCTACCTCGGCGTTAGTGCTGTTCATATATAGTTCATTGAAGCAATGCACACATAGAGATTCATGAACACTTCTCGTCGATTCCTCGACACCCAGGATCCCATAAAACTGATTTGCTCCGATTATGACACATTTCAAGGGTGCCTGCGAAGAAACAAGGGGCCCAGTGTCGCAAGGGTACTCAGTGGAGAAGGCTATACGTAGATCTTCCATCTGCCCCATTCATCTCATGAGTGGTGTTTGGGAGAGGATGATTTGGGTATCCAGGGAGATCGTAGATTCCACGCTAACCCTAAATTAGTCTTTTCGTCTTACCCACGAAGTCTTGTCTACTCTCATGGCAGAAGTGTCCGCCATAATCAACGCCAGTCTCTGACAAACATTTCAACGGATGCAAACTCCCCATCCTTCCTCACTAAACCATGATTCTTACTAAAGAAAAACTGCTGTTCTTTTCTTCGCTTTTAATGTTTGTTTGACGCAACCATGGAGAAGTTTCGACACTTGGTCGATACATTTCGGGAGATGTAGAGACACGATTATCTCTTAAGATTTCACAGTCATCCCAAGCAATTTAAAATCCCTCCAAAAGTTAAAGAAGGATACTTACTGTTTTTTCAGGTTACCCAAGAGAAAATGGTGTCTAATAGCTCATGAAATCCCTCCCAGTAAGCGAAAACAAAGTCTGAAAGTTGGAGCTTAACGTGGAAAAACCTCTGAGTTTGCTCTCCACCCCGCTACAAAAGTGATAGTGCTCATGCCTCCTTAGACGAATATAGCCTCTCATTAACTTTAGGTTATTGAGTTCAGTACCACTCTTGGACTGTAATATCACATGCATAGTACTCTGTTAATACACCATAAAAAGACATGAACCTTTTGTACTAACAGGTCACAAACATTTAGACAGCAGGTGCACGAGAGAAGAGTCAATTAGATTAAAAGCTAATTTTGTGTCAATGTAACACCGAGTCAACCAAGCGATTGCACCATAGGGCCAAGGCAGAGATGGTAAATTTTGTATACAAATTTTGACTGTCCATATAAAAATCAGAAAAAAAACAAGAACGTAAACACCAGGCTAGACGGGCCTTGCACCTCTGAACAAGGCAAATGGTGATAAGTAATCAAGCTAGAAGAAAGGCATTTGGTATTTTGCTACTCGTTCGAATGCAATTAGTTGAAGATAAACAATTGGAGTCAACCCATTGAAACAGAGGGTAATAACGACGAAGAGGATACAGACTAGCCAAAAACACAATTATCAAATCTATATCTCTTGGTTTAACCCTGACCAAAGCTTCGATTGCAAGTACACTACCAAACATCCTTTATATCTATCTATCTATCTATCTATCTATCTATAGACTGAAGTGAGGGTTTCAATTCTACCTCCCGGTACTGGATAGGATAATGGAAAGTCTATAGCCACACTGAAGAGATGTAATAAATCGAAACAGCTGTCTGTGGATGACACAATATATATATATATATATATATATATATATATATATATATATATATATATATATATATATATATATATATATCCCTCAACCTCTATCGTAAAAAAGATAAATATCCTTTCTTGCTCGCTCTCTCCTTCTGTTATGTAAAAAATAAACCCCTTTGCCTTCTATCTCTTGCTATCTCTCTTTCTATCGTGAAAAGATAACATTTGCCCCTCCTCTCTCCCTCACTTAAAAAAGTTACACATCCTTTCTCTCTTTATTGTAAAAAAAAAATCAACACTCTAACTAATTGGAAAAAGCATTTTTTTTACAAAAGTCACTTGGCACTAATCAAGTGAACGCGAGCCACACACCTACTCACACTTATGTTTAACCACTTTGAAAGAGATAAGAACTCTTTGAAATGTTTGGTACTTGAAATTGTTTTATAACATTTACCTTTCTCTGTATCATATCTACTTGCTTCATTCTGTATTCGTCATTTTCAGTTTCACGTGACAACGTCTGCTACGTTATGACCGACTGCGATTATTCCGACGACGACCAATGACGCACTGCATCTTACGGAAATAAAGACACAAGTTTCATAACTTATCTATAACTCTTCGTGGTTTTACATCAGACAAGTCAAGTGTTTAGCTGTTTGATGACAAACGAAACAGGCTATTGCGTTCGAGTGTCAAGATAGGGAGTATATAGAGATTTCCCTCAAAACCGAGAAAAAGAATGCAACCCCACAAAGAATTAGTAACACCGACTACTTGATTAATAGCATATACTTCTAGTCTTTATCCGAGTACGTTTTGCTTTGGTAGCACTATGACTCAGTACTACAGTATTTTAACCGCCGGTCAGCAAATGCTGATGAATAAGTTTATGATCAAAAGCTATATTTGTAGAAATTAAAGTCGATACGATAACAATTGCCAAAAGCATCACTGAGAGGATAGCAACAATTGTCAGATAATTAACTAGATGGTAAACAGCACGCGCTTCCGGTGAAGAGTGAAGAGACTCTGGAACAAACAAATGTTTGTTGGCTTTTAAAGGTTTGAAGATCCTGGTACGTATGGGGAGAAGTAGTTATTGCTATTTGTGAACAAGGTATGACATGGAATGAACGCAGCAAATTATACCAATTGTTGAAAGATTGAAACCGTTTCAGTGTTCTTTGTTGTATAGATTTGAAGTGGATAGGAGATCATAATTTGGCAACAATTATTCGATGTAATTCTCTTCATTGTTATTTCGCCGATTTCAGTAAAATGTCATATTTAGAAGTCTGAGTGGACTTCGCTCAAACAAAGGTTACTCTCATACAGAACAGCTACCACTTAGCATTCTACAATGCACAAGAAAGCTGTCGTTTAACAGGTAAGAAAATGGCTAGAACAGTATTAAGCAGCCTCTGTTTGAGAACATGAAATTGTTAGTCAAAGTTTTTTTTTTCGAACAATTGAATTCATTCTTGTTTGCGTGCAGAGTTCAATTCGATGTGCCTTCTGCTACGTGACAGGGGCAAGGGATGGAAATCCAACCTTTACGAGGGAAGAAAGAGAAAACGCTCAAACCTATATTAGCATTGTTACCGTTAGAGTGAATCAAATCCCTTTTACTACAATCAAATTCGAATAATGTACCCAAAGATGGCTGCCTAATGTATCAGTTAAGACCTCTTGTTAACAACTCAAACAATAAGAATGCTAATTACCCTTCTCAAAACTATTAACAGTAACCATAATTGTGTTAATGTTGTATTCTGTTCAATTTGGAGTAATTGACTTCATGGTCAGTGCAATTTTTGGAGGCTCACTCTTGACTTTCAAACAGTTTAACCAATTAAGAATGCATATCTATTTCCATATAGGTCGTAATAAATAAATTTACTGAAACTTATCATTGCACAATAGCTTTGTGTCCATTCACATAGAAATAAATGATAATTAATCGTCGTCATCGGAATATTCGCACAAACGTAGGAAACGACTTTAGCAGAAATCAATGAAATCCCAGTCAAGTTAAAAATATTTGATACAAAACTTTGATGTGCTTGAGTGCATTGATTGCTTCATTCAAAGTAAACTACAAAATCTAGTCAGGTTACCACGAACTGAATCCCAGAACAACTTCAATATTATTGTAGTTGTTCTAAGTTCTCATAAATGAATATGTATTTCTATACAACTCTCTATTACGTTCTTAAATACCTTAGTAACCGCAGATTTGCAGACGACATCGTCCTTTTGTTTTTGCAATGAACCTTCAAGACCCTCAACTAATGCTAGATGAAGTGAACAAAGAAAAGAATATACTCAGCCCTGGCATGTACTTAGGAAAAACTAAGGTAATGTACAACAAACAAGTCGAAAATGAACGCACTACGATCGAAATCGAGAATGCAAAGCTAGACAAAGTAGACCACTACATCTACTTTGAACAACACATCTCCACCAAATCTTTAAAAGAAGAAATCAAGCAAAGGTTCACTCGAGGCTGGTAAGCCTTCGGCAGAGCATGCTCAACCTTGAGAACAAAAAAATCTAATCTTATCTGTCCTAAAAAGAAGAGTATACGACCAATGCATCATTCTGATTGTCACCTATGGAACTGAAACATGGAACTTAAACAAGAGACCAATGCACAAACAGAGAACCATGCAACATGCAAATGAGAGAATCATGCTCAACATCAAGTGAAGAGATCACAAAACAAAACACAGTATAATACAAAAAAAACCCAAAACACAACCAAAACAAAAAAACATCAAAAAATAGGAGTCTGAGACATCATAGAAACCCTTAAGAAACTCAAATAGAGATGGGCAAGTTGCTAGGATAGCAGGCGACCGATCGACTCAGCGACTCACAGCATGGATGCCCAGAGATGCAAGATGAACTGGGTAGGTTCAGAAAATGTTGGCTCCGCGACACTCATAATAGAGAGCTGTGGTGAATCCTTGTGAAGGACTATATCCAACCACGGACAAACACAAAGACTGCTGATGATGATTTTGAAAACGTTAAAACGCATTTGGAATGATTATCGATATCCTGTATTATATACAATATTTACAAAGATTAGCTTTGTTTGGCATGAAGCTACTGTCACATGGTACCTAGTGAGACTATCGGATGTTTTGCCAGATGTGATTTCCACCATCATGCTATGATTAGTGCCCTAGCCAGTGGATTTCTAAAAGAATTTGAGTCTTCAAGTATCTAATTTAATCAATATTCTCGTAATATTTTTCACAACCAATACACATTTCATACCCGATCGATCCTTCATTTTCAGTAAACCATGTTTATATTCTTATCTCAAGAAAATAATTTGTCTGAAAATACAGTAAATAACAATGGATATTTGATAGAAAGACAGTTTGTAAATTCATATAAAAAATCCAGATACCATAAATTCCCTAAGAAAAAAATCCTTATTTTCATGGATTTATTTACAGTAAAAAGAACAACCGTAGGAGGAATCCTATCGAACCAGCATTTATTTATTGCATCGATTTATTCATATAAGTTGTTACGAGTTATAAAAAAAACAGATAAATTTTCTGTTGTAGAATCTGATCAACATTTAATGACAATGGCGCCGTTGCCCCAGATATAGTAGATGTATTCTATCAATTTTGCCTATTATGGTAAGACACGATTGAAAGAAAACAATAACTAAATGAGGAAAACACATACAAAGATAATTCTAGGCTCTAAAATCCAATAAGATCAAACTGTCCAGTTTTCAATGGAAAATTTAATTCATGCAGCGTTATCTCATCATCAAGTGTTTGTGAGTCTGTGTGTGTATGCGCACATGCGTATAACCTTTCCACTGTCGCAAGTGAACTGTTCTAAAAGCTAGTATGAAGAAAATCTCTATCTTTTTGTAACTAACCAGCACCGACAAACTTTGATCTTTCTAAGCCACATGACTATATGGAATAGAAAATTCATATAATCATATTTGCATTTGTTTTATTTTTGTCGGAAATTTTTAGTCTATCAGAGTTTTTAGTTCATCGTGAAGTTATGAAAGCCACTTAATTGGCTTTTAACTTTTGTGTGCATAGCATCGCCATTATTGTGTTATTGCTCTTGCTGTACGTGGGTTGTTTTTGAAAGAAAAGTGACAGAAAAACACCTACGCATTCAAATGTGTTGTAGCCTCATCAAGTGCACTATGATATGTTCTTTTCCCCGTTCTGCATAATTTTTGTTTCACTTCATCGTGTGATATATAAAACATTGTTCAACGATGTGATGGTTACAGAAATTGAGGGAAGTATAAGAAAGTATGATGTACTGACTCATTTGATTGTTTCACAAAATCATTAAATTAAGTTAACTTTTTATTGGAAAAACAACACACGCACACACACACACACACATTTATATATATATATATATATATATATATATATATAAGTATGTAAGACATAGAAAAACACATTAAAAAAGCATAAATTACATTAACTGATATTGGGAAATAAGTGACTGGAGTGACACAAAAGAATTTTTGGAAAATGTTCTTTTATTGCCTTCAGTGTTTAAAGCTGTAAAGCTTTCCAGACGATATATGTATATATATATATATATATATATATATATATATATATATATATATATATATATATATATATATATATATATATATATATATATATATTAATGCTTACAAGCTTAGTCTGGACACAAGACACACAGGTTTGATATCCATGAAAAATAACTACTTCAGACAAAAGACATCGTCGATAATCGAGTTTGAATTTTCTACTCAAGAACGATGGTAATCAACTTGAATTTACTGTCTAATGATATTGTCTGATGTACAGAGACGCAGAAATCGATCAGGCTACGCTTCAAAGTTCCGTGGTTGAACACCGCTATGAATAATGAGATAGCTGGTTCGATTCCCTTGAAAATAATAAGTGCTTTTTATTTTCAATCTATTTTATCCTTCTTCCAAAAAGCCATTCAAATTTCTTGAAAATTTACTTATAGCCTAGTACTCTATCCCTCTCTTTTCTTTCTCTTACGTACATGCACATTCTCGCACGCACATGTACACTTCATATATTATGTAGATAAGCACTTTTCACAAGTCATTTAATGTGGTTGTTATACTATTATAGCCGTTGCTCAGTAAATGTCCCTTTTCACTTTTTTGCGATTTTCATGTGATGTTCTTTTTGCTCTCGAAACTTAGCAGGTAATTGAGTGAGAAACGCTTAACAACAACAGTGACAACAACAACAACAACTATAACAAACAAGAAAGCTTTGGCATTGAGACTTGATGAGAAATACAGCAAACTGACGCCGGGAGCAACATAATCTTTGGATTTACACTCTATCACACATGTCAAATTACAGCTAATCTTGAGAACTACTGAATCACGGAAGCTATTCAAAGCCTCCTATTTCATGTCGTCTGAAAATGTCATCCCTATTAATTACTCAAACGGTTCTCACTTGATTGAATCAACTTCTTCATCGAAGCAGCAGAATTTTGACTTGTCCAAAGAGAAATAACCTCACGCTTGAAATATGAATATTATCATCGCCCAAGAATAAATACACCCCAACCATTTTTCAAATAAAAAGTTGATTTCTTTTCAAACCAAACATACTGAGCTTTCATTATTTTGCATGGATCATCATGCAATAAAAACGTATTTTATTCGGTGTTGTTCATTACCAGACTTAAAGCATTGAAAATCTGTCGCTCTAAATGTAAACATAGTGCCGTCCAAAAATAAGTACACCTCACTCAGAAAGGTTTATTTCATTCTATATTGTGAGCATATTTTCAAACCAAACAAGCAAGGGGTAAAATTGCTCAATTGGCCAAGAATTTCCCGGAATTTGAATCAAATTAAACATTGCATCGAATGGAATGTATCCGAATTGAAAGAATAAAAATGACTACGAACCAACAAGATTGAATTTTTAAAAAATGCATATTGTCTGAGCGGAGGAACATTCCAGTGACTGTGCAAATTCAGTGAGGTCAGTGCCATCAAAACTACAATAATTATTTCAAATAACTTTTTTCTCAAGGTCGTACTAATTTTTGGAGTGCTACCGTTTCATAATCTTGGGTACAGATTTTCAATGTTGTAGAAATGAATTATATTTGATGATATTCTTTTTGATGGTATAATGCACCATTGGTAATAATGAAATTTTGGCTTGTTTTCAGAAAAAAATCAAATTTTGTAAATAAATGGGTTGGATGTAATTATCCATGGGCAATACTGTATATAAGACATCTAACACTTCTGAGACAGTCCAAGTTTTTTTTTTTCATCTTTATCGACTAATATAATCTAACAGAAGATGTAGACAAGATTAGTTTACTGACTGTTATGTTTCAGTTCAGTTGAGGAAGCTCAGCTGAAAATGTCAAGCTAATTGAACATTTTTTGATAAAAGCAAATAATTTGGTACACTAATAGCTTAATGCATTCTCCAAAAAATTGGATAATGAGCTGACATGAACTTTCGTGTCAAACATGACATTTTTATTGACTGCAACCATTTACAATGGATTTGAACCTGGTTTTACTTTTCATCTTATGAAATCTTGGACTGCATGCGTAGTGTAAAAGCAATGGTCTGCGTGATAATGCTAATCATGGCCCCAAAGATGCATCCTAATATTATTTTGGCTATAATTTCTCCCGATAAAGATTTATTGTTTTAAGGTATGATAATGGTTTTAGTGGTGATGATACTGTTGATTACTTGGATAGTGATTGTGTCAGTGGTGCTGATGAGACTGATAATGACGGTGGTGAAGGTGAAGTATAGCATTTTTTTCCGTGAGTTTTGTATATCAAGACGGATAGGTAGAGCAAGAACATGTAAATCATATCCATATAGTACGAATTTTATTGCTAATGAAAGATTAGGATAAACAATATCTTTCTATTTTTTCTCTTATCACTGGATTTCCAAGGAACAAAAATAGTGATTGCTACAAAGATTTTTGGGTTTCCTTCATGTCACCAATACTAAAAGCAAAATAGTCACGTCGTCCTAGTTCCCCCGTTCACCCCGAGTAGACAGTTGTGGAGGACCAATTTTTTCTTCTGATCCGAAGTTTTATCCGAGAGTTTTTTAACAAAATCTCGTATTATAAACCCGAATACTTTGGATGAGGGGTTATCATTACGTAAAGTTTTATTCAGATTTTTGTCATCGTATTGGTTAATTTCTTGAGCACAACATTCCGGCTGTTGCATCCAAAAACTTTTTTCAGGTGATGATTGTATTTTTGACCATTGAGACGGTGGAGGACGTCTGGGTGATCGTCTGGGACATGAACATTCCATTATTCAGTTTCAAGTGAGGCTGATTTTTTTGTCCAGAACAACTTTGTTTACGATTCGTGTCAAATATATGCAGTTGTCTGGAGTTGGTGACAAGAGGAAAGGGGGCAAAACTTTTTTGTCAGACTTTATAGCTTTGTGCGACGGCCAAAACGCTGTATTCAAGAAATGGACCAAGATGAGTGTGAAAGTCTGATCAGAACTCTGCATTAAAAAAATCTATCACAATTTTTTTCTCTAAGAAATTTTCACTAGTCAAAACTGTTTCAAATATGCTTTATGATATCAAAAAATATCAAATTCGGCTGTTATTGAAAAAAATCATCCATGTTCATATACCATATTAAAACCTTTAATTGGAATCTAAAAAACAACATATTTCTTGAAAGAAATTGTACATGATGGAGAATTCAGGGACACAAAATATGTAGAAATAATGTTTAGTAGCCAAAATACTTTTTCAATGAATACCTTTGTAACCTTCTCACAGGGATTTGCGAGTAGACCTGTTGGAGGGCGAAGGAATATCTATCGGACCGAGTACAGCCTTTTGCCCGGCTTATATAAGTGGAATGATGATGCTCATTATAAATCATTGAATTTTTGATCGCAGAACTTTGACTATTTATTCAGGGATTGAGAAGTCCAGGAAACAAAAATGAGAAATAGAAAAATATTGGTCGACCAAGAGCCAATAAAAATTTGCATAATAAGTTTTCAAATCTATAGCTGAATCAAGGGTTAGAAAAACACATTCAATATCAATAATCAAAGTCTAACATCAAAATTCAGTACTTCAATCAGCATTTTGGAACGAACCTTTTTTATCCGTGTGAAAACTCAAGTATTTGAGACCAGCCAAACAGCATGATTCACTTGGTGAAAGGCTTTTATTAGTTGATTTTCAAATTGCAGCCGAGACCTTTGACAAGAAATCCATTAAAATTCTAATGGATAACTTTTTTTTCTGATAGGAGAATTTTGATCTCTGTCGACATTCAAAAAATACAGACGATGTAAATAAAAATGAAAAAGAATTAAAGCATGTAAAAAGCCCTGGGAAAACGGTTAAACTGCTATGTTCAATATGTTAAGCAAAGTCAAAATATAACTCAGGATATTACTGGGATCAATATGATTTTTTGGAGTTAGTATATAATCAATTATGTTTATGGAAATTTTCATGGAAATTTCTTCATCTGAAGTTCTGGGCCCGAGTAATATTATCATTATGCATGGCTATTTGGAACAAGCTTCCTCTTCTCTGTTATTATTTCAGCATTACTATTGCTATACTCATCAGACATCTTTAAGTGTTTATTGCATTCTGGGAATTTATGCAAATGTCAAACGGAACTCTTCATCTGATATTCATTTCTCCATTTGTTACGTTTGAGAATATCGCAACTTGAAACCATCAATTCTCCTTTATGACACAGCTCTCTATTCCTTCCGAGACAGTATCTCCGCAGCAACTGAATCAAGAGTTGAAATCACGACTTCTAAGGAAATAGATAAGCTTTAACAGCACGTTTATCCAATATACCACATCCTTAGGGACCTACAGTGATTAAAATATTTATCTTTTTTGAACTTACTCATCACTTTCAATGCTTAATTGCTAGTTCATTATATTATCGACAGAGAAAATTTTTGACAATCAATTCATTGACATTATACGCCCAACACCTACTTAGAGAAATAACAGAGTTGTTTGAAAAGCTAAAAATCGACCATTCAATATACCCTTATGTGAAACGAAATGCCAGCACTTTTGCAAACAAATAAGGGACCAAGTGGGCAGCAAGCTCTCTTTCATTCATAAAATTATCCTTGATTAACGTAACTTCTCGCGTTAAAAGCCATATAACTAGCGATGCAACAATGCTCAAGTTGGATTACATTCATACATCATCAGAGGCAGCAAGAAAATATCCTTTTCTCTCATAATCCACAGCTATTTTAAGCTATCCACTGTGATATTAGCGTCTGCTCCTGTGGAAAAAATGGGTATTTCTTCATATGTTGTCGTTGCATTTCAAATATAATTGATACATGAGATGCGATCAATGTCCGTAGCCTGACGCTGTTATCAGCTGAAGTCATGTATGGCATTTTTCGATTCGTTTCATATAAAGAAAATTTTTTTTTTAAATCTTTGAATTTCGCATAATTGTTGGATAAAATAAATGCTTTATCCATCATTGAAATACCAACTCATTGACAAACTTGCTTGAAACTGAAAAGCGAAACCGGCTTATTTTCGTTGAGTCGATTATTTGCTTAAATTACGTTTCACGAACCTAATTAATAGGTGGCTCATTTGTCATTTGTTTTGCACACGTCGAGAGAAACCGTCCACGGTATTATCTTTTGTATTTGATCTTCTCTGCTATTTAGTGGAACGTATTAGCAATAAAGGAATCGCTTAAAGTCTGGCAGATTTATTTCAATGACAGGGATCAAGTGGACACCTGTCATTACTTCCCACGAACATCATTAAATTTTAAACAGACTCTGGACACAGCGTGAAAAAAAAACAAAAGGGAGAAACTTTATTTGAATTCGTATAGAAAGCAGAGAGTTAATCAACTTGTATGAAACCACGGAAAACATTACAGAAAAATAGCTGAAATGTTTGCTTCGATATATGTTTGTAAAGAAACGCCAAACTTCATTACGTTGTTTTAAGAATTCTTCTTTCGGATGGTGAAAGAATAAAAAAAAACAAAAAAGCCCCAATTTGACTTATGTCTCCGATTCTTGGATATTTAGAACCTTATTCCTTATGTTTAAAAATACGTTTTAAAAAAATTCCCAACCCCGAATAGGTTTTCATTGGGGGTAGGATTAGTAATGTACGTTTCTGCTGAACTAGTTCCTCAGCCTATGTGATTCATGATTGCTTTTTGAAAAAAAAATTCTGACTGTGATCATTGCCCAAGAGAAGATGAGAGAAGTAACTCATTCATGAATCCTACTTTTTTTTTCTTACCAATTTTCAATTAATCACCCCAAACACGGCATACTGCAAAATTACATTGATCACGTCACGTTTTCTACTGAGTGAGTACCCAGACCAGTTCTTGAGATGTTTTATTCTGGTGTAGATATACCAGTATCAGGTAGGTATTATAGACATATACACAGCAAAATCATCTTGATCATTGGATGGAACAGACTTAAATGAAAAAGGATAAGAGAAGTAAATAGTCCATAATTTGTACGTACATAAATATCATTTATATGAATATGCTTATTTGTATGGAAAAATCTGAACATTTGCTCATGGAGTCAATGCCGTATGTTTACTCACCAATCTAGAAAGTAGCAAATATGGCTGTTTTAGGGTTGAACTCCACTCATACTTCAATTTCTACTGAAGATGATTACTGCAACTTGTGTATTGCATATACAATGAATTGAAAAAAAAATCAAAAAATGTATATTTTCTGTATAGATATACTTATTCAATAAAATGAATTAAGGCTTTGTGTACTTGTTGGATATTTTTTCGTAGATATGTAAATCGTGAATTTAGCAGAGTCTATAAGAAACACGATTCCCGATAAGTTAGTCGTGACTCCAAATCAAAGTAGGGGAATGCCAGTTTTTAATCCCTCAAATTTAATGCGGATTGTTCTTCTTGTTGTTACTGTAGGTAGTCAATTTCAGGTTTGGATTGGAGTTTGACAACAACAATTTTTGGTCCTTTCATGGAGAATAAGTGTTTTCAAGAGATGACGTTTATGTCTACGCATGACAGTTATCATCCATTCAACCAATGAAACTTTCATTGCTTTTCATGACATCTGAATCTGAATGACAAGGCCTTTGTTTTATCCAACAGAAAATCTGTTATGACTCTATTGGACCTGGCATGCCGAGACAATTCATTTACAACCGGATCTTTGATGACAACCTCGGATGTTTCATATATTCACTGACATAAACAGTTTGCCGTGAGGAGGTCACTAAATGAGTAAAAGACTGTCGGTCTGAGTACGTCTGTCATATTCGGTGCAATGATCATCGAAAGTGACAACTGATACAGACTTATTGTATCTATTACCTTGTATCTGTGATGACGACCTACTGCCATTCTGCGATTGTAGTAAACTGGATGCTCTGTAAATCTTCCTATGTTAAATCATTTTGCAGTTTCTGTCAGATCGAATTCCTACCGTAGCAATGGATTAGTACCGTAGCTCGCAAACCTCCAATCAAAGGCAACATACTTTTAAAAGGGCTTTATTATCACAGAATGGAAATTTTGCTTTATCTTACGACAAAGATTCAATTCACACACATGATTGTTTGATTGTCATGTTGTTTTTTTTAACCCATTCTTCAATAAATCCTTCACATTTCCCCTTCGCTCTGACACAGACACCTTTTTCATTTGCGACTTTCTTGCAGAAAAACTGAAGAGTTCAAATGCAATGTTCTCCTATCGCTCAAGTCCACCCAACGGCATTTTCGGTGCCATCCCAACTGTGTCCCTCTTGGTACATTGCTCTTATGAGTTACTGCAACAGCGCATCTTCAGTGTGGGTATTTGCTCCAATGTTCTTTCTCTTTTGGTGAACAAGTCAGGACGAGTTCGATTGATGCTGAGGGCCAGTGCAATCGTAGAGGATAATTGTGAACCTCTATAGTATGAATTACATCCTCTGGAATGCCTTTGGGGCGTTTGACAGAACCGTGAAGGCCTCTGTTGCCCGTGAAGACATCGATCAAAGGAAGGGGCTTGGATATACTTAAAATAAAGGATATTGAAATCTCATTAGGAGGGGTAGCTGTCCTGAAAAATATTACCAAAAGTAAGTATTTACCTATTGTTGGCATCAACGTAAAAGACATTTCTGGTCCAGAGAGTGACTGTGAATTAAAGATTACATGAAATATGCTTTGATCCTATTCTGCATATTCTCAAATACTAAGATGTCATTGATGTTGCATATAATTGTAACCATTGGCCATTAAAACTTGTGGGAAAACATCGCTCATCAACGTCACTGAATTCACCATCAACTATTCACCAGAAGAGAATGTGATGATGCATATCATTATGACCATCGACCATAAAAGCACGTCAGAAAAAATGGCTTATTTTATATTATCATGTTTGGTTTAGGAATTATGATGCAAAATACATAGGATGTGGCAAAGAGTAAAATATTCACCATGGCCGCCAAAAGACGTTTATACGATGGCTTCATTCCTGAAAATGTTAGGGTTCCTGACTGTACAAGTGTGCAAAGTTTCATACTTTTATGAAAAAGTGAACGATATTTTCTTATATAACCTGGACAAAAGTAAACATCATTATGTTGAAAATATCATTTGCAATACGTCATTATCAATTAGCAGCAGAAAGTCCTACAGTTTGAATTTGATGTAATGATCCACAGCAAGACACAGTTTAAAAAGAAACAGAAGTAAAAACTATTGACCGTTTGGGAATAAATTTCATCAAATATTCCTTTCTTTTAAAAAATAGATTTCAAATTGAATTTGCTTCTCTCCTGAACATATCCTTCGGAGAAAAATATAAGGGCATAATTCGTAAAAATAAAAGAAATGGAAAACGACTTTTATTCTGGGTAATGTGATGTTATAATAATTCCATTTTAAAGAACACTTTTTTGTTCCAATTACAATATAGAAAAATCAAAAACTAGAGATATCTCAATCCTTAATGATACACAATTTGTGATCATTTGCCCCCCCTCGGGTTGAAAAAAAAAAAAGAACCGATGTTGCTTTCGTTCTCTTCAAACAAATATTTCTTCAGAAAAATGAAATAACAAATTGTTAAATTTTTACCCTATCAGAACATTGTTTTGTCAACTTCACCTCTTTTTTACGATTCATTTTAATTAAAAACAGGTATGTGAAGTAATGTATTCCTCAAACATGCTGTTGTATATTCATTCAGGTAACATGCCTAAAGATGGACACGTCACGATTGACTTAATTTTCGCCAAGAGTAAGAGACAATGTTCGGCATTATTCTTTTCTTTTCTATCAACTGTGATTCTACGTTCAGAAACGTAGTCCACAACCCACTCTGGCCGATATAATTGATTAACTGGTACTGGTACAAATAGAAAAATAAATTTGAAAAGGAAATGTTTTGTTATTGCTATATTTTAACGCGGTAAATGAAACATATTTAATACGAATAAAGTAGGATAGAATTGTGGAAGTTCATAGAAATGTTTTTCTCAAATATTCATATTTTCAACGTTTTATAATATAAACAAACAATTAAAAACCATCAACAAGAACTGTCATCAGAACTGCCTACACAAGTTTCTCCAGTTTTCAAGTTGGTTTGTCTATCTGTCCGTCTTGCTGGCTAGACATGTATGTATCATGAGTACAAACCACACCAATGGAGCTAGAGGGCTGAAATTTAAACATTTACTTCTTATTGCGTGCAGAAAAAGGTTTTTTGTATCTCCCTGAATGGGTTTTAAATAGTGGATTAAATTTGCAATGCAAGTTTATGCTAAATAGACATGAGTTCGTTTCCTAGAGCATTCTCTCTCCTCAGCGTATTTCTTTTAAATTCAGACTTTCCTAGTAATCGCTGCACAACAAAAGGCGACATAAGTAACTCATTCGTTGATCACACCTTTTTGATGTTCAAATTGATCACCAAAAGGCGTTGGTAACGCTACAGTTTCTATTGAGAGGCTAACCAGGCTTCCTTGTTTCATTTTTACCTGATCAGATATGCACTCTAACTATAATGAATGTTTTCTCTTTGAAATTTTGTTTACGTGGTCTATTTGATAGTTGTGCATTTCCAATCGAAGCCCGTCGTCGGTGTTCACGCTAAAATTGACATTTGAATGGAATTCGAGTCCTGGTTTAGGAAACTAGTTGTCTCATTCACTTTAAAGATTGCCCCACCACTTCGCCGTGGGGTTATGGTAAGTGAACATCACTACTGTGCAGGTTGCTCGATCGGACGTCCTCCATTTGTGCCTAGTGCCAGGCAAAGTTTCCCTTGGTAAATACAAGTTCTGCTTTATGGCTTAAATAGTTACGTAGAAAACTAACATAACCAATGAGTGGTCTTTGAGATCAGTGTAAAAAGTAAATATTTAAAATACTCAGGTCGACAGGCAGTCCATACTTTAGACATAGGCATAACATTTTTCCCTCCCTATTTCCTTCAATTTTTGCAGGATTGTGCCAGGCTTTGTAAATATCTATAATGACCGATTCGTTCACTCTATTGACAGTAAACTCGTTTTTAACAGCACTTTTTAATGAAACTTGCCTTCTAACGGAATGTTTATTTTATATTATTGCAAAACTATTGTCGGTTTTTAGTTTGCAGCAACGACACTTGGAGATTTTGGCTCATTATTCTAAACTACAGTTGTCAACTACAGTACAAAAAGTGATGTATTTCTGGACTTTTTGGTTTCTCAATATTGATACGTTCAGTATAAAATCTTATGGCAAGAATTGTTATAATGGCAGTCTTAAATCACCGAGGGTGTCGTAATAATTGGAGTCATCTGTAGTTTGCAACAATTGTTTGCGACACTTTATAGCGCTTGAAATGGTGTGCGTTAGACGATATTTGCAAATCTAATTAAATGCTGAATCCATCCTGAAACATTTGGCAGTGGGCTTAAGTGGTATGAGCACAACATCTACCCCCAAGCTTGTGCAACTTTTATCGTCAAACTCAACAAGCAAACATAATTTGTGTTTTTTTGTGTATACCACGAACAGTTTTGCACCGAAATCTCATATAATACCTGGTCCATTTGGTAGCAGGGAGGAGCAATTGTTAGTGATCTCAAGGACGACGGTCAGGCTGAAACTGTCTGCTTTATAGTGGCTGCTTCCCCTGTGGCCCGGGCCTTTCTTTTGATAGTGTGCCCCTCCCACGAATGCTATTTCCTTTGACTGAGCCACCTTTCTATTATGCGTCACCAAGATCAACTACGTCTGGGGTGAGCACAGAAGATTTTCCCCCAGAAGCTATTTGGTCAGAGCCCAAAGAAAAAGTCAGGAAATATGTGCAAGAGACAGCAGACAACGCCCCACAGCCATCCTGACAGACAATCTTGTGAAGGAGACATTGAATACAGAAAAATATCTGTTGCTGAACGCAAGCAAATGTATCTGGGGAGAGAAAACGACAAAGAAAAGTGTGAAGAAAAACAAAAATCATAGGCTTAGGTTGTGTGCATAAACAAGCAAAACCAAGTAACTTTTTTTCATATATAAATAGTTCTTTAATACTATTGTGTATAAATGAATAACATTGTATTATTATAAAACAATACACATCTTCACAATATGCTGCTAATTATAACAAAAAAAAGCAAAAGTTAGTCGTATTCAATGCATTTTCAATGCGTTGCAACCGTCCCTGATTGGTGTTTTAACTGTCTCCAGGGTTGGGGATAATAACAACATTTGACTTACTCAATTCAAATAAATATGGAGAACAAAATTCAATACGTATTAATCTCTAAATGGTGTGGGTAATTAGCAGGCAGATGTAAGTTTGATATTTTATAATTTGGATGGTCCAGACCTGATAGTCTCTGAATAATTGATGAAAATGCAAAAACATGTTGCAACCATCTCCAGTCTCTGCTACAATACTAAAGTTGCAGTAATCATCTTCAGTTTGAATAGGAATTGGAGTGAAGTTTGACACTGCAGCATCAGGTTTGTTTCTCTGTTGTATCGTCAACTTGTTCTTTTTTCGAGTCATATGGATTTTAACTCATATACTAGCTAGGCTTATAAGATACATAGTTATTAGCTGAATTTTGATTCGGAATTTTCACTCTACACTGCTCAATGCATGTGATTAATATTAACCAATGAATCAAATTTATGGTCAACGAAGGAGATTTTATTACAAAAATTAATATATGTTGTGTAAGATAAATGTTTTTCATCATCGAAGTGCAGGCTTATCGATTTAAACACATTTTTTGGACTACGGCTCCTTTCAAATTCACACAAAGTCTTAGAATTCGATGGTCAGTCTTTGATCAATAATACTAGCGCATTAGACATTTCTAAGTAGAAAATGTGCATCTTATATACGGACTAATGAAAAAAATGAGATATAACAAATCATACAAGCAAAAGTATATTAATTCTCATTTTAATTTACAGTAATTTGATCACAGAGATTGTAAAACATCAACATTAATCGGTTCTGGGCGGTGGAAAGTAATGATTATCAGCTCGGAAATGAAGGTTGTAATTTAGATTTCAGTAAAAACTGATTTTATCTATTTTGCAATAATGCATCGAACTCTGCATATCCTATAACTCTTCAGGAGCTCTATTGACCAGGGTCTTGTCACTTGTTTCCATGTTAATCAACAGTTGACTTCCATCCCGATTACATTTCATGCCCATGTGGAGGTGGCTAAATCGGTACTATATCCATTGTCATTTTCGACTATAGGAAACAAGTGAAACGAACCATTTCGGGAATTGAGGTGCTAAAGTGGCTGACCCGTCTCTTACCTATTCTTTTCGGTTGTCATTCAACTTACGCGTATAACGAGCCATTTTACGTCATACTAGCCAATCTGATTACAAAGGTTTTTAGGTGATTACGATTTGAAAACTTACGTAATTACGGTACCTTTTATTCAATGGTTCATAGACTTAAGATATTCAGAATGCATTAAAAGAGTCCTAATTGACATTCTTTTACCAAAGTAAGACCAAACGCTTTCATTTTGCGTTAAAGACTTTCTTAATTTTCCGCAGGGTCTCAATCCCACCCACATCTCAGTATAATGGGCGTTAAATTCATCTTAATGGTGGTGCACTGGAGATTGTGACGAAGTTCAAGTATACCTCTTTGTGAATAAATACAAACACAACGAATGAGGGCTGAATAGGTACTATTAACACAAATACACACCGAACGTTGCGCACTGAAATAATTGAGGCTTATCAAGGGTAAACTAAGCGAACTATAATAAAGTATGTAGCCAGTGTGTGTATATGTATCGATGTATTGAGTAGATTTTCGTTTAAACTAGTGCCCAATACCAATATCAATAATCAGTAAAGCGGTTATAAAATCAGTAAATATTTCTTCAATGGTTTATTCCAGGTTGTACATTCTGTTTCCACTTGAAAAAGGTTCATTCAAAAATCTCTTTTAAGTGAAACAGAATATACAATCTGTTATAAAGCATTGATTGAAGTCTTTACTCATTATGTATATATATATATGTGTGTGTGTGTGTGTGTGTGTGTGTTTGTGTGTGTGTGTGTGTGTGTGTGTGTGATTATATGTATGTGTGTATGGGTATGCACGCACGCGTACAAGCATATATGTAGCTAAGTTATTAAGTTCGTATTCTGGTGATAAAACATTCATTTTACGCAGCAAGCATTCAGTTTTCGACTTAATCTATTTGATTGTCAATGCATTAAACCTAACACTTTTCAATAGATCACACAGTTCGAATTTCATACAAGTTCCATGTCCTTCGATCTTAAAAGACTAATGTAAAGTATTTCAGAAGTTACAGATTTCTGCACAATGCTTTTGCCCTCCCTCCATCGAACCGAAAGATTGTAGTGACCAAGATGTTTGCTTTCAATTGAACATGCTAAACAATTTGAGATCATGACTTTAGTAGCTATCACGTTAAGTGTAATCCAACTGTCTCTTTCCACTAGCTTCTGGACTACAGCCAAAGTTTCTTCTTTGTCGAAGTTGATGGTTTTCCTTTTCGGTCCATCTTTGATGTTTCTCAAACCTTCCTTAGAACGCTTGATCCATGTAATACACATTTTACTTAGGGAAGCATCCCTGAAAACCTGTTGCAAAGTTTTAATGAATTAGGAAAATTTTCACTCGAGTTTTATTGAAAATTTGATAATAGTGCCGACATCAAAATCATGCATAATCCTTTAATCCCATTTGTGAATGCACTCTGGCATAACAAGAGGTTTATTCTTGAGAAAACTTATCTACAGAAATCAAGTTATCTTAGAGGCATGTATTGTATTTGGAATGGATTTATCCATGTGTGAGTTGGAACACTGATAGGTATGCTTTCTAGGTTAACTTTATCTCTTCAAACTTCCACAATATAAAATACAGTACGTAGGAAAAGCTGAATCGCCTTTTGACATCAGACTCAAAATTCACCCACATATAATTAGATCTATCCAATTCTAACTATTTCCTCCCAATAGAGCATCACACAAGTCACCATTAACTAAAAGACAGATAAAATTACACCACATAAAGTCACAAAAATTCTCGAAAATCATGAAAAAAAACTCTTCCCCCCATGGACTAAATATAAAATTCCACTATCTAACCAACACCTGACTACAGCCCATGAAATTATCACTATCGCTACTTGATATTCACATTGTTTTCAACCCCGAACCAACAAGAACCCACAAGCAATCAGACACTTAAATTGTTTTTTCCAAAACAACTGCAATGGGACCCCACCCACTCACCTTTCAGGATTGGAAAATTTCAAAAATATCAAAAGAATAAAGTAAATGCATAGATGTAATTATAAATGAAAACAAAAAATGGTTGAAGATTAGAACTAAGTCAAACCGACTACTACGATACAAATGTGAATACCTTTATCACTGGTGGAATTCTGAATAATCAAACTATTCACGACACTATTTTCCATGGTTCTTTAACACCCCGGGGATACTATTCAACAACCTTTACTAGTTTCAATTCCCCTATTCTTTTACGCATTTTTTCTCCCCAACTGTAGTATTCCCATGGCAACTTGCCTCTTGCTGACACCTGGACGGCTCTATCAATATTTGATTGTATTTGATTCTCAAGAAAGTAACTACCAACAGTCAATCCAGCTCAGTGACCCACAGTAGCAAAGCAAACGGGAAATGAAATGTTTCATTTACTTATACATATAAACTACTATTTTACTATCGTTGAAGGTCTTCGACTTTTAACCCGAAAATGAACTTTCTTTGCTTTTAAACGGTCCAGACAATTCTCTACTAATAATTCCATAGATACAATCCACTCAAACTGTGTCTCAATTTTATACAGAACAACCTTCACTCTCTCCCCCCTTTCTTTCTAATCACCTCTTTTTATATATATATATATATATATATATATATATATATATATATGTATATATATGTATGTATGTATGTGTGTAACTGATAAAATAACGAACATTTCAAGTCTTACTTTGTTGCTGGCTTTCAATTTCGAGCGGTCAACAATGGATGTTCCTCTTCATCCATATCTCTTCTTTACTGAAATATGTTCAAACTCCAAGAAATGATTCAGCAGCACGAAAAAGTTAAAGTCAATGTCCCAAACTCTTACGAGAAATCACAATCTGTAGCCATGAAGCATTCATTACACTTCCGCTTGTAGTCTTGGAATGAAGGAGTCCAACTGATTTTATCATAATATTGGAACGTTTCACAGAGAATACAGCCTTTCAATCGACCTTTGAATTGAAAATGCATTATAAGAGAAAAAAAGAATTAACTGCAGTTGAAAATGAAAATATGAGTATTAAATTGAAAACGAGAGAGAAGATTATATAGTCATATCAGTTTTGTTGCTGCAGTCAAAAAAGGCTGGATATGATTGATGCAGAATCTTTGAAAATAGCAAAATTCACTTTTTATTTGATTTTTATCTCCGTTTTTAGGAACAGATTGATTGAGATGATGTTGATTGGAACTCTCAAAATTATGACGGTTTAATTGAGTCGTAAACTGGCAGAAAGAGGACGTAAATGCAATTCTCATAGACAACAAGAAATGCCGAAAATGTGTATAGTAGCATAGCAACGTCATCTAAACCCTTAAGTGGGGTAGTAACAGCACAATTACTGCGTTCAAAAAGTGTTAATAGCTTTGTACAAGATGTAGGTTATAAGTGGCTTTTCCAGCTTGTTCTCATTTTTCTCTGACCATAACTTCAAGTGGAAGGATCCATTGTTGCACCAGTGGGAATTTCTATCATTCACAGTTAAACCATAGAACTGCGAGATAGATATGTAGTTAATGGCTTAAAAATTATTTCTTGCAATTCAGAAAGTGTGCACATGTTATCATAATATTAAAATCACATTGTATATTGATACACCATATTCTATTCACTTCAAAATTGGAATCAACATTTTTCACTAGACGTTGTTTTGAATCTTAATGGAAAAAAAAACTATAGAAAAACATTGTCTATTTTTTCTTACTATTGTACGTTCGTATGAGCAGGCATGTCCATCACAACGTTCACAAAACTTGAAACGTTTCGATTCTGAGTGAGATTAGTGCATGACTTGATGTAGTGTATAAATCGATGCTTGTTGTTTGTTTAGTAGTTCGTAAAGTTATCATAATCTAATAACAAATTTTGCTCACAAAATTTCATATTTTATGTAATTTAAAGCATATATCAATCATCTTTATTGTGAATCTCCCTTGCAATTTGAATCTCAAAAGTGAAACGATGACTAAATATTAAGCTGATTTTTACTGGGACAATTTAAATCAGAATATATTCCATACTTTCATTCGAGTATATTTAAGTCATTCACGATAAAATACCCCTATTATACAAAACTTATCTTAGTAGCTGGTGAATTTTGTTCATGTATTCAAAAAATAGTTGCTTCAAGCAGTTCTAAATGCGCACGAACTTCAACTTGACAAAGTATACTTCATAATTTGACCCAATATACTCTACCGTTAAAAAGCTGTTCTTTATATCTTGACTCATATTCGAGTATGAGTGATATTTGTCAATATTTGTCAATTCCAGCTTTATAGTCATATCGAAGGATGTCTGCCACATCTTTTTCTGGCTTCTTATGTTTGTATCTAAATATAGACATGTTCAACAGATAACTGGCTGAATCATAAAACTCCAAATCAAACAAAATTGCTTGCTTTATTCCAAATGTCAATACACCGCTAAAATGACACCCACGCTTGTTAATATTTGCAAAGTGTGATTGTGTAGAGAATCAAAATTGTAAAGGACTTTTATAGATAGACGTCGTAGAAAAAGACTTTGACGGATATTTTGGGATATGATTTACGTACCAGCTTTTATCATTGAAGGGAATGCAACATATGTAATGAAGAAAAGGTTGGTATGGCTTGCATTCTGGCTATGAGAGATGGCGACTCATAAGTACTCAGATTTTGTCGAAATATTTTGAAAGCAAATAGTAATAGACAAAAAACTTGAAAGCTGAATGATGATCACTGTCAAACTTTTATTTGCTTTTTCCTTAGTTTGATAAAGGATTTGGCAGTAAATATCCTCTAAACATGGCATAGTCTAACACGAGGGGACAGTGACGGGTAAGGACTCCAGATTTTTAACTAGCAATGATCATTTGATATTTGTGGCTCCACGGCTAATACCTGTATTTTCTCTTAGCATTTCGATAGTGATATCATTCGTGTTTTCAAGTTTATCAAAATTATGTTCTGCAGTGAAGTTATTTAATATTTTTTTTCAATTTTCATGGTGTCTACATCCCTATATTGCAATATACTGAATTTGATTGCCACACACAAACACACACACATACACACAAATAATTTTAAAGGTCATTTAGATGACTATGAAAAATATATATCAAATGATATCACAGATCATTCGATAGAAACTAGCATGTCTTTTGGCAGCGTACCGTGTTGGGGTGATCAATTATAGAATTGTAAAAGTTGATCAAATAATTATTCATTTTCCTCACCTTTTGGCATGCAGTTATCACTGAAAATGTCCAAATTTTCGAAAAACAAGCGTGAACACCACCGAACACAAATGGACTTACATTGTAAAATGAACCCCTCACGACATGGAGTGAGCAACAGAGGTTGAACAAGGGACAAACATTCTTTTTTTTTTCATTGTCTGGGTCAAAGAATGACCAAGGTTTATTTTTCCAAATTAACTGTCAACTTTCAACGGTATAGTTTGCAGCTACCCGCTCCCCCTAAATACCTATAGGGCATTCAAAATTCAGGGATATTGTGCATGAATACTCTGCAAAAAATACCTTTTTTTAGGATTGCTTACTAGTTGCTTTGTATAAATCCACGTTAAATCCACGGGACGAATACAAGGAAAAAAAATCGAACACCTGGTAATTGATTTCTGTGTACGCTAAAGTATACAGTAAACTTAACCTTTTAAACTTTAAGCAGAAGTCTATTCTAAGTGAGCGTTTATTGAATGCTAATCGTTTAGATGGCGACGAGGAATATATATCTATCGTACTTATTTTTGGAAAGTCAAATCCTAAAACACCTGACGAAAAACACATTTAGAAAAAAAAAGAAGATCCCTTTGTTGAGACGGTAGGGTGAAAATTTTGTCTGGAGGGACGTGATTTGAAAGTTTATCTTCGATTTGCACTCACACTATCAAAGCAAAATGTAGATCTTATCATTTCTAACTCCCGAGTCCATGCTTTCTGCAGAGATGACAGGAATATGAAGTTCAGACGGAACTAAAATCAATATTTGCTGTTCGGGTTTCTTTTTTTCTACAAAATATCCTCCACAAAATATTTTTGAAAGCGTTGCTACTAATGGATTGAACGAATTCATCAAGATAAAAAAGATTAAAATTTACAATTTCACTTCTCCTTTCTATTATGGATAATCCTGTTAAATAATTACGGTTTTTATTATCCTAAAATTTGTTGCAATTCAAATCTATTTTTTATCAAACTATGTTTATGCAGTATATATGTTTTAGAGCATAAACTCCGCTCTATTAATTTATGTCGATGGTTTTCTTTTCATTAATTATTCAGGTTTATTTGAGGCTGTCAAAACAAAGATGGAAAAAAACCAATTCGAGCAAGTTAGTTGTATGAATTCATAATAGGACGTAATTCAGCGAAAACTGCTCGCAATAACAGCCAAATATTTGGTCAGGGGAAGGTCAACAAACGCAGTATTCAACATTGGTTCCAGAAATTTTGGAAGCGGGAAGGGAGCTTCAAAAATGAGGACAGGTTCCTGGAATTGATGACATCCTACCGAAGGCCATTATTGAAGTGGTCCAACGCAAAACAGATGTTGCAGAGGAACTAAACGTTGACCACTCATCAATTGTTTTACATTTGCACCAAATTGAGAAAACAAAAAGTTGCATGAATGATCCTGAATGAACATCAATGAAGAAGTTCGCATGCCACGCAGCTAACTATGCAGAAATTGAACGAACTAGATTGCAAAACTACCTCAACCAGCTTGCTTGCTGGACATCTTGCCGGCTGACTGACTCTTGTCATACATTTCGTCCACTTCCTGCAAAAGAATGTCTCCAACAACCAAGAAATAGCCTCGAAAATTACATTTTCCAAGACCACAGAATTCTATGTTTCCAAAATAAACGGATTAGTTTCTAGATGACGATCATGTGAAGATTTAGAAAGTTCTTATTTCAATCAATAAGTCTTATTCTAAGCCGAGATCCAGTGCTTTGAAGTTGATGGTGAAAACCGTAATTATTTTTGCCCGAACCCAACATAGCTGTTTCGGCTGCCTAAATATTTAAGGTGCCAAACACGATAAGAGAATCCCTCAAGCAAAGGATAAGAGTGTAAGTTTCTTTCAAAACTTTTACTTTACCTTGACTTCCTACAATTTTGTAAATCAACGAACAGGGAGTATGCAAAGAGCAACAAAAAAATGAAGAAAATAATATATATATATTTGCATCATTCCACATACTCTTACATACAGACATATACACAAATTCACGCACACACACACATACACTCACGTACGCACACTCACACACAATATTTATATATATGTGTGTGTGTGTTCGTGTGTGTGAGTGAGTGAATATATATATATATATCTTTCAGGCCACATTCACCGAGAGCCTGGTAAAATTGAATAGAATAACGTATATTTTCAATTAAAAAAAAAGTAGTAGGAAATATAACCACGAATACGCTGGGCATCTCATTTATGTGGGGATGTCCTCGGACACATATTAACATGTAATTTAGAGAGAGAAAAAAACTGTAACTTAGAAAGCTCCTTACTAAAGGTTCAAATTAAATAGAATCAAAATGTGTAAGTTACAAAAAATACTTTCATTCAGTCAACATAAAATGAAAATCAAATAGCATAATTCATGTTTCTTCAATAGAGAGGTAATTTTTAAAAAATCTTTTACGAGGAAAAAAAATCATTTTAAAAAATCGCCGCTGTGCTTAGAAACTCTCAAGTATCTTGGAATTCCAAATAAGTTTGATATAGGGTCACCATCGTCAACATGGTAATTATCTGAAAGCGAAGACTGAACAAAGAGTCTTCAATGTATGTATGTAAAAAATCAAGAGCAAAAGTAGAAGATAAGTTAAAAACACTACCAATCATGCACTGGACACTGAAGATCCATTTGAGTTTTTAATTGATTTTCCTCTTGATACATTGTGCTGTCTTGTGATCTTTCCATGTCACGTTTAGCATGATTCTGTCTTGTGCACATGACACGTTTTTCAGTTTGATGGTCGGTCCCTTGGTTATGTTCCATGTTTCAGCTCAATAGGTGAATATCAGGATTATTCATTGGTTGTATGCCCTTCTCCCTAGGACTAATGGGATCTTCTTGTTTCTGAAAGTTGAGCTTGCTCTGCGAATGGCTTGTCATTCTACGGTAATTCTTCACTTGATTCCTTCCTGTTTTGAGGATTTTATGAAGATCTGTTGTCTGAGGTAGATGTTGTGGTTTACTTTCTCCAGTTCTTTATCTTCAACGTTGAGTGCTGTGGCATGATTGTCGCACCTGACCTTTGTTTTAATGAACTTCATGCGGAGGCCGATATAAACGCTTGTAATAAGGGCAAATCCATTTCTATGTACAATTTTTGTATACCCTATACCAAAGTCTCATGTAAAGATCTCATGTAGAATAGATTGATAAAATGTATCTAGTATATGCAGGAGGTTCGTGTAATTACATCATTGTCCCAATATCGAATGCTTTCTGGTTCTAAAGGAAAATAAGAAACCCCATTTCATTAAATACACCCCAATACTATAGTTAGTCATCTTGTTGACAAAAGTTACTTCAAAATGTGTAAGAAACTACTTCAAAGAAAAAATCGGAACCCCGACCAGAATCAACTTTTCACCTTTTTGGGATAATTCATGATTTGAAATGATATGAAAAGGGTATACAAATATCATGGATGTATGATGTTCCATCGACGATATTTGCCGCATATTCGTTGGAAATTAATTCGAAGACTCATAAAAGCATTTATACTCGAGAAATCTTGACGTTTAACTTTAACATAGAAGAACACATGCAACATATCTTGATATCAAGATCAAAAATGAAATACTTATTCATAGACTGTTTGATAAACACATTCCTATTTCATATAGCACGCATGTCAAAGAAATGTAGTGATATAGCATATATATTTCACTGATTTATACTTATCAGAAAATTCAAGAATAGTGCAGGCAGCTCTAAAGGTCAAGATTTTTCAAGTATTAATTGTAAAACAATGTCGGGATATGCATTAAATACTTCGACAGTTGATTAAAGCAATGGATAGACATCCTGCGACATTTAAACAATATCACATAGATCAAAAGGAAATGAAAATATTGATACTATGAAATAGGAATTCTGCAATAATCTTATCGCAATAAAGAGCAGGCTGAATTAAAAAGCATTTTTCTTTTTAAATGACCAAGGGAATTTCAGTCTGTTTATATGTATGGGTGTACATACTAGTGGGTGTATATGTAAGTGGGTGTATGTGTAAGATTGCATGTGCACATAAGGGGTTGCATGGTGATACGCAATTATATATGTATGAATATGGGGACGTATCTATTGGGTACTTGGTTAAAGAGGAAGTGTGTATGTGTGTGTATGTTGATGCATATGTACGTGCATACGCGCAATACTCATAAGGATGTAGTATGGTGGTATGTGCTTCATCACCGTAATCAACAGTTATTTAGCGTCTGTTGTCGGGTATAACCCCCCCCCCCCAAGATTTGGTAGACCCCTTTAATTTTCTCGTGATTTTCTACTGACTATTGTTTCACATATGATCCAAGGGGAACTTTGTGAGTCGTAGTATCCAGCAGTTGTCTAACATTCTTGCGACATAACCACCCCATTACAATTTTTTAGTGGTTTTTATGACTCCTGTATTTTTATCCAATGTGCTGTGCTGTCTTGTGATCTCTCCATGTGATTTTGGTCATGGTTCTCTCTTGTTTCATGGTTATCATTCTTTTTGATAAATTCCATGTTTTAGCTCCATATTTTCACAGTGTAGGTCCGGAAATCACCCCAAGTTAGACAGCAAAGTTTTTGTGTGAGCTTGTATCACTTTGTTTGACAACTTTTTTGAAATGTCTTTAAAAGTGTCTTTATGTAGCCTGGTAAAGAAACTGCTGTGTCGGTCGATATGCTGCAATACTCTGACATACACGGGGTCTTCGCCTAGTTGATTGATAGCATCAATAACCTTGGGTATTTCCACTAAGTCGAAGGCCTTATTTGAAGTCAACAAATGCTACTGCTTTCTCTTCCAGTTGATTTACCGAGTGGAGATGACCAATGGTCGAGTAGCTTTTTCTGAAGCCTGCTTGTTCTCTCGATTGGTTTTTATATTACGCTTCGTTGATCCGGTTGGCGTATCTGTATGGATATGTAGGGTCTTTGACTGGAGACACATTGGCTGATTAGCAGCCTTCTCACAGTCGATATGACATCTTGGACACTGTTATCTTTGGTTTGGAAAGTGATCTCATTTTCAACTGCTACATGTCTGTATATCAGATTACATCTAGGATCCAATTCAAAAATTACCTATCGTTTTGTCCATTTCCAACTCATGGGAGGTGAAGTGCTGGGCGGATGCAATCCCAAAATTGCGGTTTTGGGCCAGTTCATATTAAAGATTCAGGGAACAAAGTCAGGATTTTTAGGAACACGAAAGTAAATCAGAAGAAGATATAAGAAGGACTAAGACACATATTTATTCATAAATATAGTCCAACTAAATCCATATATAGTCCACCTAAACAGGAATATACACTCCAAATATCATCATATGTAAATAAAAAAATAGATAACTTTCATGGAGATGTTCCAGTCATGCGTAGGATCTGAATAGTGAAATAAAATATTAAACTAATTCAAATAACAAAATAAAACAATATCATAAATTATGATAAAATTACAAATATAAAGATCACTGTGCATGAGAGGCAGTTGTTTTCGATCAGTACGGCTAAGGGATGTCGTGGTAAGATCTTCAATTCCCCAAATAGGATAATGATAAAACAGCTGTTTATCCCCACAATGAGATTAAATTTGAATAGACTGAATACCCACTCTGAGGTTAGATAAAGAAATATGCAGACTAAAGAAGAAATATAATGATAGATAAATGAAAATCGGATAGCATTAAATTGAATTTGTTTTTGAAATTGATTCGAGGCCATTTTTCACGCTGTTGGAAAAAAAGTGGGGGTGATGTTGTAAAAGTGCAATGTTAATGTGAAAAAAGGGTCAGGTTTATATAAAGAGAGAATTAATATTTAAAAAAGTTAAATATTGGTCTTATCTACAAAAAAGGCAGCTGGTGTAAAAAAGAGGGGCCTTACGTTGAGAAGATAAGAAAAAAAAGGACTATTGATAAAATGGGGTAATGTTAAAAAGGAGAAGGATTTTTAAGTATTTTGAGCCCATTAATTATAATCAAACGTTCACTGTTGATTTGATCCTCAAAATGAAAAAAAATATAGTCCACTATTTTGAATTTTCCTCATGATTTTGATTTCTAAAAATGAAAATACACGTCCTTTTTCGAGTGTCATAATCCTCAATATTGACCCCTAAAAGTAAAAAATGATTTTGATTTCGACACCTGAAAGCAGAAAAAAAATTCCCTTCGATTTCTGTCCCAAGAAGTGAAATAAAAATCCCCACCAAATTTGCCCCTCAAAGTATAGAAAATCCTTCTCTCAATTTGACCCTCAAATTGAAAAAAAAACACGTCCCCCCTCAATTTTGACCCTAAATGGTGAAAAATGAAAATGTCAATTCAATGTTTCATCTCTGAAAGTGAAAAAAAAATCTTCCAATTGATTCTGCCCCCTAAAAGTGAGAAGAAGCCTCTCAATTGATTTCAACTCTCAAAAATTTACCCCATTTCGATCCTTTCAGGCGAAAGGAAATTACCCTTCAATTTTGACTTTGAAATAGAAAAACATATCTCCCAATTCGATTTGTGACCGTTAAAAGTAGAAAAAATCCTTTAGATTTCAACCCAAACACTGGGTAAAATCATCTCCACGGTTTTACATCCCTACAAAATGATAAAAAAATCTCTCCTTTTAGTTTTGACTCATACGAGTGATAAAAAATTCCCCTCAATTTTAATCCATGCTGAAAAAAAATCATCGATTTTTGTCCCAAGAAGTGAAATAAAAATCCC